>CM051663.1:86595506-87045506 GCA_028020825.1 Podargus strigoides | reverse complement strand
AAAAGGAAAAAAGAAAAAAGAAAGAAAAAAGAAAAAAGAAAGAAAAAGAAAAAAGAAAAAGAAAAAGAAAGAAAAAGAAAAAAGAACAAGAAAAAGAAAAAAGAAAAAGAGAAAAGAAAAAAGAAAAAAGAAAAAGAAAAAAGAAAAAGAGAAAAGAAAATAGAAAAAGAAAATAGAAAGAAAAAGAAAAAAGAAAGAAAAAGGAAAGAGAAAGAAAAAAGAAAGAAAATAGAAAAAGAAAATAGAAAGAAAAAGAAAAAAGAAAGAAAAAAGAAAGAAAGGAAAAAAAAAAGCAAAAAGGGAAAAAAAAGAGAGAAAAAAAAGAGGGAAAAAAAAAGAGGAAAAAAAAAAAAAAGAAAAAATCCTCCTATTATGAATAAACTTACACCCGTGTTTTTTTCCTTATGTCTCTACCATAGCTGACAGTAGACAGTTTTTTCTGGAAATAATCTATGCTAACAGAGCAAGCATAAACCAAAGCATAATTCTTTGGCAGATAAAACGATGATTAGGCAAAGAATCTGCTTTGCAATCCTTGCCTTGTAAAGTAATTATAAATTGGTACTTTAAAAAAAAAAAACAAAAAACAAACCCAAAAGCAGGAAGAAATAAAGAGCCATCACTTGTGGCACTTAATCTTCTTTTCATTTTCTGGTACCAGTAGTTTACAGGTATTTATATTTCATCTGCATGGAACTTCATTGCAAGGCTAATGTCGTACTCCACTGATAACCATATCCTGGAATTAGAGCTATAGTAATGTCTTTACATAAACGCCATCAAACTATCACCAAATAAAGTATTACCTTTACAGAAAGCAGCTATTACATCCCTTTTTGGATTTCTTGATTTTCTGTGAAACTCAAAGACAATGTGGTATGTAGCATAGTGACAAATATCATAACTACACATTTTACCTCCTCCCTGAAATAGCCAGAGAATTCCTCCCACTTGCATAACTACACCAGTAATAGTGCATCTGTAAAACACCTGATAATGTTACTTGAAACCAAGGGAATAGTCCCACTGTGTTCCCACCCAGGTGCACTCCAGATCAGACTGATTAAAAGGGCATACCCTTCAGCAATTAAATGCCACTAGTCTCAGGATGAAGGAATCTGTTGAGACGCTAAATTTTGAAAAATATATTCAGGCAGTATAAATGCACCTCAGTGTGGTAACTTCAATGTAATTCTGTTTAAATACATCTTTCTGCTCTGCCCCGGTGAGGCCACATCTGGAGTATTGTGTCCAGTTCTGGGCCCCTCAGTTCAAGAAGGACAGGGAACTGCTTGAGAGAGTCCAGTGCAGAGCCACAAAGATGATGGAGTGGAACATCTCCCTTATGAGGAAAGGCTGAGGGAGCTGGGTCTCTTTAGCTTGGAGAAGACTGAGGGGTGACCTCATTAATGTTTGTAAATATGTAAAAGGTGAGTGTCATGAGGATGGAGCCAGGCTCTTCTCAGTGACATCCAATGATAGGACAAGGGGCAACGAGTGCAAGCTGGAACATAGGAGGTTCCACATAGATATGAGGACAAACTTCTTCACAGTGAGGGTGACAGAGCACTGGAACAGGCTGCCCAGAGAGGTTGTGGAGTCTCCTTCTCTGGAGACATTCAAAACCTGCCTGGACATGTTCCTGTGTGACCTGATCTAGGTATTCCTGCTCTGGCAGGGGGATTGGACTAGATGATCTCTTGAGGTCCCTTCCAATCCCTAACATTCTGTGATTCTGTGAAACTAGAGGTTTTTGAAAAAGCATAATCTTTTAAAGATGTTTATATCTGAAAGTACTGCGAAGTACACTGTCAAAGTATTATTTCCATTTAGCCTCATTGTTCACTAACGTATAACCTCAGCAAATTAAGACAAACTGCACACCTCTGCACTAGAAACAGAAGCAGCTTCAAAGTAACAACTGTATTTAAAAACAAAAAAACAAACAAACAAACAAAACCAAAAACCTTTGAAGGTCAAGGGAGGTAATTCTCTCCCTCTGCTCCTCTCTCATGACACCCCACCTGGAGTACTGTGTTCAGCTTTGGGGCCCCCAACATAAGAAGTACATGGATCTGTTGGAGAGAGTCCAGAGGCGGGCCACGAAGATGATCAGAGGGCTGGAGCACCTCTGATATGGGGACAGGATGAGGTAGGGTTGTTTAGCCTGGAGAAGAGAAGGCTCCAGGGAAACCTTATAGCACCTTTCAGAACCTGAAGGGGACCTACAAGAAAGCTGGGGAGGACTTTGTACAAGGGCTTGTAGTGACAGGACAAGGGGTAATAGTTTTAAACTGGAACAAGGTAGATTTAGACTAGATATTAGGAAAAAATTCTTTCCTGTGAGCGTAGTGAAACACTGGAACAGGTTGCCCAGGAAAGTTGTGGCTGCCCCCTCCCTGGCAGTGTTCAAGGCCAGGTTGGATGGTGCTTTCAGCAACCTGGTCTGGTGAGAGATGTCCCTGCCCATGGCAGGGGGGTTGGAACTAGATGACCTTTAAGGTCCATTTTAACTCGAACCATTCTATGATTCTATGATTTCACAGAGGGCTCCATGAGCTAAATCTAAGCCATGAGTTCTGCTATAGCAGCTATGTTACCTCCACCCTTTGCGCTTTCATGGATTTAACCATCACTGCCGCCAGTTCAAATCCAGGCTTTTGTAATTGAGCAGGCGCCACCTATTAAAAACATCCAGCAGATAAATAGTTTAAGCCTCTAATTGAAGGTTTTCAATAGCACAGGTATTCTTGCATTATAGTTTACCATTTCTATTTTCCTCATTAGTTATTTTTATCTTCATTTTCCTTCTAACTGTCTCCTCCACTCATTTTTTCACTGAATGGTTCATCTTCCATCATTCACCTTCCTCCTTCCTTTTCAACCTTTCTTTCAAAACTCTCCTTTTACCTCCTTTTTAAACAAGACTAGAATTGAAATAAAAATGACAGGACATTTACTCACTGTTTCTTCATTCTCTTAGAAAACGTATGAACTTCTGACTGCCCATGAAAACAAATGGAAATGATGATGAAGTTATGATTACAAAAGAAAAAGTTCTATAAGGCTAAACAGCAGTGAAATATTCAGCATTTCTAGCCTTTTCTCTTTTTTTTTTTTTAGAAAAAAAAAAAGAAAACTGTATGCTCTTTATGATAGATTCTTTTGATGGAACACCAGTATGTTTAGACTGATCTGGACAAACACAAATATGAGGGGGGAAAAAGCAAATGTTAGAGATTCAGTAGCTAAATACTGGGGAATAAAAGAAAAGTATAAAAGTTCAAAGCTAGTGTCAAGGGTAACTAGTAGAAAGTGGTACAGCAACTGAGAGACTATGGACATTTCTTAGGGAATAATTTAATAAATCCTGTAAATTGCAAAAGGCAATGTTACAAAGCCCCACAGAGAATCTTCCAAGAATTCATAAAGCAGAAATAATACGCATTAACCAAAATGAAGATTTAAAGAGCTGTGGATAAGAAGAGAACCTTAGTACCCGAAAGTGAGTATAAAATTCACTATAAAACTAATTAAAGGCCTGTCTCTTTGGTACCTTATTGTAGTGCCCTATGTAGTGGTAAGATCTTGCTTCTTAGGAGGTCAGATACCACGGAAGACGCTGCACTCCTGTAAGTTTCCTGACTTTGGTATGACAGGAAGAAACTAATCTAAGCCAAAGACAATTTTGCGACTGAATTCCCATCCAAGGAGACACCTCCTTTTTGATAAATGCTAATATTGCTATTAATAAACTAAGTACTACTGCCTTTCTTCAATTATTAAATTTTGTTTATGGGGCACAAGAACTGGCAAAAAAAAATCATAGCTCTGAAAAAAAGGAATCTAGGAAAAACATCCAGAGACAGAAAACACTCAATGACAAATTCAGATGGGTTAGATTCTGGCAATAATTTACAATAAATTTAATATCTCTCCCTCTCATCCCTGGGAAGGATAAGTTAGATTTCTTCAAATATTAACGAGGTACTATATTTATATGAGTTTATATATGTATGTATGCATTGTAATAATAAATATATATATTTTAAAACCCCATACATAATAGGTCTATGTTTCATTGAATAAAAAATTACTGCTTAGATATCAGAAAAACACAAGTCAAGGAATTTGCATTTCATACACAGTAGCAAAATTTGGCATTCCCTAAGAACTGGATTTCATAACTACTAATTTGCTAAACACAGTGTATATAGTCTATACATATACACCATGTGCATGGATAGGAACAAACTGTGGGAGATCAGCCCCTGTCCTCTCCTCACCCACAAACCAAGGCTGCCTGAACACAACAGTAGAACCAGCCAGGGAACTTCGTATTACTGCTTGACTTTTCTCTGACCTTCTTTTTACTGTAGTAAACACAAAGAGCCAAGAATCATAATAGTTGCTCTGAAAATGTATATGAGGAATAAAGAAAGGAAGATATCCTCTCACAACCCCTCCTTCCCACCTGTTACTTGATATCAAACACAATTACAATATGGGCCTGGGCTTCCATTAAATCTCACTAAAGATCCCTCAAAGGAGGTTACTCTATGGAAAATGCAATCTTCACTCTACAATTAGCAGGCTTTTGATTCATATAACTGAGTGATAAAACAAAATGCATGATTTATTAATATTCTCAAAAAAAAAAAAAAAAAACAAAAAAACAGCTCAGATTTAGAGATTGCTCATTAGACAAACCGTCAGCATCTAAAAGGTGTCCAAGAATCCCAAGAACCAATTATCTCCTCATACAGGTTAGCAGTAAAATATAGCACACAACTATAGACCTTTCCCTGAAAATGCATGCAAATCCTTATATTTTCTCCTCAGGCATCCCAAGTTTCAGTTTCTGAGCAAAAATATCTTACAGAGGCTCAGGAAGGTTTCAGAAGAAGACTAAAGTGCTGAATGAGAAGCAATGAACTCCATGAACATCCAGGCTCATATTTACTTTCTCACTTAAGAAGTAGCAGAAATTTAAAAGAGGAACAAACAAAGTATAAAGAAAAGTTATTATATGAGTAAGAGGCACTATGAGTCAGTTCGAAAGCCCATGAAGCAGCAGTCAGTTACCAAGAATAACATTTCTGGGAAAGTCTGTATAGAGAAAGGTTAAAAAAGCAACAAACAAACAAACAAACACAACTCAAAAAAACTTTTCAGTATGCATTCTTAGTGACTCTCACATAGATTAATCATGACTCAAATTCTCCAAAACAAAACAGTGGAAGTGCTACAATTTATGTTCAAGGATATATTTGTTACTAAATACACAAGGCTGGTACTATCAACATTTGACTTGCCAGTATGATTTCTTCAGAAACATAAGAGGAAATAATCTCATTCTGTTCCAGACCTAGAGAGATCTGAACCTGAATCAGTTCTCATGCAAAAGCAGCTAAACAAGTCAGAAACAAAGCAAGCAAAACCCATCTGCACACCTATACTTGGCTCAGACCTCCTGGGGATCAAGTGCAACAGCACTCACTGAGCACTTTAAATTATTTTTGTATTAATCCATAAAACATTATTGAGTTAAGTTTGGGCTTCAGCATCTTATGGCAGCTTAAACAGATCCAACATGGGTCCAGCAAGGAAGAGAATGAAGATAAGCTCTGAACACACAGTTACCTCTACAGAAGCTAGCTAAATCTGAGCAAAAATTTCAGTCTCACAGCATAAGAAAAAGGTACAGTGGAATAGTATGGACTCTGAAAGAATACAAATAACAATCTCCTATTGCAAAAATGATTACACAAACAAGAGCAGGGGAGAGACGGAAACAACATAGGAAATATATCGGGGGGGGGAGGGGAAAGTTTGTCTGATGATGAAGACAAGTTGCCTCTTTTTCCCTTAAGAATTTTGTGTTCCCTCGCTCAAGGAAAGTATTTTTTACTTTGAATAAAGAACTGAACATTTTCATTTTCTCAGTCCCAAGTTATTAGCTGCCACCACTGTGATAAAGTTGCTGTCACTAAGGTAGCTTCCCTTACTAAATAGTGAAGTGAAATCCTATTTCAGCAACATAAAAACTTTCTTGAAAGGCATGGTGCTTAATCAGGGGTATATTTATCAGAGGAGAGACTTAAAAGTGCTATGCACTCTTTGCTCTAAGTATTGAGTCATCCAGTTTCAATTTTTCTTTGAAAAACAAACTAAAAAAGAACACAGTTTAAAGGAATACTCATAACAGGTGATCTGAATGTGATGTTTCTAAATTATGTGCATCCATTTATCCATTTTTCTTGCTGATCCTACCTTTAATAACCATTATTTTGTACACTGAACACATATACTGTCCATTAAAAAACAAACAAACAAACCAACAAACAAACAAAAAACCCACAACCCACCAAAAAGCACACATACACCAAACAAAACTAAAGGTAATTTATCATAGATTAAGTGCTGTACTTCTTTCAAATCATGACTTTTTAAAGCATTAATCATCTGAATTGGAGTTTCAAAGGAAATAATGAAAATTATCCCATGGTACTAAGACGATTTAACCTCAGGACTTTGGAATGGTATTTTAGGTTTCAGATTCTGTATACAAGAAAACCCCTAAATGCATATATTTTAATATGCCCTTTTCAATTCCTTTTGCTGCATGGAAAGACATCTGTTCTGTCGGAAAAAATAGGAATTTAACCACACACACACTCCCCCAAGAAAACTGCAGAAAGGCTAGGAAATTACCTTTCACAAGCTTCAGAGTTTCAGATTAAAAACTACCATATTTCAGCTACAGGAAATATCTCTGTTTGATCTAAGTTTGATCTCTCCTGCCATCATCAGGCAAATCTACAACAGGAACAGCATGCAGTGTTGTAGACGTGTTACAATGAAATGCATTACTTCACTCTCTCAACTTAGGTTATTTCACTTACACCAGGAAAAAATAAAACAATGCAAGGTAAAATTAAAAGTCAAAGACCAGTAATTGTCAAAATCCATGCACTTATCAACCTCAGTTCATTATGAGGTCAGCTAATTAGAAATGTTTTACAGAAACATCAATAGTTTTAGTCTGATCTTTTTTGTGGAGTTGTTTTTTTGCCAATTTGGCTACCTATTTGAAAATATAATCAACTGGCTAAACAGAATTTCAGCTAAGATATACGCTTTAATTATAGGAACTTCAAAAATGTTGCCAAGTTTCTCACATGACAAAAGTCTTTTCCAAATTGAATTAGAATATTATGCCATCACCGCATTAGTTCTATAGGTAAAAATGCATCACTTGAGTCAAAAGAAGCAAATGTATTGAGAGACTTCTACAAAAACCCAAAGAAAACCATTTTAATTAAATGTAATATATATCTCAAGAGTTCTGGCAAATTGTCTGATACACAAGAGTGGCATATAGCAAAATGTTGGTGAAAGAACAATCCTACAAGATCCCAGGGCAGCAGTGGAGTCCCCATCCCTGGAGGTCTTTAAAAGATGTGTAGATGAGGTGCTGAGGGACATGGTTTAATGGTGACTTAGCAGTGTTAGATTAATGGTTGGACCTTATGATCTTAGAGGTCTCTTCCAGCCAAGGCTATTCTCTGATTCTGTATGTGTACATCTGCTAAATGTCGGGTTTGAAAGACATTAAGGGAACAAGATTTCAGATCTGATAAGACAATTATGTTTGGGTATCCAAGAAATATAAAGGCACAAAATCATCAGCTTTCATATCATGTGCCTATCATTACTTAAATTGATTTGACTTATTCCCAAATGACTAATGATCTACAGAAAGCTGTTTGAAATTTGGAGGAAAGTTATAAAGAAATAAAAGTAGAAATCTAAATCTGACATAGAACAAACAAACAAACAAACAAAAACCCATCAGCAAGGTTTCAAGGAGTTATTTCTGATCATCTGAGGCAGACTTTACAGTCAGTCTCAGGAACACTGATGTTCAGTGGTTCAAACTCTGATATTTCCTACAAGCTAATGTACAGAAGCACCATTTTCTAAAGTGTAATTGCATAAAGCATTTCTAAAAGAGGAACAGAAGACTTTCAGGGTATCCATCAAAGGCAATCTAGTGAGAAATAAAATATACTTGGTTGAAAATGAGGAGATTCTGTCACATCAGGCACCACTGCCCTCTTCAGTCAGGCAGACATCCATTTCATATACTTTTTCTAGCGAACTTTGTCTGACGATTTCCCAATGCAATACTGTCAAAGACAACCTTTATTTATACTTTAGGGAACATTTTCCTCATAACAGTAAGACGTGATGCAGCACTTTATTCATATACCAAAAATATTTTGCTGTAGTGTCATTCGATTTGACATATGGTTTAGATGCATGTATGCTATGAAGACAACATACAATTCCTTGTATACTTAACATTTCCTCTCATCCATACATGGATTTAAGAAACACACCCCTTTCGTGTGGAAAGACCACATCACAAAGAAAACAAGTCAGTCATGTTTTCATTGACTCTATACCTGATAGGACTACAAATGAATCACATACCTTAAAAGCAAGACTTCAAGCACTTGTAACAATTGGTTAATTAAGATAAAATATTACATATCACAGAATCACAGAATGTTAGGGATTGGAAGGGACCTCAAAAGATCATCTAGTCCAATCCCCCTGCCAGAGCAGGAACACCTAGGTCAGGTCACACAGGAACATGTCCAGGCAGGTTTTGAATGTCTCCAGAGAAGGAGACTCCACAACCTCTCTGGGCAGCCTGTTCCAGTGCTCTGTTACCCTCACTATGAAGAAGTTCTTCCTCACATTTATGCGGAACCTCCTATGTTCCAGCTTACACCCATTGCCCCTTGTCCTATCATTGGATGTCACTGAGAAGAGCCTGGCTCCATCCTCATGACACTCACCCTTTACATATTTATAGACATTAATGAGGTCACCCCACAGTCTCCTCTTCTCCAAGCTAAAGAGACCCATCTCCCTCAGCCTTTCCTCATAAGGGAGATGTTCCACTCCCTTCATCATCTTTGTGGCTCTGCGCTGGACTCTCTCAAGCAGTTCCCTGTCCTTCTTGAACTGGGGGGCCCAGAACTGGACACAATATTCCAGATGTGGCCTCACCAAGGCAGAATAGAGAGGAAGGAGAACCTCTCTTGACCTACTAACTACCCCCTTTCTAACACACCCCAGGATGCCATTGGCCTTCTTGGCCACAAGGGCACATTGCTGGCTCATGGTCATCCTGCTGTCCACCAGGACCCCCAGGTCCCTTTCCCCTACACTGCTCTCCAGCAGGTCAGCCCCCAACCTGTACTGGTACATGGGGTTGTTCTTCCCCAGATGCAAAACTCTACACTTGCCCTTGTTGAATTTCATTAAGTTTCTCCCTGCCCAACTCTCCAGCCTATCAAGGTCTCGTTGAATGGCAGCACAACCCTCTGGTGTGTCAGCCACTCCTCCTAGTTTGGTATCATCAGCAAACTTGCTGAGGATACATTCTGTACCCGCATCCAGGTCATTGATGGAGATATTGAACAACACCGGTCCCAGTACCGACCCCTGAGGGACTCCACTAGTCACAGGCCTCCAACTAGACTCCGTCCCATTGATCACAACTCTCTGGCTTCTTTCCTTCAGCCAGTTCACAATCCACCTCACTACCTGATCACCAAACCCATACTTTATCAGCTTAGAAAATACTATTTTAGAAGTTAGCACATCTTTCATGATATTCCCTAACTAGTATGCAATAATGAATGACTAAGACTGGTATATTCTTCTTAAAGGTGAAAAGATACACTTTCAAGCAAAATCTCCCACCTGAGATTTTAGACGTTCCAGGTACACTGGGATGAAAAAGCAGCATTGAAATCCAAACAGTCCAATTAGAGGTCTGGATGTCAGGAGACTCTTAAGTCAGTCCTTTTTTTTTCCTAATTCACATCACTTAAGAATCGGATCTCGAGCCAATCTTTCAATGTAAGAGAGCATGAAAGTAAACACTAGGTAAAAGCTTTCATGTTTCCCCACAAAAAGAAAAGCCATTTTACTTCTCTGAGCTTCAATTATTTTTATTTCTTTTTAATAACATGGGAACAAATTGTGTTAATTATCAACATTTTGTCATTCATCTTTTGTCCCTCCGCTTTCAGAGATGGAGAAAATTCAGCTGTTATCTGGAATCATGTTATACTAAGAAGGGACTTATACCTAAGATTCTGAGCAACCTTGAAACAAATCATTAGAGCAGAAATACAATTGCACAGCAGCTTATCTCCAAGAGCCAGCAGAACATGAAATCTGACAAAACACTCCCTCTCATGCAGATCTAATTCCTCAACATCTCCTTCTGTAGTAAGCTATCCAGATAGCCACATCATTGTGCTTGGCACAAAAGTCAATAACTATATCACATCCTATTTCAGAGATGCAGGAATTACAGAAGCAGCATACTTAACTGCACCAGGCTTTAGAAAGCACAATATTCATCCTTATATGCTTAAAGTTGCATATGGGACAATAAGGGCTTCAAATCAGTTCATTAGAGCCCATTATAGGAAGTTATAGCCTCTACTAGCAAATTTTGGGGAGTTCTTGCACTTTCTAAAAAATGCAGTCAGATTTTCACTGGCCTTGGATAGCTTCTCTGATTTGCAGACAAAGGTCCAGCAACATAGAAGCTGTCCAGCTGTCCTAATTCTAAAGCAGATTTTTCTTAATTCAACTTCTTATCTGAGAAAGCAGGCTTAGACCTAGAAGCAATACAAAGGTATTTTGTGTTGTGCTAACTGCAAATGTTACTAATTTCCTTACAGCAAATTACACGCTCAGTTACCTCAGGAACTCAGTACAATGATCACTCACACAAGCTCAGCAAGTCAGCTCAGATTCAGCAGCACAAGCTCATAGTTCAGTCCTGTAGGATGAAGCTACCACTACAGGAAGCCCTTTGCACACCTCCCAGCTCTAAAAAGGCTTTTAGCTTTTGGGCAACACTGTATGAACACAGCGAACCCGAGCTCAATGACCTTATGTATGCATGTGGCACAATGCTCTAAAGCCAAAAAGTCATTCCAAAAAGACCCTAAGGGAAACAATGCAGAGCTGCATTGGGTGGTTCCAGAATTGCAGATATAGTATTGTTTGTGATACGTAGGATCAAAAATGAGCTGTTGTGTAGCTTATTGAGGCAGTTTAAGTGTGAATACCAATGAAGGGAACTGGTGACTATTCCTCAACCTTTTCCACTTGTAGACAGATGCACAAAAAGTTCAGCTACAGTCTGGTGCAAACAATGAAAAGACAAGTAGACTGTGAACCTTTAACTCTTTTAGTCCTGCCTGCCTCACTTTTTCTAAAATGGCATATGTTTGGCACCTTTCTTTTATATGCTTACTTCATTAAAATGCACTGCAGTCACTTTATTTCCATCTGTCAGAAATACACAGAAACAAGTAAGTAGTTAATTAATGTTCAGATAATCTCCATGTGAGAGAAATACTTTTTCTTTTGGTTTTGACACAGCTGCACCTGTATTGGATAGATTTTAAAACTGCATCTCTGTCTAGTTCATTTCTAGAACTTTCTCCCCCTCTTCTTGCCAGTGACTTGTTCCACAGTTCTGACTATTCACTGAACATATTTCTCTCTCTACTCTCTCTCCCACCATTTTTAATATGTAAAATGTAGGTAGGACAAAGATCAATTAGGATACGATTCTAAGAGAGACAAAATAGCATTGACACGAGATAGTAAAAATGTTAATCTGTAAAGGTTCAATTGAATATCTATTTGTGATTTCTATGACAGAAGTAACAGTTTCAGAAAACAAAGCACATCTAACCTATAGATCCAGAGTTATCATTTTAAATTTTAAAAAGACATTATATACATTTGTACTTCCCTGCACATACGTCTCTGCACCCTAAACCAAGCCTTCTATCTATTTTGGGTACTTACAGGCTGTAAAGTTTGGATGGGTTTTGGCATGATACAACAGCTTTACAAAAAAAACCCCAAACCAACAACATATAAACAACAACAACAACAAAAATCTACAATGAAAATTTAAAAAAAAAAAACCTGTATCTTTTTTGTCTTTGTGATCCATCATACTATACCCACCAATAAAAATACTCAATAAACACATTTCCAGAAAAACTTTCCAAACAACTTTATAATACTAAAACTATACATAAGTCTGAAACTTCAGAATTCTGCAATTCATTAAAAAAAAAAGACACATGAGAAAAGCTTTTTTGCCATTACTCTGTCTCTAATAACATTTTAGAAATCAGCAATAAAGTCAGAACTGCTTCAAGTCATTCACTGAGAATTTGAAAGAGAGCTAAGTGAACTGTGTTCTGAACTATCACGTTTTACCTCGATCAATAAAGTTGATCTAGTTTAAATTTCAAACAATAGCTTATCTGTGGTTCGGTTTCCTCTTTTTCACTGAAACTAAATGCATAGAAGATACTGCTTATATTTACTTGGCAATGCACAGGGCTACATACGACCACTTGAAATGACCTACAGGATCAGAACAATGGATAATCCAGCACCTACTTCTGTCTTCAACAGCAACAATAGGAGATATAATTTAGGGAGCCAATACAAGCCTAAAACACAATCTGCAGTCACTCCCCTGCAGAAATCCACTCCAAACCACAGCCCCTGTATTAGAAAAATTATTTGCCCTCATTCTTGAGGCTGCAAATTCAATTCTACAGCAATCTGGTTCTCTCATTGCAGCGACTGAGGAGGCATCCCTTTGCATAGTATCATTGCCAGCATATCGAACTGCATCCTGCATTTGTCTCTGCATTTGCTGCTCTTTCACTTCTTCCATATGAGTTGACACAGCCAGTCTTCATCGTGCTTTCCCACCTCCAGTTGCTAGGATTGCCTAATAGCTGCACAGTTTTCTTCCTGAAGAGCACTGAACGAACCTGGTGGAGGACAGACAACACAAGCAGCAAGGCAAGGGCTAGCAAGGAAGGTGCTCGGTCTCTGTGCCCTGTGCATTGGCAAACTGTCACCAGAAGCTGCCCTGTGGACTAGAAAGAACACACAGCTACATTTGTTGGGGAGGGGATCCTCATTCCATCCCGCTTTGAGGCCAGTGCTGGAAATAGATGCCCTGACTCCAGGGATAGATCACAAGCCAGTGAGAGAGCACATGAAGTGCGAGATAATGGATTCCAGGCAGAAAGCACTCCAACCAGTAAATCAGCTTCATTGTGAGCCCCACTTAAATGCCTCTATGCAAATGCACAGAGCATGGGGAACAAACAAGAGGAACTAGAGATGCATGCATGTCTACAAGGTTATGATGTTACAGGCATCACTGAGACATTGTGGGATGGCTCCTGTGACTGGAGTGTCAGAATAGACGGGTACAGGCTCTTTAGGAAAGATAGGCAGGGAAGAAGAGGAGGGGGTGTCACCCTCTATGTCAATGACCAGCTGGAATCCGTGAAGCTTGGCCTGGGGATGAATGAGGAGCTAACTGAGAGCTTATGGGTCAGGGTTAGAGGAAAGGCAGGGGAAGGTGGTATCATAGTGGGGGTCTGCTACAAGCCACCTGACCAGGATGACCGAGCAGACGAGGACCTCTATAGGGAGATAAGAGGGGCTTCGCATTCACAAGCCCTGGTCCTCATGGGAGACTTCAATCACATGGATATCTGTCAGAAATTCTGCTTGTATCACATGCCTTAAGAAAAATGTTTAACACAAAATATCATTGTGAAATTTCAACTAGAAAATCAACTCACAGTGATCACCCAAACTCAACAGGCACCTTTCAATTCAACTTCCTGTTTCCTGCTGACAGCATCAGAACTGTCTTTGCTAGTATACAAAGAACTGACAACCCTTCCTACAAAAAACAGACACACACATTTGCATCCTCAAAAATAAGAAATTTGAAAACAGGGAATGACTGAAATGAAGAGCAAGACTTTTGCTCAGGATGGAAACTATATGAAATATGAAAACATGCTAACAATTGTATCAGGAAATTCTTCCTGGCACATACATAGAACAAAGACAGCAGTTTGTGAATGGATCAGCTAGCCCGGGCTTGACTGTGGGGAAAGAGAAAGGAAGACGATGGTTGAAAATTTGGTTCCTCAGAAGGTCCATTTGCTCCTTCACAGAGAAAAAAAAAAATAATAGGGGAGGCTGAAGGTTGGTAGGATGGGTTTAAAAGAGATGCTTAATCTGATACCGTGGTCTGGTACTCCTTCCAACACAATATAAAGGTAAATATAAATCACTTTTTTGGCCAGCATCAGTGCAAAACAGCAGTGCTAGAGCTCAGTTTCATCTTGCTCCTGTCCTGAAATGTTTCTGAGGCAGCAGCAGAACATGTAAATCCATTGTAGTACCTAGCTTAGTGCTACAACTTCACACCTAGCTACAAAGCCCTGCACCTCTGCCAGAGGTTGTTACCGATACAGATCTATCAATACAACTGTGTAAGTCTGTAAGTGCAGGTAGGCTTCTTCAACCTCCTTCACCTTCATGGCCTGCCACTGATGGTCAGGGATATTCTTTATTACAACACAGATCAGAACCATGCTGTGTTTTGAAAGCAATGCAGAAGGACACCAAAAGGGACACTTTGGAAAGGGATAGTGTAAGTAACAGCCATGACTGGTACAAATGTTAGGCAGCAATGTCCTGATTTAGCTAAAACAGAACTAATTTTCCTTTCAGTGATTTTACTTTTCAGTTAGGCCTCTTCTAAGACTGCACTTTCTGAAGACAATAACATATTTTTGAGACACTGTCTGCTCCTAGAAGTGATAACGCTCGATGTTTATAGTTAGTACTGAGCTCACAGTACAATGGCACGCACAAAGGCTCTTGCCTATACTTAATCTTACAGAGACCAAGGTCACTGCCAAATTCTCTCGATGCTGCCTTGAGGACCCCCTTAGTGTAAGGGTGCATCTGCGGGCAGGAGCAGACAGGTGACCCAAACTGACCAACACAGTATTCCATCCCATACATGTCAAGCTCAGTATAAAGCTGAGAGGTCACGGGGGGCAAGGACTGCTTTCCCTTCACCCTCTTCTCTGGCCTGCCCTTCTTCCTGCCCTTGCTCATCTTCTATGGCCACATCCTGGAAGAATTCTGTCCATTCATCTGCCCCTGATCTGTGCATTCCTGAATCCAGCTCCTGTCTGCTGCTGCATCCAGAAGTCCAGCCTGGGATCTTCCCAGAGCTGGTCTGCAGCACCAGTGGTGACGTGAGCATTATCGGGGGAGCGTGTGATTTTGGGGGGAGAAGCTTGATACTGGGTTTGTATATATTTGTAAATATTTCATTATTTTTGTTCTTGTTGTTATATATATCTTTTTACTGTTATGGTTTCATTAAAGTGGTTTTAGTTTTATTTCCAACTCGTAAGTCTCTCTCCCTTTTCTTCTTTCCCTCCCCCTGCCCAGGAAGGGAGAGGGGATAACAGAGAGCATCTGCCGTCCATTTAGTGGCCGGCCCAACCTCAAACCATGAGAAGCATACAAATTAGTTAAGATTACTGTTAAATTCAAGTTCTACTTACTTTAGATTCAGATCTGTCACCATTGGAATCTTTAAGAGTACAAAGCTTACCTCAAATTATGGACATGTTTCATTGCCTTCATAAAATGGCTGCAAATAATTGATCATGTACAGGTAGACTACCTGTACATCACATAAAGAGCTAAGTTACTCAAAGCATGAGAGAGGCCTTCTGGCATTTCTGCACCTCTGTCATCCAAGAAACCCAAAAGCAAAAAGGATAGATAGCAAAGTGCAAAGCAGCAGAATTACAGACTTTTGCTTTTTAAGGTACTCTACAACCAACATAAGTAGAACTGTAAGGTCTATTTACTATTTCTGACAACATCAGTAAAAACAGCAAATGAATTATTAACTCACCAAAAGCCGACTGCATGTAGCTGGGCCACAGACACTGACTGGTGGTGTAGTAAGAACTGACCTCCAAATTTGTAAGCATTTACAACAGACCATAGATTAACATAATCAGCACCTAACAGAAATGCTTTAGATTCATCAGTGTACACTTCCAACATTGACAAGGTCTCTGCTTATCTAAGATGTCCGCTCCCTAATAAAAGTACCAACAGTTTGACTCTCCATCATCATACAGTCCCAACCAGAAGACATCAGGAAAGACACGCATGCTTATGATGTAGCTGAACGTATGCCTACAGCTGGTACAGACATTTCCAAGATATCTTTAAACTACCTATATTTGGTACAGTTGGCAGAGAAGTATTGACACAAGGAACTCCAGTTTGACTAACTGCCCCAGTGTTTACAAATTCTTGAGCAAGTTTTGGTAATCATAGAGGGGAAAGAGGCAAGACTGCTGCTGTTACTAGAAATATACTCTACTTAGCAAAATGCAGTCAAAGATGTGAATGAAGTTTGTGTGGACTGAAGTATAAACTTACCTTCACTGAACACTGGGTGCAGTACAAGAACTGAATCCTCTGTACATTAAAATGGCAATGAAACTAGAGATCTTGTATACAGAGAGTTTCACAGAGCTGGTTTTCATGCAGCTCACACATCATCACATGTTGATTTTGGCAGAAAGATCACTGCAGTGGTCTGCTCTTATTAGTCAATTACAAATCTCAAAAACCGTCCAGCCAGTCATCAATATATCCTGTAGAGACCCATTATTTTTGCATGAGGACTGTTACAATTCTACTCCTGTAATGTAGTCTTTTTGGATGTAAATCTGTTTTTCCAGTGGTACAAGGTCATTTTCTCAGAAAATGGACTGATTGAGCTTCTAGAATTAGAAATGCTTTTCAGAATTATGGAGATAGTATTTCCTAATCATTTGGGTCTAGCTTCCTTATAGAACGAGTAATTGACAATTATTTCAAACTGGTAATTTGGCTCCACAGTGATTAATGATACTCTTTTTTTAAAAAAAAAAAAAAAAAAATCCAGTGTGTTGCAGGAAGTTTATTACAGAGAAAAATAAGACAAAAATTTCTCATTTAGAAAAAAAATTCTTTCAGACTTCATATGTTGACTTGCTCAAACCAGAAAAAATATTTATCTACTCTGAGTGTGAACATACAAATAGTTCCAGATCAATATCTGTCCTTTTCTTTAAAAAGGAACTCCAAGTTGGTTCTTCAAAAAAATACATTGATTTTATTCCCAAAGTTAATTTATGTTCTCATCAAAACAACTTTTATGACTGAAAACCATTTACATCATAGGGACAAATATGAGCTCTTGGAAGCATGCACCTTTAAATATGAGTATGTCTGATGTCATGTTTTTTTGAAATACACCTGTTGCCTAAATATAATGAATCATCATAGTCTTTGGGAGCCTGGAAACACCACAAGGTAACTGACATACATCACAAGAAAAATAAATAAATCTGGAAGTTTCCTTTTGCACCATTGTCAAATGATATATAGAGGTGTTTAGAATTGATGCATCTAAATCTCACCAAAATGAAGGCATCTTAAGATCCAGAGTTGAACATCACAGTTCCATATAAATCTGTCACCATGCAGAAATCAAAAAACTAACTCCAAATGAGAGGAAGGCTTATTAGCTCAAGTGCTACACCAGGCTAACACAGATGATTCTCAGGCCAAATTAGTATCTTCACACAGTCCTGCTTTGTGCCATGTAGACACAACAATTTGGCTCAGGCTCACTCAAGAACAGCTGAAAATGCTTCACTACAGAACTAAAAACTGATAAAAATTTGTCTTTACTGGTGAGGATCTAAAGTAGCCAATGGGTAATTTCCAGTAAGCTAGTTGTGTTTAAATTGTTTATATTTTTCTTCCATTTGCTTTTCTCTCAAATAAACACTGTGCTCTGCAAAAGCCTAGCACTCAGTGGTCAGCTCTACCACTACTCTTGAGGGAACACAGACCTGCAAGAGGTGAGGTTAGGTCATATTTGCTGTAGTAATGACAGCAAACTGAAAAGGATCAGAAGCTTTACATCCAGTCAGGAGGGACAAAGAAATAAATCCATAAATCACAGATTCGTGGAAGACAGACAGGAGTTTCAGAGGTCACCTAAGGCACCTCCTTGCCCCAGAGCAGTGAAAATGAGATGTATTCTCATACAAAACTTATTTTACCTGTTCTTAAAATCTTCTAAACTTGTCATGACTAGAGGCCTGCAACTAGATGGCAACCTAGATGAACTCTTTCAGAGTTCATGTTAATTCAAATACAGTGACGAAATAAAAGACACTGAAAGAAAGGCTGCAGGAGAAAATCACTGCAAAAGAATGAATACAACACAAATTTTAAGTTTCTTGGGTTTATTTTTTCAGATACTTCACAGGTTTGATTTTTCTGTTAAGCTTGTTCTTTGGGAGGCCCTGAGCTGGGTTGTCTAGGGACAATACGAGTCAAACTATGGCAACCAGTGCTGCAAAGAACTGGAAAGTATTCAGGTGACTTAATGAAAAGGTTCCTTGCCTAAATACTCCAAACAAAGCTCTCTCTTTAAACTATACATGGAGCTCCATGTGGTCTTGTCTGTGGTGCAAAACCTGTCTGCTTTTAATACTCAGACTCTTCAACTAAACCACGTGCCATCCTTGCAGACCAGAAATATTTCATGTTCACCTTCCTTCATCCAGTGGTGCCCCAGGATCATCCTCAACAGCATGGTAACACAGGATAGAATCAAGCCCAGCTTTCAGTCCTAGGTATGTCTATCTTCAGCAGAAACGAAGGAGAATGAAAACAAATGCCTACAGAGAAATAAAACTGTGTAGATGTAGGTGCCCTGTGCTTATGAATGAAGAAGAGGGAAAATGGATTATTACATTTAGGACAAGGATGAGCTGTCATTTCAGGCCAACACAGAACACCTATTTGAAAAGAAACTAAAGCTGGCAGCAGGGATGTAATCTCTCCACACAACTGTGATTGTCCTGCTTGTGATACGTCCCCTCTCTGAGAATTACTGCCACAACAGTGACAGATTTCTATGACTCAGTGCATGACTTACATTTACGCCTAGGAAGTGCTCTCTGTAAAACAACATTCACTTATTTCCCAGCAAACATATTTAGGGTCTACAAAATGTGCATGCAATTCTTCCTTTGGCAGGGGAGGGATAAAATATTTAGACTAGTTTCTAAATCCATTGCTTTTTCTTCCTCCCTCCTTTTCTCCCAGTGCAGCTAACAAAATAATCATTCCTCGCTGTGTCTCACTCAATAAAACACTAAATAAAATCAATAAGCAAACCTTTCATATCATGAAACAAAATATAACACAGATGCCATGCACATAGCTAATCTTACAAAGTCATGTTGCCCAAGCAGATACCACCAGTCACACTAGAGAAACACATTTCCAAGATATTGCCTAAGCTATATAGTATCACTATCACTTCCTCAGGCATCTAGGTAAACAAGCATGCATCAAAACAAACCTTTAAAAGGATCAGAAATTAAACTAGTGAAAAATCCTTCTGACTCACTGGCTGCCTCTCCCAGTGATAGTGGAACACAGATTTCACCTCAAAGTTTTACCCTCTGTAATATACGAAATACATTTTTAAAGTTAGTTTACTATTCTTAATTTCTTTGGTACCTAGCAGTATGCTAATACCATTACGCTTGGCCACTGGAACTTGCTGGTAGAAATAGACAAAAATACACCGTTCAGACAATACACAAGTAATATTGGAATTCCAAGGAATTACCTCAAGAACAATGCCCTACACAACATGAGATATTTCTAGGCCTTACGTGGCATAAATTCTAAACTGTAATGGCCTTTGAAAGAAAAAGAAGTGGATGTATGCCTACAGTATGCCTACCATCAAAATGTATCTCTTGAAAATAAACTATCGCTATTCTGCAAACACAAGTTTATCTAAGAAGTGCATATTTCTTTTATTAGCTGGAAGTCATCTCAGATATTGAATGTTTGGTTAAGATCTTGTCAGTACTGGCAAAATTCTCATCTAATCAAGAGGGTCCAGGACTTGTATTTTTTTCCAGTTTGTTTTTCTCCTACACATGCTGCTGAAATTACTTTACAAAGCAGTTGCTTGTAGTCAATTTTCACCTTTTAATCTGGAAAATTCCCTTGGTCTTAGTAAATTCTTTTTGAGATTCAGATTCCTTAACTAAGGAATCCCCAGAATTTTGCCCTGCACATCTTAGATGAGTTACCAAGTAACTCCCAAATGCCTGCAAACATTTTGCAGCAAACTTGACAGCATTTCTTTCCTCACTTCAAAAAAATACCAAAACTTTGCTGCAGTTGTGGAGCTGATACCCTCCAAGAGGCTGATTCAGACAGAAGACCTGGCAGACTGTAACAGAGTTTATCAGATCTCACTGCCAGCCCACGCACTCAGGCTCTCTTCCTATGGAAACCAGAGTATACGGGAAAGGGAGAAAGAGGAGAGATATATACACAGAGGTCTCCTCCCAACATGTTAACAGGTCAACTTCTGTCATATGGGCAAGTTTCAAAAACCACCTGTAGCTATAAGTAGTCACAGTTTTCAGTGGGAACAGAATTGCAAACTTCATGTGCTACCTTTATTCCTGCCTGACCTGTTATTTTCTCTCTTCCTTGTCCTATAGTGTGTACAATACAGACCCATTTATTAACCACAGCAACCACTTTGTCCATTTCTCTTTTGTAGCCATTTATTGAGAAAATGGCAACAGCTATATTAAGAAATATTGTACCCAAGTTTAAAACACAGCATAAAGACTGTGAGTAAGAGTGTCAGCTAGCATAATGCAGACTGCTTGACTGCCAGTGCACTGGTCTATAGCATCTAATACTCACACCACAGACGCTATAATCTACATGGCAGTCATACTGCTTTCCAGCATGCAAACTGACAAGAATATGGTTGCAGTCTTTACTTTTGTAAATAAACCAGTGAAATCCTTAATGGCCACACATATCTTCCATGAATTTAGTCCAGTTTACATACAATTACAACTTGAAGGTGTTTATGACAATGAACAACTTCATACTTAAGGCCACAAATAAGAATGTCAATAGCACACACTCTTGAGAAATAAAACATCCAAAAGGATATGATTAAACATAGGAAGACTTCCTCACACCAGCAATATTTGTTGCACCTTTAAAAACAGATTATTTGTGTCATGGGGCAATTACACTCACATACAAATGGGTTTGATGTCTTCCCTTTAGCCATCTGTTTTTTGCTATTTTCTCATTTTTCTGCATCTTGCCTTCTTCAAGAAAAGCTTCCTCCTTTTTCATGCTGTGCTTGATCTCATGTTCTATTCTTTTGTTTATTTTTTTAAGTCATTCAGACTTCATTTCCAGAAGCAAAAAAGCCAGTCAAATGCATTTTATTGATGTTAGGCTAAGGCACCAAAGCTAGTCTATAAAAATAAAGACTTAAACATAGCCATGATGTTGAAAATATTTAAACCATAAATAACAGCTTTAAAAATGTGTAAATCAAAAATGGAGCATCATTCAAATAAATTAGCAAAAAGGACCTATTACAGTTATAAAACTGCAAAGCTCAATTTGTTTAACACAAAATCAGTAAAACCAGCTGGAGATGTTATTTACAAGCTCCTTAAGTGTCCAACATACTTCTTTGAAATCTAGTTTTGCTGAGGCTAAACCTACATGAAAAAAAAAAGGTAAACAGAAGGGTAATAATTATCTGTTATCTTTTTCCTCTGTCCTTGCTGTTAATTGAATTTCCTCTGGCTGAGGAAAACAGGCTGGAAATATCAATTCAGTCACAGTTAATTTTGTTGAGAACTGTGAAATGAAAATGCAAAACAAACACTAAAAAAAAAATCAAGCTACAAAGAAGGATTTAGGCATTTAAGGATAGTTGGTAATAATATCTTCTTTGTTGCCTTTAACATTAATTTCCTCTCAGTTATAAGAATTTTATTTGTATTATCTTTCACACCCTAACACTTCTTTGCCTCTCCCTCTCAATATAAAAGCTGAGATCCACAACATAATTAACATAGGTTAAAATAACCAAGAAATAATTTCTTCAAAGTTTGAGTATTTTGTACCTGGTTGGGCAACATTCGGAACCATTAATAATTTTTTCCCCCAACATGTCAATTTCTGTACATCCTTACTTAGCCAATCTGATCCATTTTCTAGTCTTACAGAAACTTGTATTTGTTTTTAAATCTTGATTAGTCCCTAAACAAATAACTAACACTGAGAGCACTGGCTAATTCAAGGTCAAAAATGCTACAGTTGTAAACCCATGGTATTCTGATCTTAAACAAAACATGTATACACATTCATAAGTTTCCCCCTGAGCCTCCACATCTCCAGGCAAAGCAGTCCCAGCTCTCTCAGCCTTTTCTCATAGGAGGGATGCCCCAGTCCATCATCATCATCACGGCCCTTTGTTGGACTCTATCCAGCATGCCCATATCTCTCTTGTACTGAGGATATGTACGTGCTTACCATTTTAGTATTGGAGGAATTCTCACATTATTTCAAGCTGACTTTAAAAAAACCATTTTCATTTCCTTACTCTACCGCATATTATTTTGCACAAAGTGACAAATTTTTAAAACACTAATTTTCAGAAATACTTATAACTTATGAATGACTTCCCAGATTTACTTCAAAACTTCTAATACTAATTCGGTAGTCAAAGAAGAAAGGATTTGGATTAAATTATACGATATAACTCACTCATAATGTGAATAAATATATACTAAAACACAAAATTCAACTCAACTTTATTTGCAGTCCTGTTTTCTCTGCATGTTCAGAGTGAATAAAGAAAATAATAACTGATGTCCATTCAGATGGCAAAACGTGTCTCATGGTGACTGAGGCGCATCTTGCTTTGAACACAAAAGACCATCCACACATATTTAACTACCCAGCACTGAGTTATGAGAAAGAATCACCTTCCACAACTAGGCAGACACTCAGGTTGGTCTTCCTTATTTTGACAACCATGCTAAAGATGCAGACTTCCTCAGATTTAAAAATTTAGGCTGAATACTGAAGTGCTGGGGTCTGAACCCCCAGCCCTGAATTAAGGTTGACATATGGGTGGCTCCCACAGCCCTTTAAGAGGAGGGGATGAGTTTGCCTTTTGGCTTTCCTCCAGTGTGTGGGCGGCCTTGCAAGGAGAGCCCTTGGGTAAACAAGCCCCAGGTGCCCTGCATTTTGGTAACAAGTGCCAGGTGTCCTGTTTGGGGATAAAAGCTGGGCCCACTTGCAGGAAGGGTTGGAGAGTCTGTCTGTGGAGTGGATGCACTTCACAGAGTTTTCCTGTTGGGGAAGGACCTCCTGACCACTCATGCAACCGGATCGCAGTCAGGTCTGGCACATACAAACGCGGGCTTTGTGGGGAGGCAACATGGGGTTACTTCTGTCATATGTAACTGCCTTGTTCTCCTGGTTGTCTCCCATCTTCTCTGTGGGTTATCTCGTGTCTCTGTTTGTTCTATCTGTTATGAGCGATATTGTGTCATTCCTGGGGTCGCTGGGGTTGATGTCTGTTATTCGTGACCTATCTGACTTGTTTGTACCCCCAGCAATCCTCTATATACTGACCCCTTTACGTGAAATAGAACCTACGTACTGGATTGTTGTTCTACTGCTGGCTGTGTCTTTTGTACTGGGCCTACTAATTGGCAAAACACATACAACCTTAAATACTGCAGCTGATTGCATATTGCCTGAGCCAAAATTCATGACCGCGTGGCAGTAAGAGACACTTGGTGAATCTTTTCAGAAAGCTTTTGCAAATAAAGCTACTACACATTCCCTATTTCCCCTCTCCTATACATCTGGTATTCTAGGTAAGCAGTCACAAAATCACAGTATCACAGAATATTAGGGATTTGAAGGGACCCCAAAAGACCATCATCTAGTCCAATCCCCCTGCCAGAGCAGGAACACCTAGGTCAGGTCACACAGGAACATGTCCAGGCGGGTTTTGAATGTCTCCAGAGAAGGAGACTCCACAACCTCTCTGGGCAGCCTGTTCCAGTGTTCTGCTACCCTCACTGTGAAGAAGTTCTTCCTCTTATCTATGCGGAACCTCCTATGTTCCAGCTTGCACACGCTGCCCCTTGTCCTTTCATTGGATGCAACTGAGAAGAGCCTGGCTCCATCCTCATGACACTCACCCTTTACATATTTATAAACATTAATGAGGTCACCCCGCAGTCTCCTCTTCTCCAAGCTAAAGAGACCCAGCTCCCTCAGCCTTTCCTCATAAGGGAGATGTTCCACTCCCTTCATCATCTTTGTGGCTCAGCACTGGACTCTCTCAAGCAGTTCCCTGTCCTTCTTGAACTGGGGGGCCCAGAACTGGATGCAATATTCCAGATGTGGCCTCACCAGGGCAGAGGAGAGGGGGAGGAGAACCTCTCTCGACCTACTAACTACCCCCCTTCTAACACACGCCAGGATGCCATTGGCCTTCTTGGCCACAAGAGCACATTGCTGGCTCATGGTCAGCCTGCTGTCCACCAGGACCCCCAGGTCCCTTTCCCCTATGCTGCTCTCCAACAGGTCAGCCCCCAACCTGTACTGCCACATGGGGTTGTTCTTACCCAGATATGAGACTCTACACTTGTTCTTGTTATATTTCATTACATTTCTCCCCACCCAACTCTCTAGCCTGTCTAGGTCTCTCTGAATGGCAGCACAGCCTTCTGCTGTGTCAGCCACTCCTCCCAGTTTGGTGTCATCAGCAAACTTGCCAACAGAGCAGTCTATTCCCTCATCTAAATCATTGATGAATATATTGAATAGTACTGGTTCCAGTACCGACCCTTGAGGGACTCCACTAGATACAGGTCTCCAGCTAGACTCTGTCCCACTGGCTACAACTCTCTGGCTTCTTTCTTTCAGCCAGTTCACAGTCCATCCCACTACCCAATTATCCAGTCCACACTTCCTCAGTTTAGCTGCAAGGATGCTGTGGGAGACTGTGTCAAATGCTTTACTGAAATCAGGATAGATCACATCCACTGCTTTACCATCATCTGTCCACTGGGTTATGTCCTCATAAAAGGCTATCAGGTTGGTTAAGCATGACTTCCCCTTAGTGAAGCCATGTTGACTGTCCCTAATGACCCTCTTATCCTTGATATGCCTAGAGACAGCACCAAGGAAAAGCTCTTCCATCACCTTTCCATGGAAGGAGGTGAGGCTGACTGGTCTATAGTTACCCGGGTCTTCCTTCTTGCCCTTTTTGAAGACTGGAGTGACATTTGCTATCCTCCAGTCCTCAGGCACCTCTCCCGTTCCCCACAACTTAACAAAGATGATGGAGAGTGGCCTAGCAATGACATCTGCCAGCTCTCTCAGCACCCACTGAGGAGTAAGCAGCATATCCTCATCACCCCAGAAGCACAAAAATGCTGCTTCCTACCCTGAAGCTTTCCACTCTTTCAGCACATCATGGCAGAAATGACCTTCTGCTCTCAAGCCTACTGATGCCAATTTCAAAAAGGAGGCTCCTGTCAATGGTTGAAGCAAGTGAATACCAGACAACTAGTGTAACTGGACTAAACTGTTGATATGACCAGGAAATAAGGATAATATGAAGAGTTTTTACAAATATATTAACAATTTAAAAAAAAGAACCAGGGAGAATCTCCATTCTTTATTGGATGTGAGGGGGAACATTGTTACCAAGGATGAGGAAAAGGCTGAGGTACTTAATGCCTTCTTTGCCTCAGTCTTTAACAGTCAGACCATTTATCCTCATGGTATTCAGTCCCCTGAGCTGGAAGATGGGGATGGAGATCAGAATAAACCCCTCGTAATCCAGGAAATAGTAGTGAAGGACCTGCTAAGACAATTAGACACCCATAAGTCTATTGGGCTGGATGAGATCCACCCGAGAGTGCTGAGGGAGCTGGTGGAGGAAATTGCTGAGCCGGTCTCCATCATCTATCAGCAGTCCTGGTTATCGGGGGAGGTCCTGGATAACTGGAGACTTACAAATGTGACACCCATCTACAAGAAGAGCAGGAAGGAGGATCCGGGTGAACTACAGGCCTGTCAGCCTGACCTCGGTACCAGAGAAGGTTATCGAATGGTTCATCTTGGGGGAGATCACGCGGCAAGTGCAGGACAATGGGGGGATCAGGTCCACCCAGCATGGCTTCATGAAGGGTAAGTCCTGTTTAACCAACCTGATCTCCTTCTGTGATCAGGTGACCCACCTAGTGGATGAGGGAAAAGCGGTGGATGTTGTCTACCTGGACTTCAGTAAGGCATTTGACACTGTCTCCCACAGTATTCTGCTGCAGAAGCTGGTGGCTCATGGTCTAGACAGGTGGATTCTTCGCTGGGTTAAAAACTGGCTGGATGGCTGAGCCCAGAGAATTGTGGTGAATGGAGTTAAATCCAAATGGAGACTGGTCACAAGCGGTGTCCCCCACGGCTCAGTCTTGGGGCCAGTCTTGTTTAATGTCTTTATCAATGACCTGGATGAGGGGATTGAATGCACCCTCAGTAAATTTGCAGATGACATGAAATTGAGTGGGAGTGTCGATCTGCCTGAGGGTAGGGAGGCCCTGCAGCGGGATTTGGACAGGCTGGAGGGATGGGCTGAGGCCAGTTATATGAGGTTCAACAAAGGCAGGTGCTGGGTCATGCACTTGGGTCACAACAACCCCATGCAGCGCTACAGACTTGGGGAAGAGTGGCTGGAAAGCTGTCTGGCGGAAAAGGACCTGGGGGTGTTGGTTGACAGCCGACTGAAGACGAGCCAGCAGTGTGCCCAGGTGGCCAAGAAGGCCAATGGCATCCTGGCCTGTATCAGAAACGGTGTGACCAGCAGGAGTAGGGAGGTGATCGTGCCCCTGTACTCGACACTTGTGACCACATCTTGAGTTCTGGGCACCACAATATAAGAAGGACATTGAGGTGCTGGAGTGAGTCCAGAGAAGGGCAATGAGGCTGGTGAGTGGTCTGGAAAACAGGCCTTATGGAGACTGGCTGAGGGAACTGGGGTTGTTTAATCTGGAGAAAAGGAGACTGAGAGGAGACCTCATTGCTCTCTACAACTACCTAAAAGGAGGTTGTAGCGAGGTTGGTGCTGGTCTCTTCTCCCAGATTACTAATGATAGGATGAGAGTAAATGGCCTCAAGTTGTGTCAGGGGAAGTTTAGATTGGATATTAGGAAGAAGTTCTTTAGTGAGAGGGTGGTTAGGCACTGGCACAGGCTGCCCAGGGAGGTGGTGGAGTCGCCATCCCTGGAGGTGTTTAAAAAACGAGTAGATATAGCACTTGAGGCTATGGTCTAGTGGTTAGGGAGATGTTGGGATAAAGGTTGGACTTGATGATCCTGGAGGTCCTTTCCAACCATGGTGATTCTATGATTCTATGAAATTTTGCAATTGCATGAGTCAGCTGAGCACAAGCTGAAGACGGTCATGTTTAGATCAGAAGGAGTTGTGGACATGGCTTACAGCCAGCCTGGCACTCAGTTGTCTCTCTAACATGTGAAAAGTTACTAGTAAGATACTCTCTTTGATTCTGCACTGTAAATGTGCTTTAGGGATGTTTATTCTGTATTATTTGCAAATAACTTCAAAGAAAACGTGTTGACACACAAGTGTTATATATATATGTATCAAAATGAGAAGGAAAACAACAGCCTAATTAAATTGTACAAAAGCCACTTCAGAATCCTAGTGTGGCAAACGCAGCACACATTTAGGAGATCCTTGCGATTATGGTGGTGTATGCTCATGAGGCAACACTCAAAACAGCTTACACGCAAGACTGTTTGCAAGCACAGCAGCTGAAGAATACAAATGGACATAGTGTCCAGGCTTCCATTCTATCTTAGAAAAAGTAACCTTAATTTTCAAGTGAAACTGAAGAAGTGTCCAATTGCTACCATGTTATTATCAGTTACATTTCAGTGGACACGTACTATCACCTAGTTGTGAAAGTATAATTCTGAATAATATCATCAAGTTCAGAATCTTTACTTAGGTATGAAGATTTCCTAAAGGAATCTGTACACATTTATCTGTATATTCCTATTCCAAAGACATTATTTGTAACAAAAACATCCAGTTTATTTTCTAACATGGTGTGGAATATTTGCTTTGCAGCACAGAGCATGCTTTTTGAACACCTGAAGAATGGCTAAAGTATACAATCAAATTATTCCCATGGCTACAGTCAGAGGCTGAGAGAAATTTTATCACTTTCATGCTCACACTTGTGTAATTATAGCTACATATTATATGCTTTATCATGTATACCTGATTGACTTAGTCCACACTGTCGTCTTTCACGTGCTTTCTCCCTTGGAATCAAGGTGAACTAGTTTACTACTTTTGTACTTTTAATTCTCTACCTGATCTTAAATTATCAAGGAACATTTTGAATATGTGCAAAGAAACCACATGATGTGCTGGTGGTTGTTTTTTAGAACTACGGAATTCAGCAAAGACTATGACATTCATAGAGAATTTAACTGGTATAGATTTTTACCGAGAGTATTCTACACAGCGCTTCTGTATCTTCTACAGATATCAATTCATTTAATTAAAAACTGCCAGCTTATACAGCACTATGAAGAAAGTTTTTTCCTCACTGAACTTCGAACAGTTTGTATATGGCATTATGCCATTTATACATGGCATTACGTAAAAGCATATCATTTTGAGGCAACAAATTTTCTTCTAGTACAGAATATTTATCAGAAACTTGACACAAAATTACAAAACATAGACTTATAGTGCTTTTCTTCCTGCTGATTGTAAAAAATTATTAAGAATTCAAGTCTTACAGTGGCCAGTACAGAATCCATTAAATGAGACGAAAAACAAAGTAATATTAACCAAGTCCCATATGTTATACTCATATATATGTATACATGAAAATTTAACATGAGAATAAACATCAGTGGGAGGGAAAAGCACACATGAACTCATTCATTTAAACCCTCAAAGGGAACTTCTAGACAACTGTCGGTGATAAATCCTGCCTCACTCATCAACAGATTTTTTCCTCACCAATTTCACTACAGTCAAGTTTTCACCTCTGAACTGAAACACTGTGAACTCTTTCTCATGTGCTATCTCTCTGCCTTCCCTTTAAAAGAAAAAATCTCTACATATATATCTGCTGAAATGGCTGCAGATTAGATGGCCTAAGGAACACATGGAAATGACATTAAAAATTGAACCACATTTATGAATATGTCTTTTACAAAAATTTCCAGTCACTTAAAAGACTAATCTTTCTATTTTACCTTTCATAAACTTATGAAACAGGCTTCTTTGGTTCGAGGGTTAATTGGTTATTTGGATGTGCACACAGCAACCTCCCAACATGCCCAGCAACAAAAGAATGAAAGTATCTAGTTTCTTTCAAACTGATCTGTATTCAGAAATAAAGAGAAGGAAACAATACACTATAGTTTATTTTTATGAATGTCAGGAATGACAGTGCACTTTAATTTTGTATCCAGCTCAAATTATATCTCAGCCAAATATTTCATTTTAAGAGTGCTGTTAAATCTTTTCAAAGGCCTTGTTTTATGTGTTCATGAAATAACTCACTATTTTTTAGCTTCAGGACTGGTAATTGCTGTAAATCTTGTAAATTAGCATGAACAGTACCAGCAAGACACTCTGTTAAAATTCAGCTATATTGTTGTTGGAATATTTATTAGGTACTAAAATATTTAAAGGAAACCTACAACTACTACAATTCAAACTACATTTCACCTAAGAAAGCCTTTTTTATAGCACTTAGTATTAGTTTTGTTGCTGTAGAAGAAAGCATCTAATCCAACTCCTAATCTTGAGTGGAAAAATTTCTTTTCATTACATGGCTGAATGAAATCATTATATTAACTCGATATTCCCTATTGTGTTTTATCAGTTTGCACAAGTAAATTGCACTGCTCATTGTAGTAATTGACATTTTCAACATTTGCACATACAATAGAAAAGTTAGCACCATTTATAAGCCAGTTAACTCTTGATGGATTAGTGACCTTCAGAGGACATTCAGCGTGGGGTTTTTTTTCTGGTTGCTGCTGTAGCAGATGGAGAGATTAGCTCCTCCATTTTCTCATTATGATCGTCTACTCTCTAGCATCCCTTTTGAGTCAGCATCTCCTAACTTGTTCCAGTCGAACTGAGTAAGCTGACACCAATTATTTCATTTTTTAACATTCTCCTCACTCATTGCCCACCTCCCCCCTTGACTGTCTTAAAGCTCTTTTGTATTCTCTGCTCCAGCTGATGGTCACCAAGTGTCAAGGCTTTCAGCTTGTACTGCAGCATCAGCTTTGGCTCAGCACCATGGCAATGCAACAGCTTCTCAGGCTGAGTGAACACTGGGAATAAACAAACTGGAGCAGCTCTGAACATTAGCTATCCCATCACACTTGGAATCTATTATAAAATCCTCCTCTAAGTAATTCAGTCTAGCACAGGGAATTCTGACAGGCTTCTCTGTAGACGAGACCACATACCAGTTCCTTCATACATTAAAAGACATTAAAAGACATTTCTATATAGACCAACCCCACACGCTGGATATTTCTTCCTTTATGAGAAAGTGACTTGAGAAAAGAGCTGAACATATGGACCTGACCTCTTTTGTTTGTTTTCCAAATAAATATATAGACTGTGAAAGGGAAGGAACTAAGAATCTGGCTTGGTGAAAATAAAATCATTAACATAATATATATTAATCTGTGGCTCTTACTCTGTTCCTATTTGCAGCTGGTTTAGGAGCAAAACCCACAGAAAACAGTGCTGACTAAAGATAACCCAAGTAACAATTGTTCATTTTTAGTATGGGTAGAGGTTCAAATTCATCTCCTCAGAGACAGATGAAATGAACTCCTCACATCTCTTCAGTGGTAAGAAGATAACATATAAGCACTTTGCAGAGGGAAAACAATCAGCAGCCATTTGTGGTGGGTGGAAGGCAAAAAATATGTATATTTTTAACAGACAATATATGCTCTGTGTTTGTTTCTGATTATCCTGCCTCTGAGTCAATATTAAGACTGGATAGGCTGGACTGATGGGCCAAGGCCAGTCGTATGAAGTTCAATAAGGCCAAGTGCTCGATCCTGCACTTCGGCCACAACAACCCCATGCAGCGCTACAGGCTTGGGGAAGAGTGGCTGGAAAGCTGCCTGGTGGAAAAGGACCTGGGGGTGTTGGTTGACAGCCGACTGAACACGAGCCAGCAGTGTGCCCAGGTGGCCAAGAAGGCCAATGGCATCCTGGCCTGTGTCAGAAACGGTGTGACCAGCAGGAGGAGGGAGGTGATTGTCCCCCTGTACTCAGCTCTGGTGAGGCCACACCTTGAATACTGTGTTCAGTTTTGGGCCCCTCACTACAAGGACACTGAGCTGCTGGAGCATGTCCAGAGAAGAGCAACGAAGCTGTTGAAGGGTCTGGGGCACAAGTCTTACGAGGAGCATCTGAGGAAACTGGGGGTATTCAGTCTGGAGAAGAGGAGGCTGAGGGGAGACCTCACTGCTCTCTACAACTACTTGAGACTGTAGCGAGGTGGGAGTCAGTCTCTTCTCCCAGGTAACTTATTATAGGACAAGGGGTAATGGCCTCAAGTTGTGTCAGGGGAGGTTTAGATTGGGTATTAGGAAAAATTTCTTCACTGAAAGAGTTGTCAGGCACTGGTACATGCTGCCCAGGGCAGTGGTGGAGTCCCCATCCCTGGAGGGATTTAAGAGACGTGTAGAAGAGGTGCTGAGGGACATGGTGCAGTGGTGACTTGGCAGTGTTGGGTTTAATGGTTGGACTTGATGATCTTGGAGGCCTTTTCCAACCAAGGCTGTTCTGTGATTCTATGATTTTGCTACAGGGTAAGAGAAGAATGCACTCTGCAGCATGGACACAGATTACTAGCCTATGCAACAAGCAAAGGCTTAGAGCAAACTCACAGGAAGAGCAATAACAAACTTAAAGCTGCAGTTACAGCCAAGCAGTACACCAAGCAGTGACCAGCTGCTAAAGCTACCTCATACACTGCAAGTTTGGAAAAATGTTTAAAGGTTAATCCTCAGCTGGTTAGGCTTACTCCAATATACTAGTTACTACATAAAGACTGGTCAGTTCCAGGGCTAAAACTGAAAGTCTCAGAGATTGTCACCTAAGTACAAAGGAGAATCTATAGAGTCCTGGACTGACTGACAAGTCAAATTTCAGAACAATTCTGGTCCTATTGAAATCAATGCAAAATTACTATATTGGTTGTGATATTTTTAAGTTTTAGGTTAGTTCTGTGAGCTCTAACTCTCTATACAGCATTGCGTAAAGACTCTACAATTCCCTGTACTCATCACATTTTACTGTAGCACAAAGTTCTGAGACAAGACAATAAGAACAAAATACTCTATGTTAAGAAAAAAAAGCTATTTGTTACATGTTGCTTCATTCATTTTGTGTACCGCTATAGTAACAACCCAAGTTCTACACAGCAGAACTCATGGTAACTACAGTCCATGTCAACCACTATCACGCATAGCCTCCCTCATAAAGTGCCTGCACCTTTGGAAGTCTTGATGGTAACAGGTATACAATAAATAACCAGGATGTAGCTTTGCTATCAGAGTAACATGATCATTAAAAGAACGTTAATAGAGCTCTTGCACCATACCAAAGGGTATATATGGGTTCTCTGTTTACAAGCACACAAAGGATTGACTTTGCTTGCTCCTCTAGAGTGACATCTGGTGACTAGTAACAAGAACAATTTATTATCTTCTGATATACTATCATTTAAGTCTCCTCAGTTAAATTAAGAAGGTTATAAAATGTCTGTAGGCAAACAGAAACCTAGCCAGAAACCATGACATATTGCTTAGAATTTTTTTTTAATTTATTTATTTACAATTTATCTGAAAAAGAGAATCATTAGAATACATTGCTGAGGGCAGATTTTACTCAGGGAAAGAATAGCACATAGTAGGAATGACAGAGAAAGGCACTAAACATCACTAGAATACTCACTGCATCTGTATTTTCTGTAGCAGTCTTGTGGCCAAGTCCTGAATCATCTCTGTGCCACTCAGAGACTTGACAAGACTCACTTCAAAGATCATACAGGTACAGGCGCAAGACTAAGAGAAACAACAAGCTCATTTGCCTCGTTGATCAAAGAGTATAAATTCATACAGATAGCAGCTGCTGCTGACCCATTCAAATTTAAATCACAGATCAAATTCAGATCTGGACTTTGTTTTATGAACTCATCTTTCTTTGCTTGCTATAAATTCCAGTATAAACTGAAAACTGTATCATATTTGTGCTTTATGTGGAATGAAGACAGCTCTCAAGGAAAATCTCCTATGGCTGAGGCCACTATGGGGTCCCGGAACAAGGGACTTCAGACTTTCCCTTAAAGTACAGGGCTACGTACTCTTCTTCAGTGATTAGCTGATCCAAACCCTGGCTTACTTCTGAGAGAACAGTTGTGTAATCCTGACTTGAATGTCTGAAAAAAAATGCTAAATTGTCAGAAAATGCTATGATAAAGTCCATAAACTAAAGCCATGAAAAACAAAGAAGGTAGAATTGCAGAACAGAACAGCAAAATTCTTAAGAACAGTTAGCAGACCAAGATTTCAAGAGGACAAAGACCTGCATAAAAATACTCTGTCAAAAAAAATTAAGAACTACAAACTATCATAAGAATACATTATCATCATCACATGTATCACCAACACAAGTATGCCTCCACACAACATCCAGGACATTGGCTTACTGTTTAAATGCTCCATTAAAACAAGAGAGTGACAGATGAGAAAAAATATTTATGCTCTCAAGAAATATATTAGTCTCAGTAGGAGGCAAAGCATAAACATCACACAAAGCACAGTAAATAAAAACTGAAAGTGTTTATTATATTGTCACTTCTAATTCCAGGAGATTTAATAGATATTTCCTTATAACATTCACATGCCCTTTGGAGACTATGATGACAGAACAATGTATTACTGCCTTCCTTTTATTTAGACACCAAACCAGATGCATCAAATGTAAACATGGGTTCACTTGTAAGGCCAATCCCAGTTTGGGAAGCACTTCAGCATATATTTTAGTACCATGCAGTACCATACATCTGTACACAAAAGAGCCTTGCTGAATCCAAGCTTGAATGGTAGCACAGAACACAAACTGATGCTGTTGATCTCATGGATATGCACTATCCAGTCCCCTATAATTTCTTTCACTAGTCCTTTTCTCGTCTATCTTTTTCCGAATATCCTTCCCTGCTGTATTTGCCTCCAGGCCTAGCCCTCTGCTTCCTTCCTGCTTTCTCCCAAAAATCACTAGTTCATGGATCAAGTATTCAAGAAAGAAACTTGAGTACTGCAGTTTAAGGCACCCCTGGAAAACATCAAAAGAAGAAATGGCTCCAGAGGGTCTGCCAAGAAGGGACTAGAAAGAGACTTCGGATTTGGGGAACAAGAATCATAGAATCATAGAACCATAGAACAGGCTTGGCTGGAAAAGACTTCTAAGATCAAGTCCAACCATTAACCCAGCACTGCCAAGTCACCACTGCACCATGTCCCTCAGCACCTCATCTACATGTCTCTTAAATCCCTCCAGGGATGGGGACTCCATCACTGCCCTGGGCAGTCTGTTCTAATGCTTCATAACCCTTTCAGTGAAGAAATTTTTCTAATCTAAACTTCCCCTGGCACAACTTGGTGCCATTACCCTCATCCTAGCACTGTTACCTGGGAGAAGAGACTGACCCCCGCCTCGTTACAACCTCCTTTCAGGTAGTTGTAGAGAGCAATGAGGTATCCCCTCATCCTCCTCTCCAGACTAAACAAACCCAGTTACCTCAATAAACATCAGAATCAGCATCAGAACATCTTTTGGCTCAATCTCAAGAGACAGGAAGTTTCTACATTCTCAGCCTATATGTGCAATTCTCACACTTCAGACGTAATCTAGGAGAAAGTGTTACTGGTGATAAAAATGTTTTGCATGAGCAGTTAAGTTGATGTGTGATCTTATGCACATAAGTAAAAAACAACCGTGGGAAAACTGAGCTTCTTATAAAAACTGTCTGCTTCTGCCCCATACTCCTACAAGCCTGGCCTTGAATTCTCACCCACAGAACTGCAGCTTCAAGCATGTTTCCACCCATGTATTATCTGAAAAGCTTAACAGCAGTATTCAGGCAAGATTCAGCCATGTGCTTGCCTTACCCAAAGCAAAATCTAGCAAAACATCCACACCTCAGCTGTTTAGGCCCTGCTCCCCATTCTGAGGAACCATAACACAATTAAATCTAGCTAAACTTGTCTAATGTCCTACCAAAGCAGTAGGAAACAGATGACTATAAAGGACCATCAATCTGCTTAGTTCTGTGTATTTTTAAATAAGAATATAACATTATTAATCTTACATTCTGAGCAAGACAGGCCATAAATAATCTTTGATTCAACCTTCATTACCTACAGGAAAATGAGGGGTTTCTACTTCAAATTTCCAGTATTTCAGTCCAGTCATTTTTTCTGTTTTTTTTTCATAGAAAAGAATCCCTTGCTCTACAGTAACATGACACCTTTTAGTTGGATTAAATATATTGTCTTCTTGCAAAGCTAGCCATTTTTACACTTGAATAGTCAAAGCAAAAATTCACAGTATCACACAACTCTAGTCAGGAGTCAAGTTTCCAACTGTGAAACAAAATTCCATAAAGCAATTGAGTATGTGCAGTAGAAAAAAAAATCCACTGCTATCCCCATGTCTGATTTGTAATGACTCCCTTATATAAAATTCACTGAATTGACCTTTACAAAATGAATTACTTTAAAGGAGAGAGCTGGGCCCCACCCAGAGAGGTGGACTGTGAACTGGCTGAAGCAAAGAAGCCAGAGAGCTGTGGTCAAAGGGACCGAGTCTAGTTGGAGGCCTGTACTAGTGGAGTCCCTCAGGGGTCGGTACTGGGACCAGTACTATTCAATATATTCATCAATGACTTGGATGAGGGAATAGAGTGCTCTGTCGGCAAGTTTGCTGATGACACCAAGCTAGGAGGAGTGGCTGACACAGCAGAAGGCTGTGCTGCCATTCAGAGAGACCTAGACAGGCTAGAGAGTCGGGGGGGGAGAAATGTAATGAAATATAACAAGGGCATGTGTAGAATCTTGCATCTGGGTAAGAACAACCCCATGTGGCAGTCTAAGTTGGGGACAGACCTGTTGGAGAGCAGCACAGGGGAAAGGGACCTGGGGGTCCTGGTGGACAGCAGGCTGACCATGAGCCAGCAATGTGCCCTTGTGGCCAAGAAGGCCAATGGCATCCTGGGGTGTATTAGAAGGGGGGTGGTTAGTAGGTCAAGAGAGGTTCTCCTCCCCCTCTACTCTGCCCTGGTGAGGCCACATCTGGAATATTGCATCCAGTTCTGGGCCCCCCAGTTCAAGAAGGACAGGGAACTGCTTGAGAGAGTCCAGTGCAGAGCCACAAAGATGATGAAGGGAGTGGAACATCTCCCTTATGAGGAAAGGCTGAGGAAGCTGGGTCTCTTTAGCTTGGAGGAGACTGCGGGGTGACCTCATTAATGTTTATAAATATGTAAAGGGTGAGTGTCATGAGGATGGAGCCAGGCTCTTCTCAGTGACATCCACTGATAGGACAAGGGGCAATGGGTGCAAGCTGGAACATAGGAGGTTCCACATAAATGTGAGGAAGAACTTCCTCACAGTGAAGGTGACAGAGCACTGGAACAGGCTGCCCAGAGTGGTTGTAGAGTCTCCTTCTCCAGAGACATTCAAAACCCACCTGGATGCGTTCCTGTGTGACCTGACCTAGGTATTCCTGCTCTGGCAGGGGGATTGGACTAGATGGTCTTTTGAGGTCCCTTCCAATCCCCAACATTCTGTGATTCTGTGATTCTGTGACAAGCTGCTGAAGCCATGAAATTCTTCAGAGAAGCTTTACATATATCTCTTCAAGACACTGAATAAGACAAAGATGAGAAATGAAAGAAAAAGATACCTTTTGAGCAACAGATATTGTTCATGGTATTTGATAAATACATCAAGAATTTGATAAAGTTTGGAGTCACAAAGTATTAAAAATGACAGGAAGTCCACCCAAGATGAATTCCAGAATGTATTTCTTCAGACATTTAAGAGGATTTTTTAATCTCAGGAACAAATACTAAGCTGATAAAAAAGATTTTAAAAAATATTCAAGTAAATCTCTGAATAAGGATTTTGGAGATCAGGTTCTACACAGACTTCATGCAAGTTATTGGATGCATTCTCAGTGCCTGATACTCTGACGTTAGTACTTCTACATGGTCATGAGAGTTCAGGCTTCCCTTTCTACTTGCATCCAAATTCATACTTTGTCTGTGTGCTGGTTCACAAACTTGACTGGGAAAATTGACTGGCTTCCAACTGGGCCTGGACCTGCACTCTGTCTCATTGTCAAGCTACCCTATCTCTCCCGGATTTAGCATTCTGTTACTAAACTCACAGTCTCAGGAGTGCAGTCTTCACTTCTAAAGAACATTCCTGGACTCTCCATGAGGCAACTTGAGAGGAGACAAGCAGAGTGCACAAAGAGTCAAGTTTAAATATTCCAAGGTAAGGAGGGAAAATTTGTATTTTCGTAACACAAGTTGGATATTTCACGACCTTATCTTGCAGCCCCCTCATTACCAAAACTCTGCCATATAAACCTAATACAATTATCCCATTGTGCCTTATAGTGAACTAAGCAAGCACTGTCTTCTAGTAAAAAGACTTGTTTTAGGGGCAGGAGGAGAACATGCACGGTACATTCCAGACTATAAACCTGCACAGTATCAAAATCTAGCTTACCCTCCAGGAGAATGTTTGAATAAGTCACAGAAACTGATTCACTGCCAAAAGGTGTGGCAAGTGACTACCCTGAGATTCCCATTAGGAAAAAAAAACAGTTACTTCGTTCTAGGGCTGCAGTTGCAGTTTGCAGCTTTGCACAAGCTTGCCATGGAAACTCGGGAACCTCTGACCAGGCATTAGTTCAAAACATTTTGAAAATGCCACTCTAGTAAATAAATTTAGTGCTGCTTATCTCACTGTGAAAAGTGTATCACTGAAATACTTCCTCCTACCCATCTTATTCATTTGACTGATAAGTCTGCAGACTTTCTAGCACAACAATCTTGTTAGTGTTTGTAATGAAGAAGATGTGAATCACCTTCGCTGGCATTTCATTTTACGTTTATATTTATAGTTAATGAGTCTACTGCCTGAATTTCATAGCAAACTCAAAAGCAAGTCCAAAACTGAACTCATTCTCCCTTCAGCATACCTGACTGCTGACCAAACACAGTCAGTTATTAAACAAAAAATATCTGTGCTTTGGCAGATGTTACCTCTTTGCTGACCCCATAAACAAAAGAAATAATGTTGATGCCCAATGAATATAAAGCAGTCCACCATCATGTTTCACATTCAACATTTTGAACAGCCAGTACTTCATGATAATGATCACTGGTAGATGACATATTCAATTTAACCAGAATATTACAAAAAACATTCTGGAAAACCTAAATTGAGAGTAGAGATCAGTGAACAGGTCACTGGAGGGACTGAAAGGCTCACTAGTAAATAAAACAGCTTGACTGAACTGGGATGTTATCAATGAATCAAAATGTGATAAGAAATGTGCATACTTTAAGGTGATTACATTAAGGAGAAATATTACCCCTGGAAAACAAAAAGGAGACTCTTGGGACTACACTCTCATTAAACACTGCACTACAACTGTGAATACTGCTTCTCTTTAAGTTATACATATATATACAAATATGCTTTTTTTTTATATTGCTATATATGTTAATATTGAAATATACGGCCATTGTCAAGTAACAGAGCTTTGTCCTTTCAAGGCCCCTCAGTTACCTCAGAAGGTAACCATAAGCACACAGATCAAACCAGTCTCATTGCTACCACAGAATCAAAGCATATTTCAAGTTGTCAGATGTTTCATCTGCCCATAGGCAGAGCAGGCCAGTTCACTACTTCTCCTTGAGACTGCCAGTAGATGGACTAACCATCTCCCTAAAAAAAATGTTGTAGAACAAGGAAACATCTGCTACTAAAAGCAGGCTCTGATGGAAGCTCCAGCTTTGAGTTCTAAGATATTTTTTTTACATTCTCAGTGATGTCAAAATTAAAATCACCTAATTTCACCTCCTGTCAAAACTGGCATGTCTGCTTAAAGTATCTCAGAATGGCAGATACTATTCTTTAATCAACATAAGTCCACTGGCAGGCATCTTTATTGTAAAAGAGTTAAAACCTGTTATATATAGACTGTCACAGGTGAATTTATAGTCTGACAACATATAAACAAGAAAAATGAGAGCAATACTTGCTTAACAGCTGAACAATCTAATAGAGAGAATAAGTTAAGAATACAGAGAGCTATTCCTTACAACTAACTATAAGTTTCTGAAAATGTCAGTCCAGAAAGAGCACTGTGAAAGTTAGTAACAATAGTAAATAGAAACAATAGTAAATAGAGGTGTAATTGCATTGGTCCAGTAAGTTATAGAGAAATGCAATTTGACCTTTAATAATTAAAGATTTTTTTCATGAAAAGTACAAAAAAAAAATCTTCCCCCTTCCACCTTCATTTCCCATTGACTACTGTATTTCTTTCAAAATGCAGTCTTCTCACAGAAATACTGACCCATCAATAGCAAGTGACAATGTACCTGTGACCAAATGAGGTTTTCAGACTTCCCATTCAAATTAATTGCAGCTCTCTTTTCCTTTATTCCCTGAAAAAAAAATACACACTAATATTAGTCTAGATTTAGAGGTGAACTGAGGTTTAAGCAAATGGCACTTCAGTTGGGATTTCAATCCCTAGATATCCTACCTCTAGGTCATGTCTACACTGCAGTCCTTGTATGACAACCAACAGCCTTAATGATTCCTCTCTACACTGTTACCACCTCTGTACATTACACCACCAGAGCTCTGTCTGCCTCCCAGGATGCAGACACAGCACAAGCAGTATTTCAAACAACACCGTCATGAAGATCCTGGTCAGTCAGTCTCCTGCCTAGTAGCTTGAGTTTAGTATCTCAGGAGCTCATCTTCTTCCCCGTGTCATTAGCACCAACATGGTGCATGACTGTCAAGTTCCCCCTCCATACCTAAGCAACAAAGACATCTCATTAAGTCTGCTACCTTCATAGCTGTTAAGTTTCCAAGTAGCCCCAGTCCTCTCAGCTACAGGTCTAACAGAGTTTCCAGCTCTGTCCAGCTGCTTCCTCTGTTCTGGAGCAGTCCTGATGCAGAACCACACCCAGCACATGGGCATATTGGCATTGGTTGGAGGGTACGTAACATCTAAAGGATTAGAATCACGTCTCACCAGGCCATGCTCCTTTCATAAGGCTTGCAGTATACGGGTTTTCACAATGAGGGTGGATATTAGAACATTCTTTACAACTTTGCCCATGAGTTTCTCCATTTCTTCACTCAGTTTTAAATCCCATTACTTTTCATGTCAGGTGAACAAATGTATTTTGCAGGTTCACATCACATCACATCCTGTGGAATAAACTCAGCAGCCAGCAGGATTTTGAGTAACAAGAAAAGCACACACATTTTCAAAGCTTACAATAGTTTTGCTTCTCCTTTTTTCCTACTCTGTTCTCCCTAGGCCAGTTAAATTACTCCCCACGTAACAACCCAGAGCATATGGCTACCATTACTGAAAAAAACAAACCAAAACAAAGCTACGTATCACACTAGGCAAATGCTCCTGAATTTTTCTTTCCTATGCATGGTCATCTCTTTTCATGGAAACTATAGAAACATCAACCTCTTGATTTGGTAGTTTTAATGTAATTTGTTTTTTTAACTATCCATAGAAAAAAAAACTTCCCAGACAGATTAAACACTTCCTTCAAAACTCAACAGCATTTATGGCCTGTTACCATGTTTCTCAGGTATTCCAATACATCACAGATTTTAGCCTACTGTAAATTATATATTTCTCGAGGAAATGTTCACAGTATCTATCATGGTTTTGGAAGCGACCAACTCCCTGTTGATAACAATGATCTTATTAAAGAGAGCTCTACACGACAGCATTTCTCTCCAAGACTGAGGAATAAAAAACACATTCTCAAAATTATTTTGTTTTAAACAAAGATACATGTAAGTCTCTAGATACAATCAATACTTTCCTCAGTCAGGGTGACAGTCAATGTGTATTGCTCTGAACTTACACAGCTAGAAACTGAGTATTAGTGGAAATATTTACAATGTGAAAAAACTGAAACAGTGAGAGGACTAACCTCCCATTTGCACAATACATTTAACCAAAAGACTTCCTTCTACAGTGAGAAAGCTAATCACAATGGCTCAATTTATGTACATCAATTTTTAAAATATTTCAGAAATATAAATATATACAACATACTTGTACATAACTTAAGAATTATAAAGGAGGAGGCTGGCAGAAAATGATCTGACAAGTATGCAAATTGTGTATGTCACAGGTATATTAGAACCACTGTATTTTGAGGGCTCTTTTTTGCCCCGTTGCATATTTTCAGCCACATACTGCCCTGATGCTGCAGAAATCAGTCAGAGGCCTTCAAACCATTCTGATTAAAAAAATAAAAAATGAAATTTTATTTTAAAATCCTCTGTTAAACCATATATATATATAAAAGCACGAATAGGGAAGAAAAATTAAGGGCATTTTTGGCATTTACTATGTATGTAAATTCAGTATTGCACCTGTAAGTACATTTAGGGTAAATATGGTGATTCCAGGGCTCCTAGATATTCCTATACACAAAAAAAGCTCCTTCAAACACAAGTTTTAGCAACCAAGCAATGACTGTTACAATGAGAGAGTTCAAAATGCAAGTAATTATAATGCTGCTCACTGTAATTATAAACCAAATGTGTCTTTGTGTCTGTGATAATAACTAAGGAGCTTTTTCCATTTTAAAGAAAGACATCAAGACAAAATAAATAAGGCCAAGTAGCTCTCATTCACTATGCAAGTGCTGTATTTTCATGAAGCCTCTAAAACAGATTCCATATAATAAACCTTCCATTACCTATGGACTTTTCTGAGATTTAATTAATGCTGCAAAGTGCTTTGAGATTAATGAAAAAAAAAAAAATCTGTCAGGGTAAAATACTATTGTCAGACACTCATTTCAACTTGTTAAACGTGGGTTTGTACATACAAATGAGACTTCACATCCATAAGGAATTTACATGAAGAAGCAATTTTTTTAAATATTTCTCAAAAGACGAAAATAAATTTATCTAGGTACACTTCCAAAACTGTATTTTTTTTTCACTATGCACATCCAGCTGTAGCTATGCTTAACCTGCTTTCATGAGTAAAATTCAATCTATAAATATACGCCTTACTTTTTGTATTACCTGTGTTTTTCACAAGGATTTGACATTACAGCACTTAGAACTGACTACCCTGTCTAATAAGTAGGAATGTTGCAAAAAAGTTCTTATAGCACTTTTGTAGTCATTATGATTTAACAGCATGAATTACACAGCTACTGTGTTACTTCTCCCCACAATCCTAATAGTAAACCAAATTATACAACTAGATCTAACAGGCCAAATTTGGACACACAGGCCCTCTTTCAGGTTTCAAACAGATGCAAAAATCATAGTACTTCAATTCAGGTTGAGAACAGTAAGCCTAACTGCATATGTTAATATGTTAATATGTTAACTGTAAAATGTTAATTATATTAATCACAGAGTTTTAAAGAAAAGGTAAGATGCATTTGTGGAGCAGTGGTTGACAAAAAGACAAGAAAGCAAGCTCACAGTGGAGTGTCAATAAGACTTTTGGACATAAAGATACTGCAGTATAAATCTCCACAGATTTTATCCTCTCATTTATAACATATCATGATAAATTGAAATCTGCTTATAAAATTGCAAAATATTGCAACATCTACCACAGTACTCTTCTCTTGAATGCCATCAAGGATGATCCTGGGAACTAAATCCATAAATGCACTAAGCATTAGAAATCTGGTACTTCAGAAATAATTTGATTTGTCTCATGTAATAATTTTCTTATGTCCTAATCCCTAATGCTGTAGTCAAACATGCTCTTTTGGCCAATATAAACTGATGTTGCTGCCAAGCAAAGCACTAATTCTACGCCTCTATTTCCTCCTTTTTACAGTTAGTTCCACACCTTTCTGTGGGCCAGCATAAGGTTTTGTGCTACTGCATAGTGAACTGGATCTGTGAACTGATCCACTCGAAAAAAACCCAACCCTAGTGTTGTTTGAATAATGCCTTAAGAAAATTATTTCCAATCTGTACTTACCTTCAAAAATAATTCTAGTTTCACACATTTGGAAGCTTGGCTGGTTTTAATAACTATAAGAAAATAGTAAAAGATTCTACTTCTCTTAACAATCTTTTCCCACAAGCAAACTTATACTATCCATGTCTACAATAGAGCTATGACTGTTTCCACAGGACAGTTCTTCTTATTACTCTATTTCATTTTCCAGCAACTTATTCAGGTTCTTTGGAAGCAAATAAATTATCTTCTTACAGTAAGAATTCTTTTAAAGTAAAATTCTCTGTATTCTTTCATTTCTAGGTTTTCAGTCTTTCACTGCATTAAATATAGTTGCTTCAAATATTAATTCTACCTTTTATCAGTTGATGATCTCCATGTTATTTTTAATACTGTTCTTGTCTATTTAATATTTGTAACATATTTTTACATTTCCAAATAGCCAGTTTGCTAAAAAAACCCACTTGTCATATATAAGGCAAGCTAAATTATTGTTATGAAAGACATACTTCTATAATTGTGAAACTGGACTAAGACACTGACAAATTACCCTATTTGAGATATTTCTGTTAAGCCATAGTTTTGTTAAAAATATGTAACTAATATTCATTACATAATGCGTCTTACAACTCCTATTCTGCCTTTCCCCTCCATTAATTAGCACATAACAACTGCTCAGTCTGATGGTTAATACCTGACCTTATGAGTGGAAAGAGGTTAACTCCTAATTTTAACTGCCTCACAAAATAATTTATCTGGCCAACAAATACACAGTATAATTTCTGTGGAAAAACAGTATTTTCATGTCTTATATGATAGTTGTTTTGTCTCCCGAGACCTCCATCCATGAGACTACCAAAAAATTTAGGGAATTTATGCTATTAGAAAGCTTTCATGAAGTATACACATCTGAACTTAACCAGTACAGTATTTTAAAAAAGCTGTTTCCCTCACTCATAACACATGATTGAAAAAGTCAGTATGACTTCTTTCTTGATTCTGTCATTATATCTCAGTTATTGGCATGATCAGCTTGGAAACAGACAGCCCTGTATGGCCCTGTGTATATTGCTAGGATTTCCACTAAGCCTTCTGTGTTTCTTTCTTTCATCAAGATCACAAAAGACAGATATTAAGCATTATCATCTTCAATTACTTGGGTTTTTGTTATTTGTATTTTTGCCTTGCAGTTCAAGAAGAAGAAAGTTCTTATCTTTATTATCTTGTTCTTATCTTATCTTTATCTTGATTTCAGTAAAGCATTTGACACTGTCTCCCACAGCATCCTCGTAGATAAGCTGATAAAGTATGGGTTTAGTGATCAGGTAGTGAGGTGGATTATGAATTGGCTGAAGGGAAGAAGCCAGAGAGTTGTGGTCAATGGGACGGAGTCTAGTTGGAGGCCTGTGACTAGTGGAGTCCCTCAGGGGTCGGTACTGGGACCGGTGTTGTTTAATATCTTCATCAACGACTTGGATGAGGGTACAGAATGTATCCTCAGCAAGTTTGCTGATGACACCAAACTAGGAGGAATGGCTGACACACCAGAGGGTTGTGCTGCCATTCAACGAGACCTTGATAGGCTGGAGAGTTGGGCGGGAAAAAACTTAATGAATTTCAACAAGGGCAAGTGTAGAGTTTTGCATCTGGGGAAGAATAACCCCATGTACCAGTACAGGTTGGGAGCTGACCTGCTGGAGAGCAGTGTAGGGGAAAGGGACCTGGGGGTCCTGGTGGACAGCAGGATGACCATGAGCCAGCAATGTGCCCTTGTGGCCAAGAAGGCCAATGGCATCCTGGGGTGTATTAGAAAGGGAGTGGTTAGTAGGTCAAGAGAGGTTCTCCTTCCCCTCTATTCTGCCTTGGTGAGGCCACATCTGGAGTATTGTGTCCAGTTCTGGGCCCCCCAGTTCAAGAAGGACAGGGAACTGCTTGAGAGAGTCCAGCACAGAGCCACAAAGATGATTAAGGGAGTGGAACATCTCCCTTATGAGGAAAGGCTGAGGGAGCTGGGTCTCTTTAGCTTGGAGAAGAGGAGACTGAGGGGTGACCTCATTAATGTTTATAAATATGTAAAGGGTGCGTGTCATGAGGATGGAGCCAGGCTCTTCTCAGTGACATCCAATGATAGGACAAGGGGCAATGGGTGTAAGCTGGAACATAGGAGGTTCCACATAAATGTGAGGAAGAACTTCTTCACAGTGAGGGTAACAGAACACTGGAACAGGCTGCCCAGAGAGGTTGTGGAGTCTCCTTCTCTGGAGACATTCAAAACCCGCCTGGACATGTTCCTGTGTGACCTGATCTAGGTGTTCCTGCTCTGGCAGGGGGATTGGACTAGATGATCTTTTGAGGTCCCTTCCAATCCCTAACATTCTGTGATTCTGTGATTCTGTGATTCTTTGTGGGGAAAGGTGAGCAGCAGTAAGAAAGCAGTACCTGGAAGAATTCTTCACCAAGTCATATTCACAAGCAGCAAAATGTAATATATTATTGAAGATGAAGAAGATAACCCAGTAAATCTAAGCAATTATAGTAATAGGCTTTTTAATGGAAGAAAGAATTGTAGATACAAAAAGCTGAATGTGAATTAAAAACTCAAATTCAAAGACTCATAGATTTAAAAGCCTGAAGGTACCATTATAATAATCTGTTCTTACCCTCTGTATAATGCAGGCCAGGGAATTTCACCCAGTAATTCCTTTTGTCAGTCCCGCAGTTTCTGTGCAAGTTAGACTGTCTTTACAAAGGTACCCAGTGGAGCATTTACCATCTCCTATAATAATCTGCCCTGCTACCTGGTTATACTCATTATAATGGCTGTATATCCTATTTCTAATAACTTGGAAGATATCTGGATGAGGGGCATGGCCTCAAATTGTGTCAGGGGAGGTTTAGATTGGATATTAGGAAACATTTCTTTACTGAAAGGTTTGTCAAGCACTGGCACAGGCTGCCCAGAGCAGTGGTGTAGTCCCCATCCCTGAAGGTATTTAAGAGATGTGCAGATGTGGTGCAGAGGGACATGGTGTAGTGGTGACTTGGCAGTGCTGAGTTAATGGTTGGACTTGATGACCTTAGAGGCCTTTTCCAATCAAGGCTATTCTTTGATTCTATGATTCTATCACTCATTTATTTGCCAAAATTCCAATCTATGATAATTGAGTCTGTTTCTCTAAACACTTCCTGCATGGTTTTGTCAAGCACCTGGACTGGCTATACTTCATTTCCTAATTTATACTTTGAAGGAGAACAGATATGAGCGTTCATACAAATAGCTTCACCAGTTGTAAATTCTACCACTCTCTTTTATATGTTCCTACAGATCTCTATTTCTGTCTACATAGAAAACAACTGCAAACCATCAGTTCAAGGAGTAAACTGCTATTGCTAATAAAAGCCTGTAACTATATCACTGTAGGAGTCAATCTAGAAGATTTCTGGATTATCTGGAAGTCAAGACACTGAATCTACTGCTTTTGTGCCTTGTAATATTAACCTGTGTGGAAATACCCAACATAGTCCTAAAAAGGAAATAACGACACATCAGCTTTCCACAGTGAAGTCAAGTCAACAAAACACTGTAGTACCAGGATTCAACACACACAGGAAAGACAGGAAGTAAACTCTGACGCTGGTGGGGCAATATTCTCTACGATACGCTGCGTAGTATCTGTCTCTGTAATTAGTAGCCTTTTTGCGTAGCACAAAATCTGTACGGGTAGCAGATCCAAGCCCATTAGCAACAATGTAGTACTGTGATGCCACTCTGCCCATGAGGAGGGCAACATCAGCTATGGTGTGCTGAAAATTTTACAATAGCATTAGGACAAGAACTGCAATTCCAATGAGTGACTAAATTTATCCCTGCGTAGACTGAGCAAAAACTACCTTGTAATGTTAAGCAGAGAAGAAATTTTTAAACCATATCCCTGATTGCTTTGTGAATCAGCTGGCTAGATGACAAGAAGAAAGGGAACCATTTACTTGGTCCTGAATAACATGTAAGAGCTTCATCTGGTAAAAAATCTTATCACCAACATGCCACGGTGTAACATGGATCTTTATATCTATATTCAGCAGCTCTTCAGCAGCAACAAACACCATAAAATCCACTACAGGAAGAGAAGAGCTACATTAAAATGAGGACACTTGTTAAAAAGATGATACCATACAGGAAGCAGGGCACCATTGCACTATTATTTCCATTTAGGAAAGGCTTGAGAAAGCGGAGAAGTTAACAGAAACAGAAAGCATCCTTCAATAGGCTTAAGAATTAGAAAATGAAGAATAAGAACTGTAAAATCTTGACACATAAAATTAAAAATATAACTAGACAGAGAAAAAAAAAACTGAAAATCAACTAGCTGAAGGAATCACAACTAAATCTACAAACAAGGGCAAAAGGTGTCCTAGAGTTCTATCTTACCTATTAATGGTCAAGGAATAAACACTCGAAAATGACAAGGCCATTTACAGATATGCTTAAATCGATTGTTTGCACGGATATTCACTGTGGAAGAAACCTAGTTAGGTTTTATGTCACAGTCTTTTTTTGTGAGGGAGACAGAACAGGCTCTGTATGAACAGCCTGTATGGTCAGGTACCTATGGACAAAATAAGCACTAAGAAATAACCAGGACCAAAATGCACTCACATAAAATCTCTAAGAGAAAGTGATGATGAATAGCTGAATTACTAATGATTAGGCTAAGCTCCCACTTTAAATTTCCTTACATGGCAAATATGATAACCATTTATTCCGACGGTTTCGAAGGAGAACTCCAGGTTTGTGAAACTGTAATCAGTACATGACATTTTAGCAAAGCTTACAACAATGCTAGAACAAGCAGATATATTAATCTGCTGTGAGGGTGTTGATTTTGCTTCCATAATGAGAAGGTCAGCACTACAAACCTCTTGAAGTTCTGATGAACACATCAATATATATGTGAATGAGAATTACCTGACTCAAAATTCCAATTTCCTTCTCACTGTACAGCTGGCAAAACACTACAGGAAAAAAAAAAAAAAAAACAACAAGCATTTGGGGTCAAAAAAAGTTGCTAAGAATCTGTTTTTACAAGACATTAAATTAGAATTATGGAGCTAAATTATACTGTGAATTTAGAACATTCTAACAGTTACATTATTCCCCGAAACTCAGAGAACATTGCAGCAAATTGCACCTGAACTAATTCAGATTGCCCTCCAGCTTCAGAAAGTGCTGAACTCAGAAGCATAAAGTTATTGCTGCGTTTTCCTGGCAGTTTAATTTACTCACATTAGAATTCAAGTGTAGGAAAGCACTTCAGTGCAAATCTAGTGGTTACTCCCAGAACTGTTTCTTAAGTGTTTATAAGTACACCTAGTGAAAATTCATTTCTATTATATTGTTTTGCAATTTATAAAATAAATTCTTCATGAAAATTAAATGAATCTTTGTTCTTAATTCCACCTTATGTGAATACTTTCCTTTGACACACTTTAAATGGTCAAAGTACTTTGTTTTTTCTTGTTGCTTTTCTGTCTTTGGCTTGAACACACTGCCTCTCAAACCATTCTGTAGTAACTCCTTTCTGTTCCTAATTACTCTGTTTTCTGAAACAGATTTTCTAAATAAAAGCAACTGCAATTATGTCTCACTGCTCAAATATGCAGTTCTTTCAACCTGCCTTGATGAATGCCTTATGTTGGTGAGCATAAAAATCCTCCCTAGATACTATGTAACTATGAAGAAAGGCCACTTAAAAATTGTTTTGCTGCAACAGACATGGCAGCATCAAACTCTTCTCTTACTTCAATAAAAATGCAGAGCTTTCATGTGAAATACTGTATATTAAAAAACAGGCAGATAGCATAATTTTAGAAATAACTTCATGAGGTTTCTTACTCCTTTTCCAAACATGAAGGTTGGTGTGGTGGTCTTTTTTTTCCTTCATGTTGTCGAAGTCTCTTTGAAGTGTAACTTTGCATGAAAACTAGGCCAGCATGTAATCATTAAAGCTGGCAGCATCACATAAACCTTCATCATTTGCCCTGCCCATATTCACCAGGCTCTGACACTTTTTAAAAGTACGGACATCAACCAAACCGACACCCAGTGACCTGTACTTCTGTAGCACTGCAGAGATCACGCACGGATTTCGACACACCCCTCCCCTGCTTTGCCACCCTACAAAGTGAAGACTCGGGATCCCTACAAGCTATTCCAAGATTAGCCTGAGGCAACACAGGGGTGCTTATTTTCTTTTCACTCCGACTGTCGCAATCGCTTTCGCTTTCTTTTGTCTCGTCTGAACTTTTCCACCTCACCGACAAAGCACGGAGCCATTTCCGCGGGCAGCTGCCGAAATGGCGGGCGGGGGAGGAGACCGGCGGGACAGTCCCGCCTCTCAGCGCAAAACTCGACCAATCGCAGGCCGCAATTTGGGACCACGTGATCGCTCGGCGCGGCACTACAACTCCCATCATACCCCGCGGCAGCAGCGCTGCCGCTTTTCCGGCCTCGCTTCCCGTTCCCAGAAGGCGCCCGCGGTGCTGCGGGAAGGTCGCGTTGGGGAGAGGGTCGCTGTGCTGCCCTGCCGTCACCATGCTGGCCGCTGTCCGCAGGTTTACCACCTCCGCTCTCCGCAGGAGCCACTATGAGGAAGGCCCTGGGAAGGTAACGCGGGGAGGAGGTTCCGGCCCGTTGCGGCGTGGCCTGAAGGTCGCAGGAAGGGGCCTGTGGCCGGGCTCGGGGAGGGCGTGGTGGACGGGAAGCGGGGGTCGGGCTCGGGGTGTAGGGGGGAGAGGGAGGATGACGGCTCACCGTGGGGGAGGGTGGTGTCTCTAGGGAGAGGAGCGGGAGAATCGTGTCTTTGAGGACATGGCGCTGGCGGTGCTTGCCCGGCCTCGGGCAGCCCGCGGCAGGCCTGGCTCAGGAGCGAGCTTCAGGGCAGGGGACCGGGGACAATCGGGAGGTTGCTGGAGAGAGGCCCTACGGGTGGTGTTGGAGCCGCAGTGCGGGCTTGCCCTGGCTCGCCGTAGGCCGGGGTGAGACGCAGGCCCGTCCCGCCTCGGGCGTGCGCAGAGCGAGCTCCTTACTCGGTGGCCGCATTGTGGGGTTCTCGGGCCCCGGCGAACTGGGTGCCGCTGTGAGGAGCGGATTAATGACTGCCCTGTTGCCAGCTCTCCAGCTGGCGTAGGGTGGGCTTTGGGGTCTCGTGGTGCGGCGGTTTCAGCCTCAGCAAAGCTGATTGTGGTGCGAATTACTCCCGTGTCCTTCCCTGCAACCTTCTGCTTCAGTGGTACAGGTGATGAGCTTTGCAGTATGAGGGGCAACAATGATACTGTAAACGCTTTCTGATGTACCATATGCTTAACGTGTTCTCTTTAGTCCTACACCTAAAAACTAATTTTACATACCTTATGAATGCAAGGAAAATCTTTGCAGTGAACGTAATTAAATATTAGAACAACTTGCCTAGAGAGGCTTTGAGGTCTGTTTGTTCAGGGACATTTACACTTAACTGGACAAGTCCTTTGGCAAACTGGCCCTGCTTTGAATTGACTTCCAGAGGTTACATCCATGCTGTTACTCTAATTCCTGTGTTTCTTTCCTTGAGAGAAAGGGAAATTATTTTGAGACTGAATATTCATTTTGTTAGTTTGACTCCACCTGTTAGTACCCTGAGCTTTTCAACATTTTTAAGTCAAAGAGGAAGTAATTACTGTATTGCCTGCAAAACTAAAATTCGTTTTTCTCTTCTAGAACCTTCCATTTTCTGTGGAGAACAAATGGCGGTTACTTGTACTAATGTGTGGTTTCTTTGGAAGTGGATTTGTCACCCCTTTCCTTATAGTCAGGCACCAGCTTCTCAAGAAATGAAGAGGACAAACTGTAACTGCGCTAACTGGGTAACTGATTTTGTTAGATTTCATAGCGTAGTGGGATCTGTGGTCAAAACTGAGCTTTAAAGAGTCTAATCTAAAACCATTGTTACATTTTTTAGCTGTTTGTAGTCCAGGTGCTTAGTGTTGTGGTCTGCAGTTGCATCTGAACTCAAATAATGAATAGGTTTAAGTTTGCTTCACAGGGCTGCTGCACTCTCATTGACTTGTGAACTTTGACTCCCCAAAGGTCACACCTCTGACTACACCTTCTTAATAGTCCACAGTTGGGCTAACTGACAGAAGAATGCTGCTGATTTAATCTGCATAATAACTATAACCAAAAGCCATGTCTGCCCTCTTCTTTGAGGAAACATAACGCTACACTTCACGTAATCTGTAGGAATAACTGGCATGTGTGATGTGAACAAAACAGTATGAGAAACTGTGATACTGTAAACGCTTTCTGATGTGCCAGTTAAAACTCACTGGATGAATTTCCAGTTCAAACGTGTCAAAGTGATCACACCATCTACATAGAACATTCCTAACCGTTTACAGGATAAAGTCCCATTAAAATAAGGTCATTAACAGCAGAAAAGATTTTAATTCAAGCTTGCTGATGATCCTAACAGACAAAGCAAACCTCAGACATAGTTCAGACTGCACAAGCGTGCCATTTCCAGTTGAAAGGCCACTTAAATTTATGTTGGTTTGATTCCACTTCAGACGTACCTGGTATTGTCAGTTCTATAATCTGAGAATTTGAGGAGCTAGAATGACACAGGTAGTTCTTTGGAGGAAATAACAGTCTTCACTGGAATCTCCTAATTGGAACAAATTGAAGTCATCTATGTAATTCCTTTGCCAATGATGTTTTTGGCTCCCTAGACTAAGGAGAGGGGGGGAAAAAAATCAACTGACTTCTATTGAACTCGAGCATGTAGAACTGTATGATTTCCTGTAAGTCAAGGCCTCTGCTACAAAAGCATGTGGCAGACAAAGCAAAGCCCATTAAAATCCTAGCTAAAGTGTATATCTGTAGCTTTTCTAGGTTTAAAGGTAACAGAGTTCTTAAATTTGTTAATTCTTTTTTTTTTTCTTGCAGAGGTGAAGTCTTCTACACAGCATCTTTCAATGGTAAAAGGATTGTTGCAATTGTTTACCATGCTGGTAGTGTCTAAATAAAGTCCTAAATCTGAAGGTCTTGGGCTGTGTATTTTGTGAAACTCCAGAAGTGCTTTTGGTAACTGATATATACTGAGAACTCCTTCAAATTGCAGTGTATTGGTATTGAATTAAACACTAATTGTCTTTATGTGTAAAATTAGAGAGTTGAAAAAATTACAATTCAAGACTGAAATTGGGCTTAACATTTTTAGCAGGACAGATGTTTAAGTAGCTTTATTAAGCTATGTTCTGTTCTCAGATGCTCTCCAGACTAATCACAGAATAATGACCTGGGATAGTTTATAACCATTGAGCCTCACAGTGGGTATACTGTCACCCTAATCTATGCTGCAGAATTTTTATCTTCAATATTTGGGGTTCATTGAGAACATTTTTATTTGGCTTTGCTTCCACAGTTAGCTCTTCTAAAGAGCTGCTGTTATTAGGTCTCCATGAGGTGCTGCATTACTGTTACTCTGAGCAGGCTCAGATGAGGTAGCCTGGAAAATGAGTACAGCAGCAATAACTACAACTTTGACCTAAAAAAGTACTGATAATGTTCCATAGCTTATTAAAACTGATATTGCTGCAAATTTGTAGCTGTTTGGAAAGAAATTATATCTTTCAGTTTGTAGCTGTCATCTTAACACAGGGTCGTGCCTAACATTGAGGGCTGTGTAATTAAAGGTAATGGGGAGCTCTGAAGAATCTGGCAGGATACTTCTACAAACTTGAACGTGATGGTCAGCTGTTTAAATTAGCAGCCCCGTTGATGGCATAAGTAGAAAGTCATTTTCACATCCAGTTTTGTTGTGACCTGGTTGGCTAAAGATACCACACGAAAAGCACTGACATGACCCGGTGATGGTTACTTCGCCCTTGCCAATAATGCTATGCAGTGGCAAGTATTCTGAGTTGCTTTACTTCAGAGTGAGGTTTTCTGGTTTACTTTTTCTTGCCTAAAGCCTTCCTGCTGTAGCAGTGTTTCATGTGGCTTGTCACACCTGTCCATGAACTGAATAGGTGCTTCATAGAAGTTCAGGTTCTGTTGGTATAGTTCAAACCTATACGAACACTAGTTTGTTATCAAATACCATCGACAGGAGCATATATAGGAGCAATAAAATATGTAACAGAACAGCTTTTGGATGTCACATCTCTTTTCTTAGGGGTGCCTTTAAAATGCTAATTACTAGTGGTTGAAGAGCCTGAGGTGAGAACAAAAGAGAATAATGCTGTCTATTGCTACTGCTTCTCCAGTAGAGCTAAAAGGAGGCTTAATGAAATGTGGTGATTTTGATCAAAGGACCAGTAAAGGTTGCAGAAAAGTGATAATGAAGAAAGCAAGATTCAGAGGAAAGATCCTAAACTATAATGGGTTCAGATAATAAGTACGCTTTATGACTATGGCTGTACAGTATGGTCTGGTTTCAACTGTTAATGTATGTATTTTCTGTATGCAGAGTAATGCCTCTCAGCAGAGACTTGGTGTGTCTCCCTTTGTCCCAGAGTAAACAAACTGCACTGCACTATGGGAACAGCATGCTGAGACAGCTAGGAATTCCAGAAGAGGTGACGATTTCTTAGTCTAAACATTGGGATTTCCTGGAAAAATTTAGGCACTATAAAAAAACCTCCATCTTTTTTATGCAAAAAATCAAAATGAGACCTCTTAGGTGACAAAGTCTTATCTGCCTCCTGTTGGCAGAAGAGCGAGTCAAATGTCTGTTGCATAGGCAAGTCCAAATGGAAGTCTGTTGGAAAAATCACATTTCTCTCATGGATGACAAATGTAACTACCACTCTATATTTATTTGTACCTAGCTTACTCTATTTCTTCCTAAGTTAAATAACTTGTTTTGTTTGATTAATTTTTCGCCTTGCTCCCAAGTCCTTGGTATATCTGAAAAGAGTAAGTATCATCTTTGAAGGTTTATCTTGTGAGCTAGGTAAACCAGTTCCTTTAGTGTGCTTAAAATAAGGTCTCCTTTCTGAATATCATCCCCTTCTATGTATTTTTTTCTACATAAATATATTTTTGACCATGGGTGGTTAAACTTAAACCAGTTATAGATTAGATGTTAGTGACTTTCTCCTCTCACATTGTGTTCTAAAACTCATCTTTTTTTCAGTGTTGTTATATCGATGGAGTCATTTAGGAGCAGAGAGGTCCTGGGGGCTACTAGTTAGAAGTAGTTTTCAAATTATGACTGTTTCCAACCCCGCTTCCAACTTACAAATACTGATGTGAAACAATACCCATAACCTTTCATCTCCTGCTTTTTCACTTAATTCTGTTACTGCAACTATAAATAGTACTCTGGGAGATGATCTGAACCTCCACTGTGTTGATGGTTGTCTTCCAGCTTTTACCTAACTGTATGTTCCCACTCTTGTGTGCCAGGAAAAAAACCAAACCACATCAGCCCTGCTTTGGATAAGATAGCTGACTAAATGTACCATGTTATTCATAAACTATCATTTGCTAAACCCATGTTCATGGTGTCCTATTATTAATTAACTTTAAAGAAAAGATTAAGTACAATTTCATAGCCTTTTTAATGTGATCAGTTAATTCTTTCAGGATTTGTTGAGTACAGATCAAGTACATTTGCTAATTTTGATCTGTGCAGCTCTCCACTTGTTAGCTTGCATTTTTAGTATCACACCTGCACAACGTAAGTTTCAATGAGTAGTCATATTCTCCATTCATAGCAAACTGTTATTCTTGCATGCTACCAAAGCTGTAATTAGTCCCTTTAGAACAGGACTGTTTCTCTACATGACTTGCTTGGGCAGTTTTCAGTAATCTTAAGGCCCCATCAATTATCAAGTCTGTAAATTCTCTGTCTGACTTAACTAATTGGTTCCCTTAGGTTTTCAAAACTTTCACTTGTGTAACAGAAACACATTTATAGATCTGTTTTGACCTATCTTTGTATTGGTACAAACTGTAATAGTTTTTGTTCTACCCAAAGGCATTTTTTACTACTAGATTATCTATAACTACATCATTGTTCAATAAAGCACAGTCTAAAGTTTTTCATTTGTTTTTTTTGGTGGGAAGTACTGATTGTTAGAGACATGGCTCCTATCATCAATATCAGATATGTAACAGTGTTTAGTTTTGCAGAAGCAGTACTCCAGATTGTATTTGTTTCTCTGATGTTATGAGAAGATCACTGCTTATATCTGAGCTTGATTTCAGGAGCATATGTCAGAGCATACAGCACCTTCCCTCTTCAACCATTTTTTTTTAAATTATTTTTTTATTTACTTATTTTACTGCTACTCCCAGAATTATGCTGGTCTTAAACTTTTATGGTTTATGCATTCTGTGGTTTCCTGTTTAAGTTCTCCTATTCTTATATTTACTTACTGACTGCTAAATAGGTAAGCCAGAGAAACTCAGATTTTTGAAATCCTATTTCAAACTACTGTTTGTGACATCTCTCAACTCTTTTCTTCTATGCCTAGCTCCACAAGGTGGAAAACTTATCCACGGTAGCAAAGTGCTAGGGCAGACCAAATGATCTCCAATGGGAAGCCTTCTGCTGATCTCAGGGAGCAATGCTGTGGATAAAACAACTTCCAAAAAAATGTCCAATTTCAAATACTAATGCAAGTCTTGGAGTGGTGCTGAGCCACTGAACCTTCTATTTGCTTCACATAAATGGGACTATCCCAGCTCTGCAGTCTGACAAGCCCTATCCTGTCATCCCCCAGCACAATTCAGGGGGAGTGGATTAGCTAATATCGTAACCCTATTAAATACCAAGTGTTTGGTGACCTCAAAGGAACCAGAATGTTGTCTGGGAATGGCCTCTAAACACATTCCCATCACAGATACTACAATGGAAATACCCAACCCTGAGTGTTTCCAAAGATGGAGATGTCACTATACCTGTGTAAGAACAAACTGATATTTAATGGTAATAAAGTGGGATCAGATCAGACTCATTAAAACCCAGGAGCTGTAGCATTATGTTATTCGAAACCTAACACTATCTTCCATCACACTTGGCTATATAATAGTCTGAATAACCAATGTAATATTTATTTTTAAAATAGTCTTTTTGGTTCCCTTGACTTGGTACAAGATAAATCAATTAAAAAAAAAAAAAAAAAAAAAAGGTAGAAAAATAAAACACAGACTTGACATAGGAAAAAAGCAGTATAAAAGTGGTGCTTCTCTATCATCAAAATTGTATGAAGGACACGAGACGGTAGTTAAAGGACATCTGAGGAATAATGCATCTGTGTGACTGAATATTTTTTGCTTGCTAGATGCCAATTTTAAGGAAAATCTTTTATGGTCCCTTATTTTTTCCAGTTTTCTTTTTACAGTTTTCCCCTTCACCAATTCTATTTTGGCTCAAACTCGAAATAGTTTCACTTTGTTTTCAGGGAGGTTCACACTTCAGCATTTTAATTTCCTTAGATAACAGTAGTCTTCAAGCAGTTTCTCAGTTAAATCTAGGCAGACGTGATTTAGATGCCCTTATGTTTTAATATTTGGAATGCTTCCAGTTTGAGGATCTTTCTGTCTTACTCTGGAACATTACTTTGTCTCATTTCATAAGAACAGCTGAATGTTCATAAAATATTTACAAAGTGCTCTGAAGCTATCAAATGAAGTATTTCAAAGGAGAGCGGCAAAGGGAGCGTGTCAAAAGTTAGAAATTTTTAGAAATAACAAATGGTGCATGTTTGACACAAACAGGTTGGCAAAGCAATGCTTCACGTGTTTCTTCTACGTGTTTATAAGATGTATCTCAGAAATGTACAGGGGTAGCTAATTCTTAATCAACCTGATAGATAAAAATCAGTATTGACAACTGCAAGGTGTTAGTGGGGCAATTTAAACTCTCACGGAGGTGATGCTTCCTGAATGAATCATGATCACTCTAGCAAAAGATGTCATTGCAGACTGCTGAAAGAAAACATCTACTCAGTGTACAGTTGCAATCAAAAAGGCACAAAGGATGTTAACCTCTTCTACAGAAAGGGATGGAAACCGTAATTGCAGATATCACAGTCGTATACATGCAAGTGGGATGCCATTCCTTGAACACCATGTGGAATTTTCTCATTCTACCCAGATTACTGAAGGGTACGGAAAAAAGGTCATAGTTTCAGATATGGAAAGGTTTCAACATGAAGGGGAGTAAACTATCAGAACTCTGTAGTTTAGAAAAGAATGAGAGGAAAAAGCTATCCTCTCAAAATCATCTGAAAATTATTACTAGTCCCAGTGACAAGAATACACTGTTTGCACCTCCAACTGTGACTTCTGCAGTGGGTTACAGTGCTGGAGAGGGTTTGTTTTGCTAGTTTGCTTGTTTTAAAGGCAGAAAAATGGAGCATTGACTTTGAACTGCCTCTTTGCTAAGCAATATACTGTCATACAGGAGTGAAATTTAATATTGAATGGGAGCGGAGAATGAAGGACTTGTGTTCAGTTATATTAAACGGGGTAAATATTTTCATAGAATCTTTTAGGTTGGAAAAGACCTCTAAGATCATGAAGTGGAACCGTTAACCCAGCACTACCAATTCACCACTACACCATGTCCCTCAGCACCACATCTACATGTCTCTTAAATACCTCCAGGGATGGGGACTACACCACTGCCCTGGGCAGCCTGTGCCAGTGCTTGACAACCCTTTCAGTGAAGAAATGTTTCCTAATATCCAATCTAAACCTCCCCTGGCACAACTTGAGGCCGTTACCCCTCATCCTATCACTGTTACCTGGGAGAAGAGACCGACCCCCCACCTCATTACAACCTCATTTCAGGTAGTTGTAGATGGCCGTAAGATCTCCCCTTATCCTCCTCCAGACTAAACAACCCCAGTTCCCTCAGCCGCTCCTCATAAAACAATTGATTTGATGGAAAAAAAAAAAAAAAAACCAACCTTTTTTTCAAAGCAAATGTTTCTGGAATTTCTGTTCAGCAATTAATTTTACAATGTATCATTTTCAGATCCAGTTTTCATAAAGCAGTGGGCATTAGCTTTCCTAAGGAACAGAAATTTCTGGGTTTGTTCAGTTGTGCTTGAAGTATCTAGCATTAGTCCATGTTGGTGATAGAATACCAGATTTGATGAACCACACTTCTGAACCAGAACGGGCAACCCTTACATAATAGATTGCAGATTAGTACGAGAGAAACCTAGGGTAAGTTTTTTCTTGCTCTAAAGTAAGTTATCTATGACCATTTGAAGTGATATATTGCCCTATCCAATAATTAGAATATGAGTTAATTATGGAAATTATATAAAAATCTTTTTACTACTAGTTAAATAGTAAAAATTCAAAATCTTTTCTAACATAAGTTGTCAGATACTCTTTTCCTTTTTGTTTTTTTGCTGGCCTGAGATTTTTGTTTATATTTGAGGTTAACACAGGGACATGAAACAATTTAAAGCTTTATAAACAAATTGGGCTTGAAGAAGAAAATATGAAAGTAGAGATGTGGTTGTCATGACAACCAAATTAGCAGCCATTCCTGTTGAACATAAGCAGTGAGTGAGAGCTTGGACAGTATTGCACAGGCTAACACAAGAAAATTATTTTTATTATTAAAGTTAAAGGTCAAATATACATTGCATTTCATTATCTTGCATGATTTCCAGAAATTCGGTATAGCAATATCAGTGGGTATTACTTTAAAAATAAGTAGAATTGTTAAGAGGGAGGAAAAAAAAAAAAAATTAGAAAAAAGAATTAATGAGATCACTAACATTGTTGCCTCCATGAAAAAGGAATTTATTGTTCTCGGTTTCATGAACAAGAAAGTAAAGTTACAGAAAGGTCAAATGATACACCTACTAAGTCATAGCAGGGCTGGGATACAATCCAGCTGTTCAGTGCTATAAAAATATTCCTGCCTGTTAATATTCCTGCCTGTTCTCCCTTCAGTGGGGTACATTAAAAAGCCATAAGAAGTATATGTAATCGTTATTTTCATACGAGAAAAATATATAGAGTAGGGCAAAATAGATTAAGTCTCTGGATTGTTTAACTGGAATTTGGAATAGGTAACAGAGGAACACAGTAACATGTTTTAGTCTTAGAGATGTTGTAATTACATCTTCAATTATCACAAAAAGTTGTAGTTAGAAAAATGGGAAGAATGCTGTAAGTTTAGAGTATATGGTATTGGAAACACAGACTTTGGAACAGCATTGACTGGTTTATGGCAGATCCAGATGAAGAGACAGTGACATAAGAGTCTCCACAGATGAGAACGCATGTGACTAATTATTGTTCCAATTAAATAAAACATAAAGGCAGAATTGCCCCTCCTCTGCTGTATCCATAGGTTTTATCAGAGGCAGCTTTGCCAATGACCTGTTCCTGCAAACTGTGAAGGCCAGCCTCTGCCCGACTCTCTAACCAGCTTTTGTTTGCTCTGATTATAGTGAGAAGACAAATGTTAGTTGCTTTCTAGAATGATATGCTCAATACGTTTGACTTGCATTTAAACGAGTTTAAAATAATAGTATTTGCTGGAATTAATGTTATTCACTGTTCCATTTTCTCTCTCAGCATTCCATGAATAATATTAAGTTCTTTTCTGTGGCTGTGCCACCTTTTCCATTAGCTATGTAGAGCATGAAGCTCTTTGAAAAATATCAGTGTATAAATAGTGTTGCTGAGAACCTAACTAAGCCAGAGCCAGCAACAAAATGTGGAAATGTACCTGGCTGACAAAAAAACATCGTGTGTAAAAATCATGGCAGGTGGTAGAAGGACAGAGCTCAGAGAAAAGACTGTGGTCTGAGGCTTTGTTTCTTTTTTTTCTAAAATTTTAATTGCACTATTAGAATTCAGAATTGCTTGAGGGTTCTTTAGACTAAGTGTAGCAGAAGAACATGCCGCATAATTCTGGAATAAATGTAGTTTTATAAAAACAAGAAGAAAGATCTTATCCTTGAGGAAGGGAAAACCTGGTAACCACTGGCCTGCTGCATCAGTTAGGATGGGTATTTGACTGAATGGGGCTTTGCAGTTAACCAGAGCTGTTACCTGTTGCCTGAAACAGAGGCAGGATGGGCTGTTGGGGAAAAAAAATTAAAAAGTAACTATATATATATACGGATCATTAATATGAATGAGAAATTCTTTCTGCATGTGTTCATGAGCCATCCAGGTAATTAAAAGTGAAAGGTAAAGAAGATGTGCCGCTCTAACGAACATCCATCTCTTTAAGACCTTGTCTTACGGAGGTTTTTTCTGACAGCCTGAAGCACTGCTGCTTCAGATTTAGGGACAGCTAATTGGAAACTTTTCTGGAAACATCACTGTGCTCCAAAACCACACAGGCTGTGCATCAGCTCCCCCTGCCCTCATCCCACTGCTGACACTTTTCTTCCCTGTTTGTTTTTCCAGACGTGCTGCTGTCCTCTGAATCAATATTGCAGAAAATTGTTTTCAGCCAAACAGCAGCAGTTAAGTTGTTAACTCACTATTATCTCAACCCGCTGTCAAGAGTTATAAATGCCTATTTATAGCGCAGATGGGAGTATTTTAGTGCTGACTTTACGAAGCTGGGTATGGAGGGGCTGGGGTTTCTTTGGAAAGGGCAAGGGAAAGGCTGGCGCCCCCTAAAAGAGATGTCCTTTCTCATATTCTGAAGTGGCTGCACAAAAGGGTAAGGACTTTCCAAAAGGATTTAAATACTGCATCATTTAACTTATTACATGCAGTTTAAGTGCCTTTGCCCCGTACATAATGCAAAAGGAGAGTACAGGCACTTTCCAGCTTACCTACAGGACAATTAATTAGATGAAAGCGTGGCTTCAAAATTACTTCAACCTTATTTAGTTCTTGGTTTGACACTGCTTTCAAGTTAAAGTAGCCCTACTTTAGTAGTTCAATTTAAATTTACCTCTGGAATCAATTTACATAAAACAATTTGCCAGTTATTCCCATTCTAAGTAGGTCAGCAAAAACTTAACTAATAGCACTTTAGATAGTTCATTTTTTAAGAAGTTAATTCAAGTTCATTTTCCTGAGGCTTGCTATGTAGGTAATCCTAAGAATGGGATGTGCAAACCCCAGAAAGCCCAGCAGAGCATCAGCACCAAGTACAAAGGTGGGACTCAGACCCTCCCATTTCTCTGGGGTGTTAGTTGCCTCACTTGTGGTCTCAAGGAAGGAACCATGCCCAAGGTAGAAGCCATGTCGTAAGGTTTGTAGTGGTTCAGTTTTCATTTCATTATAGAAAGCCCATAAACTGACAGTAAACTTAATTTTAAGCAAGATGCCTTGACCTTCAGCACTTGCTCCAGTGAGTGTTTAAGTACAGTCCTATATAATTAATATTTATTTATTTATTTATTTATTAGAACACAACCTCATGTTTCTTACCTCCCAGTAAAATGCCCTAACCATCTGTCACGGAGGCACCCACAAAATCTGCAGAGCAGCTCCTCAAACAAACAACCCAAGCCAACCCCGAGCCCAGGTGCCAGGTGGAGGCACTCACACACAGACAGGGCGGTTACTCAAAAAAAAAGATTTGTTTTGAGTAGAACTACGTAACGCTCCAACAGACCAAAAGTAAAACAAGTTCAGATGTCAGTTGGGAATATACTACTACACAACTGGGCTAACTCACATGAGAAAGATGACTCAAAAGGGGGGTAAATCTCCCACCCAAAGGTACCCAACACATAATCACTCACCCACAGGAGGAGAGGGCTCACTCAAGGATATGCAGAAGAAATATTCACTCACCAAGGTGGGGGGGGGGGGGATGGTGCAGGCTCTCAACCCTGGGGAGTTTCCTTGGGCAGCGTCCCGATCCAAGGGGAGTGCTCCCAACTGCAGACCTGCTGCTCTGAGAAGGACCAACTCAAACTGGTTCTCCAGCAGGGCTCCATTTATGCCCATGTGGAGTCTGATCTGTGGGCAGTTCTAACTAGCCAGGTGCGCTCCCTGCAGGGGATCCTTAGCCTGGTGCCAGGCGAGGTTGTCCAGACAAAACACTGGCCCAGGGGACTGTTTATCTAGACAAAGCACCATTAGAAGGTGGCTCCAGGATCAGGGAGGGTGCATCTGCCACACCATCCCTCCTATGCAACAGAGATGTAAATAATCCTTGAAAAATGGAATAGCTCTGGCGGGCACACCCTTATCACTGTACCTGAAACTGTGTGGATTAAAGCACACCCTTTGGAAGCCACCAGAAATCATTTGAAACCGAACCTGTGTCTGTCATATTCTGCGCTAAGTATTTCTGCACTCCCTTGGATGGGAGGTGACCACATACTGCTTTTTTCTTCAGCTAAGTTTAGATACCACTCCAGTAGCCATACAGACACCCACTAAATCAGGTCATGCAGGAGAGAAAATAACCACAGGTTCTGCTTTTGAAAATGACATGGCTGTCAGATACATCCTCTAAAAAGTTCTTCTAAAATTATAGGAGAAGGAAAACACAATATGTCACCAGAGACTGAAACCATTATTTCTTAAACTCCCCTAGCAATTTTCAGTTAAGATTACTAAACGAAACCTTTAGTCTCCCTTGGAAATCAATGACCTTTGAAAAAATAGTGACCAAACAGAAATAGAAAACAATTCAAGGTAAGTCTATTGACAAAAGAGAAAAAAACAAGAGTTCAAACCATCTCACTGAAGATGAAATAGTGGAGGGCACTGCTGGATGAGAGACACTAAGTCAAGGTTAAAATATCTCACATCTGCAACAAGTCACATTTAAGAAAAACTGGCCATTGAAGGGTGTTTGTTCACTTGCCAGCTAAAAAAACAAACAAAAAAAACCCCAAAACAAAACAGACAAGAAGTGGGGAGCTAAATAATTTTCCTAGGTGTTTCTCCTCACTACTCAGTCTTCATGTGAATAACTATCAGTTTCTACTGGTACAGTCAACAGGTCCACGGGCAGCACAAGTGAACCTGGTTTTGGGGAGTGGCAGGGGTACCGAGTTTAACAGTGTGGGTTCAAACTAGACCCTGCCACTGCCAAGGAGTGGGGAGACAGAGAGCAGACTCATGGGTTTAGCACCAAAATATGCACCAAACACACGCATGATCGGGCAAATGGGTTTTGGTAGCTACATACCAAAAAACAGAGTGGTTTTTATTTTGCTAAAGAAACAGAAATCAGGATTTCTATTTGCAGCTTAGATGCTACATTAATTGTTACTGAATTAATCCATCTATAATTACAGGAGGAATTTAAAAATAAAACAGCAGCAATAGATCTCCTTATTCAGGTTCATATTTTCTATAACATTTTTGATCCAAGGTACTCAGTTCTAAATACCCAATCTCAAATTATTCAGACAGGAAATTTTTTTCAGAAAAAGTATGTCAGCCCACTTTGTGATCAATGCAGAGTTCAGGTAGTCATATTCCCCAAAATTAGAAATTATTAAACTAAAAATAATTAAGAAAAATTTCATTCTGTATTTTTAGAAAGCTATGTTGTGGTCATCCTTAACCCCAAACATTTTCCTTCTCAAAAATCCTATTTGACAGTCCCATTCAACTGCTGATATTTTAAAATTTTTCAGTCTTCTTGTAAAATGCAGAAGTATTTTAGGAGGCAATGCACCATCTGGCCTCAAAATGTCTCTGTTACTCTTGGAGGATATAAAAATTCACGGCTCCCTCCCTCTCCATCATAATCTTCTGCAGGTCCTTCTGTCACATTTAGCTTCTTTTTATCTTAAGAAGATAGGAAACTTGGAAAGCATTTAAAACCCATAAAAGAGCCAAAGCTTTATGGTATTGTCATGTCATAATGCAAACGTGGGTTTAAGCTAGCAAGGACGACACTGCTAATGTCACATAAAGCAGACATTTAGGAAGGAAGTGGTTAAGTGACTTGGAAAAGTTCAAGTTTTCCTTATTGAGTGTTTTCAGACCTTGGAGAAGGTATTTTCATTTCTTGAAATACAGGCATAGTTAATAAAGTAGGGAAGTCCTAGCAAAAACTGCTGTAGTGTGCTGTTGGGGTTTTTTTGCCAGGGAAGCTGCAAAATACCAATTGGATATATTCAAAGTCTAGCTAATTAAGAAATTCCTTTGAATTTCAAATGGACTGTAAAACTTTTGTAGAAATGGTAAAAAAACAGAGTCGTGAAAAATCATGTCAGCTTTTTGTGCCACCACTTTATTTAGACCTATTTGATACATCGTTTCTTAGTTATTGATTTTCTTCCTTTTTAATGTATGTTTATGGTGGTGTACAGGTAACAAGAATTTGCAGAAGTATCTGAATGCTTAAAGTTGCTCTCCGTTACACTCAAAAATAGTATTTGTTACATTGAAATGAATATGCATACAATGAAGAAATTGAAACCATTTGTAAAACTTTTCCTTTACATTTCCCCTTTCCTGTACAGCTTAGCCTTTATGCAGAATGGTTGCTTACATAGCACTGCAATACCTGAATAAATATTGTCTAATTCTTACTTTATTTCTTTGCTCAGTTCAAGTGGTCTCACATAAAAGTCCAAAGGACTGCAATCATTCCCATACCTCATTTTCTCAACAGGCTGTGTTTCTACATTGCTCTGTTACTGTAATAAGTATTATAAGTGGAAGAAAATTTAAATACATGTTCAAATCTTTGCCAAAAAATTAGATGTTCTGAACTGTTGCCAGGGAAAAGGGAAAGAATTCCCAGTAAACCATCCCAGTAAACCACCCTTTCATTCAAAGAATCATAGAATCATAGAATCACCATGGTTGGAAAGGACCTCTAGGATCATCAAGTACAACCTTTATCCCAACATCTCTCTAACCACTAGACCATAGCCTCAAGTGCTACATCTACTCGTTTTTTAAACACCTCCAGGGACGGCGACTCCACCACCTCCCTGGGCAGCCTGTGCCAGTGCCTAATCACCCTCTCAGTAAAGAACTTCGTCCTAATATCCAGTCTAAACTTCCCCTGACACAACTTGAGGCCATTTCGTCTCATCCTATCAATAGTAATTTGGGAGAAGAGACCGACACCAACCTCACTACAACCTCCTTTTAGGCAGTTGTAAAGAGCAATGAGGTCTCCTCTCAGTCTCCTCTTCTCCAGACTAAACAACCCCAGTTCCCTCAGCCGGTCTCCATAAGGCCTGTTTTCCAGACCTCTCACCAGCCTCGTTGCCCTTCTCTGGACTCACTCCAGCACCTCAATGTCCTTCTTATACTGCGGTGCCCAGAACTGGACACAGTACTCAAGGTGTGGTCTCACGAGTGCCGAGTACAGGGACACGATCACCTCCCTACTCCTGCTGGTCACACCGTTTCTGACACAGGCCAGGATGCCATTGGCCTTCTTGGCCACCTGGGCACACTGCTGGCTCGTGTTCAGTCGCCTGTCAACCAACACCCCCAGGTCTTTTTCTGTCAGGCAGCTTTCCAGCCACTCTTCCCCAAGCCTGTAGCGCTGCATGGGGTTGTTGTTACCCAAGTACATGACCCAGCACTTGGCCTTGTTAAACCTCATGCAGTTGAGCTCAGCCCATCGCTCCAGCCTGTCCAAATCCCACTGCAGGGCCTCCCTACCCACAGGCAGATCGACACTCCCACTTAATTTCATGTCATCTGCAAATTTACTGAGGGTGCATTCGATCCCCTCATCCAGGTCATTGATAAAGGCATTAAACAAGACTGGCCCCAAAACTGTGCCCTGAGGGACATCACTTGTGACCGGTCTCCATCTGGATTTAACTCCATTCACCACAACTCTCTGGGCTCGGCCATCCAGCCAGTTTTTAACCCAGTGAAGAATCCACCTGTCTAAGCCATGTGCTGCCAGAGGAGCAGAATGCTCCTTCATTTGCTGAGGCTCATAAAATTCAAGAGTACCTATATTAGATGCCTTTTCATGTAGTTTTTTGTGAATGCTTGATTTCTCTGTAATGTCTGGAAATAATTTGTTACATGTCTCAGGCTTCCCTGCGATACTGTTGTTGTTTAAAACATCACCTGTCAGAAAGAAATGACCTTTCCATGAAGAAAACAATCATTGCTTATGTCTTTTAGATGCTGATAAACTTATGTGAGACCAACACAGCAAGATCTATTTTACAACCCCCCCAGTATATATGCACCATCAGGTAACTTCACATTGCCTGATAAATAAACAATTAAAGTAGTAATTGTTCATGTATTCCTGTAAATGTCAACAAAATCAAACATCTGTCATGCTAGATAAGGAAACGTGACTCGTTTAATATACTTAGCACTCTACTCAGCCTTGAAAAGGTCACTCAGATTTTAACAAGCACTGCGTAGTTTGTTGGCATCCAGTAAATGACCATGTAGTGACAATAAAGCTATGACTGTATTTGGTTACCCTTCAGAAGACATATTTGATTAAGATAACACATCATATTTAGCACAATCTGCTTAATGTTGATTTTGGACATACTCTAACCCTTTCAATTATGACCGACTTTAACATAAAATCATTTTTACCAAAGTAATGCTCATAGCCCCCAGTCCCATCCCATCAAAAGAAGCAGAGCAAGCCAGAATGATCACCTTGAAAGCCACCAATTTAAGACAACAAACAACATACAAAGGCAGCATTTACTCTTCTGCCATCTTCAGTGGCAATAAACAAAATCCATACACAGTTCAGTTGTGGATTGAAGCCATCAGCGACACTCAGGTATTGCTCGTCTGCCAAGAGCACAAGGACTAAACACTCTTTTCATTATATTTTGGCTTCCTGCATCAGATACCTTGATCCAGTCCTGAATCGTGTCAGAAATGACTCATGGCAAGTGTTGCTTGTTATCGTTAGTGACCTACACCAAAAGGCTGCTAGGACAGCCCAGGAATGTTTTGGACAGACCTGTTTAGCTGAAAACTGATTTTTTGAAACTGTTCTCAATATCCTTCATTATTATCCTGTTGGCCTGTACCCAAAATAATTGCTAATTTAAATGAGAGAAGGACAGTTAGGGGTGAATATGGGCACAGTATGGAAGAAAGGATCATGCCTGCTTCACCAGATGGTGCTAAAGCATGGGTACAACCTCTTGGTGATCTGGTCAATTTTTTGCCTGATGACTATTGTAACCTAACACTAGAATGTAGTTGGGGTCTCATTTGACCATAAAAGCCCTGACAAAGTGTTAATATTCTTGGTACTGATGAGTTGGTTCTGTTCCTCTTTAAAACAAGAAAACTATTCCTGAAAGATGCTAATAGATGGAAGATGAAAATAATAAATGTATTTCACAGACTGGTTGGCAGGTTAAAGTTAGCACAGATGCACACATGGATTGATTGCATTTCTGGACAGCTGGTGGGATCTGGCCTAACTCTCTTTCCTCTGTTCTTCTCCCAAGTATTTGACTCTTGAGCCAGTTCTGTGAGCTGGGTCCAGAAATTCATTTATAATCTATGGGGTTGATTTGGAATGTGAAAACAATATCCTGAGAAAGTATGTGCTTTGATTAAAGGTGAATTTGAGGTGCTTTAGATGTATAAATTATGGAAGACCTTTTAAAAAGAAGGAGAAAGGATATGGACTGTTCTTCCATTCCATTCATTTCTGGCACATGAGAGAGCCACAAGGCCCAGTGAGGATTATACTACTTACAGAATGATTTTTTTTTCATCCCAAAAGGATTACAAAACACTTCATGAAGTGTCAGTTTGTTTCACACCTGCCAGTAATAGGAAATGTGAATTACAACCCCCTGTGCCAAGGCTGATTGCTGCTCCCTTGATAGAGGACAAGCAAGTCTACTTATCCAGTTAATTCCTGAAGGACCCTTTGGGGGTAATTAGGTTGAATTCCGGCTGACACTCAGCTAATTGAATAACCAGACTTTGCACTGGATTGTTACTAGGCTCTTTCATTGCCTATTCCACCTGTTTTAGAGCTTGAGTTGGCCTGACCTTTTCTACTGCGTGGTAGGTATGGGCATGCAAGCAGAAGTCACTTCTAAGGCAGAACATGGCATCACTGTAAGGTAATGGCCTGCAGTGTCTAGGATCACTCATTCACATGATTAGCTCATATATGTGCATTTGCTGTGTTTAACATCCTTCATATAGACCCATCCTACAGTATTTTGCACAACACAGTTGCGGAGATAGATGGCTGCACAAGGTATCAAGGTATTCAACTACAGATCAGGAAAAAATGATGCATACAGGTCATACCCCTCTTTCCTGGAATCTGAATAATTCGCCAAATGGAATATGGAAAAATTTCAGTAGGAAAAGTAAAGAAGAATACCTCCAAAATAAGATCAGATTTAATCTGCAGTGTTTCTTCAAAATCCACGTAATTGCAGTAAAATTATGTTAGCAGAACAGCGTTATCCATGAACCATGGATGATGGTCCCCCATGCATGGGGGGAAAGGTTGAGAGGAAAGGTTGTGAGTGAGTGGAGAGAGAACTAATGACTTGTGTCAAGGTTAGTGGTTAAAGTACAGGTAAGAAATAGAAGAAAATGCAGAACTCAGTGAATGTGAGATCCAAGTTAGTAGCAAGACAAATAGCTTTTACCAGAAAATTAGAAAACTGGAAGAGCTGTAAGTACAAGTTATAGGTGGCACACAAAGAGAAGGTGGGCAACAACCTATGTCTCATGGTAAATATAGTCATTCAGGGTAAAAAGTATTATTTGAAGGTGTGCTTATGGCAATTTTGGTTCGCAGTTATGTTTGTTTAAAACATTACATGGTTTAGACAATGCTGTAGATAGAAAGACCAGCAAGCTGTCCAGTGTTTATGTGGTACGGCCTTCTGCTCCTCTTCAATGTCTGGAAGGCTTGAGAGCTCAAAATCTGAATTCAACATCTACCTGAAACACTCAGATCCAGTACTTCCAGCAACTTCCTGTTGAGCAGGAAGTACATAGTTAGCATTTCTTATTCCTGTAATGGATTAAGAGTACCCTAAACAAACAGAAGGAAATAATTTTTTTCAGATTGCGTAATTTTGTTGTGGAACACATTGCTCCAAAGGAATAAAATGTGTAGAAGAGTTAGAAAAAGATTAGACAAATTCAAAGAGGACATGTCCATCAGTGTAAAATAAACATGATGCCCATATACAATGTGAGCTCTCGACCAAAAGACAGAAAGCTGTAGGGAGGTGTCCTGGGAAAGGATCTCTATATAATTCTGTATTTAGTACCTGTATATAGCTCTATAATTTCCAGTTTCTTATGTTCTTGTGTGTCTGCTTCTCACTGACCTCAGAGACAGTACACTGCATTAAGAGGACCCTTGGTCTGAGCCAGTAAGGATGTTCCTATGCAAGCAGGTTGGAATATTGTCTTAAACAACCAATCTTTTAAGATGCACCTTCAAAAATTTAATCATGTTTCAGACCTGGCAAGTACATGATTAATCTTGATCATGAGGATATATTTCTCTTTGTTTTATGTTTTTAATCATAATTAAGGCCATTTTTCCACTCTGGGCTGTATTACTATTTCATTTACTTAAACTGTAATGATTAAATCTAATTTGCTACTCTGTGAAATCTTAATCCTGCTGAAGACTAATGCGTATGGTACACAGTTCAGTTAAGAAACAGATTCAGCACATAACCTCCATTAAGTAACCCCATTTATTTCTATAAAACTAGCTGGCACATGAAAGGAAGAATCTAGTAGTCTTTAGTCTCCAGAAAATCATAGACTTTCTAATACAAGCACTGAAGAGATATTTTGACCCTTTCCTGAACGTATTATTTCTCACAGCAAGAAGTCATGAAAAAAAAAATTCAAAACAAATCCAGCTCATAAAATCTGTCTGTACTCTAAAAAAAGCCACCTACATTTTGTGCTTGATCTTACTTTACAAGTACAGTAATATCCTTTTCAAATATATGAAATGTCAGCTTGAAAATACAGGGAGAAGGGCTTCCATATCCCCAGTGAACAAGATTTCTCTAAAAAACAATGAAAGAAAAGCCTATTACTAATAAAGTATTCTCACTTTAATCACATTTCCTTCATTATTCCCATATTTTAGGTGATATAAAAGGAGGAACAATTATTGCCTTGTTCACTTTGATTTATTTGGCTCAGTGCCTCCTTACCTAGGTAATGTAAAGTAAACTGTGCTACATGGGTCATTTATGATGTGATTTAATAAGATGTTTTTTATTTCTAGCCTGCAGGGAAACATATTAGTTTGCCAGCACCTGGCAAAAAAACCTATTTCTTTCGTTGATTTTCTATTTTCATTCCGTAGACTCCAGTTTACAAGGTAATTTAAAGCTACAATGCACAGGTTGTCATAGTGGCAATGTACTAAAACAGAACTTCAAAACCCATATAAGGAAATGGTGCCTGTACATCAAAATAAGGAAGGTCATAACTACAAGCTTGACCAGCTCCTAACTTCCTATGGGTATTTCTGTGGAAATTAAGACTTGTTCCTTTTCATTATCTGAAATAGGTTAATGTTTTTTCTTAACAGCACATACTATCTACAAACAAAATTATATATATGTAACAGGCACCTGAGACAGACCTGGAGGTGAAGAAAAAGAGCTAGGAAATTGGTTTTCTACAGACACTCTGAATAACATGGCAGGTATACCATGTTCAAACTTACAAAAAAAGGATTTTGGGTCCTGTTTCTATGGCTTTTAGTTTTTGAGGATTCAGTTATACCTGTTCTGTGGGAATAACATTTAGCTCAACCCCATGGATGGCATAAGTTAAAGGAGCTGGTATTTCAAAATCCTGTGCAGGAATATTCTATGTATCATCAGTGGAAGAGCTGATGCTGATCTCAAAGCGCTGCAGCTAAGATCCCACACCTGTTTCCATTACAAGTTCCTGAGTTGTGTCACTCAAAGTTTTCAGATATTCTTATTTGAAACAATGCTGTCCACGTTTAGGCTTAGCTGTGAAGAGATGAATGAGAAGAGAGAAAAAAAAAAAAAACACAACACATTGCACCTATTTTTTCTGTTTCTAAAAATAAGTAGTACTTTACTGCACAGCTCCACAGACAAAGAAATCTTTAGCTATTCCAATTTTTTTGGTCTGTTTCTTTGTCTCAGCTGCCAATGGTTCAGGAAGAGAAGCATTCAAGGAGGCTCAGATGTCAAAACCATCTCTTCAGTACTTGTATTAAAAATTCTATGATTTTCTGGAGATTTATGTATTTAGAATTGAATTGTACATTAGGTTTATGCTCCCATGCATGCATATCTTGCTAGTCTAGTCTTCTTCAGAGTTAAAAGCACAAGTATGAAATCTTTTGCTGTTGCTTGAAAAAATCCTAGACAACAAAACAAAAAAACCCACTGAGTGCCTATCTGAAGATGAAGTCCTAAAACTGAGCCTATATATTTGTTTGAGCTTTAGAAATGTGGTATCCCAAGCACATGAAGGAGATGGGGAGTCTGAAGAAGTGGTGAAGGGGTCCTTGCACTCCTTTTCGGAGGAGTTTAACCAATTATACAAACCTGTGAGAACAGCAATGTTGCTTACTTGTCAGTCCCTCCACGTAATTCAGGTTATGATGGCAGGAGTACACATAATTTTAGCTGTAGTTTATGTGACACCTTTGGATGTCCTAATGTATAGCGAGAAGATGTATGATGTTAGAAACTACTGAAGCCCTAAAATCATCTTTAATCTCCCCGTAGGTAAGAATCACCATATCTATGCCTGTATAGTTTCACAAACAACACAGATTTGGGATGTCATGATTTGCTGGGGCATAAACACAAGTACTGTCAACATTTCTTTAACATACAGCCTTCAGTGTTGCTAAACTGGTGCAGCCAATGAAGATATCATTCCTAATACCACATCGGTATAGAGCCCCATCTCTCACAAAACAAGCAGTGCAGACTCCTGCTGCTATGTCTCTGCACAGACCTGATGAGGCAAATTCCTCTCTCACTTTACACTGTCTCTTATCCTGACAATATGGCAATGGAATTCCTGTCATCGCCATCCTAGAGACTGAGAGCCTTCTCCTCCAGATTTGACACACTTTATCCACCAGGCAGTTTTGTTTGCAGACGCAGTGCCAACAGGACCAGGAAAGATCCTTCTACAACATTGAAGAAGTATTCTCCTGTTATCCTGAGCCAAAATTTAAATTCCAGTTTTCCAATGCTGTTCTTCAACTTTTTTTAGGTCAAACATATGCAAGTCTCAGAAGCATGCCAACATGCTTTTTAGTGTATAGGTAAAGGATTAACTAATTTCCAGTTAAAATTGTTTTCTCAGGAAGCAAGGCTACTGAGGTAATTTTTGTTTCTGCTACTGCAATGATAACATCTGAAGCTACATCTTCTGGCAGTATTTATGCATGTAAAGTAAAGCACTTACCTAATGGGATATGTGATTAGTACATCAATATAGTCACATAATCTATAAATATTTCTCTTTCATAATCTCTTACCACATTATCACCAATTATTTAGAAAAAACATTAGTGTTACATGACATCCTTCCCTATATTATTTTTAGCCTTCAGTGCAGTTAAAATATGCTGAGGAACAGGGATATAAGGTGGGGAGAGATCTGACGCAAGACTGGAAATGGAATAATTGGAACCACTTCAGTGCTCTTACAAATTACAGCTCTATTTCACAAACGGTAGCCTGCATATATCTGGTCCAGGCTTAGGTGCAAAGGAACCATCGCAGTGTGCCGAGAGCTGTGTTTTCCAGTCCAACCAATTTGCCATGCTGAACAGATAAAGCAGCATCACTACTCAAAGGGTGGTGTAAATAAGACAAAGCTAAAACTAAATACATTTTCTAGGATTTTTTTTTTTTAAACTGTGGAAGCAGGTATGCTGAAGGTACACATAGGACTCGAGAGATTCCATAAAGAAAATCTATTTTTGGATTCAAGATGCTAAAAAATGTTCAGTAAAAACATCTTTTGATACAGTTCATCAAGAATCATGCTGATTCCTCTGTAAGATCATGCTTCATTACTCACTGAAATTAGCAAAATGAATCCTCTTAACTCCAGGGCAGGGGAATCAATTCAGGAACTGGTGACTATGTTGATGCTGCTCTTACATAGGTTGAAAAAAAAGATTATTTATTACTATCTTGCCACAGCAAACCTGACTGCAGTAGAAGACCTAAGGGAGCTAAGACAAATGGTTATAAGAAATTATTTACAGCTTGATATTGTCTCATCTCTCTCAAGCCTGCAACTGTAGTTAGGTTTGCTTTAATGAAATAACAGGAAACAATTTTAGTATTTGGTTTAAAGGTTAGTATTGTACTTTCAAAGAATCTAATCTTATCCTGGGCTCCCTGCCAAACTGGATTAATTTATAACATTTTCTTCTGCATCTTTTTAAAGAGACTGTCATGTCACATGCAGTTCGCTAAACCACTGAGTTTTCCTCTTTGTCCTTTCTTGGATCTACATTTAATCAGTCTTGGGCTTCCATCTTACATAAAGAAATGGCTTGCTCTTAGATATAGAGCTTGTAGCATCACACATTGCGTGGAAAGGACACAATGCAATGAAAAGAATGTACTCTGCACCGTTCACTGTTTTTCATCATAATGTTAGATTAGAGAACAAGGAGATCTGTCTCGTCAACAGCAGCAGCTAGTGAGTGTGTCTGAACTAGGACAGCTATTAGCAAATGCACTTTTTAAAAGTGAAGGAAGAAATGCAGGTAAAAGACTGAGCATGAAGTATGCAATTTAGATGTCAATGTGTCAAAGTTATCACTGTCAAACTTGATCTATTGCCATTGTATATAAAATTTATCCACAGAACTTCTCCTCCGGGCAATTAGTAGCCCACACTAAATGCTGGGATCATGTCCAAACACCCTTCTGGAATAAGTTAAGCAGCTAAGTAATATGTGAAACAGTTAAACAGCTTGGACGTCTGCCTTCACAAAACCAGGGACCTGTGGGTTTTTCGCTGCTAAGCTAGAGCTGTGCAAGTCTGTTCTTCTCTCAAAAGGAAAGGAAATATGATGTTATCACTGACTTGCTGCTTCAATGGAAGTTTATAAAAATTAGAATCATCAGAATCTTTTATTTACAAAGACTGCAAAACCAGAACAAAGGTAATACAAAGTCAACTCATGTTCAGTAAACAAAACTGTTCAAAGATTTGCCCAGCTAACTTAACATGAGGCTGAATGTAGCTAACATTTATTGGCCACTGGTCAGGAACTGGCAAACCTGCCATCTTCATTTTTAAAAGTTGTGGACCAAATTCTTACATCCTGCTTTAGCTGTAATGACTAGAGAAGTTCTGAAGGCCTCTTTCAATTCCTTTGATTACTGTGTGGTAATAGCATAGTTCTGCTGTTCAAACATGCATTAATTTCCTGATGAAGAAATAATATATTCACAATTTCAATTATAAATACTTGACCAATTTATTTCAGCTGCATATCACAGGAGGGGGATGAAAAAAAGTACTGTATATATTGTTGACTGTCAGCTTAAACTGTGGTTCTACAGGATGAAACGTTCTTATCCTATTCCAGTTCTGGGCTCCCCAGTTGAAGAGAGACAGGGACCTACTGGAGAGAGTCCAGTGGAGGGCAATGAGGATGAGTGGGGGATTGGAGCATCTCCCCTGTGAGGAAAGGCTGAGAGAGCTGGGACTCTTTAGCCTGGAGAGGAGAAGGCTGAGGGGTGATTTAATTAATGGTTACAAATACCTAAAGGGTGGGCTGAGGGAGGATGGAGCCAGACTCTTTTCAGTGGTTCCCAGTGACAGGATGAGGGGTAATGGGCACAAGCTGGAACACAGGAGGTTCCATTTGAATATGACAAAAAACTTCCTTCAGGTGAGGGTGCCAGAGCACTAGACCAGACTGCCCGTAGAGGTTGTGGAGTCTCCTTCTCTGGAGGTTTTCAAGACTTGCCTGGATGCAGTCCTGAGTGATGTGCTCTAGGAGATCCTGCTTTTAAGCAGAGGAGTTGGACTAGATGATCTCTGGAGGTCCCTTCCAACTCTGACAGTTCCATGAATTCATGAATCCTCATTTCTGTGAGCACTCAACTCTGCTCAGAAAGTCAGAGTCTATTGTTAGGGAAAGTCAGAGTTTAAAGCAGAAATAATAAGGAGATATTGGCACACTATTAGTAAAACAAACACTGCAAAGGGAAATCTCACAGGCATTTTTCTGTTGGTCATTCTCACATTGTCCTTCATTCTGGCAGAACAAGACAAGTAGACTACATGAAAGTTTTCATCATGGAGGAAGTTGCAAAGCAGCCATTACTCTGAAGGATCTATGGAAAAATTATTTTTCATACGTGTACAGACTTATTTATCATTCTTGCGCACTTAGGATCTCTTATTCCACTGCTTAAAAATCAGCTAGCTTGCTGTAATGTCATTTCCATATTTATACCATTGTTAGTGTCAAAATGATCTTATAACTATCTGCTGAAGACATTCCTGAATGTAGACAAGTTTGACTCTAATGAGTCAGTACATCAAAAGTTTTTATTGTTTTTTTGCAACATTCAAAAAGCAAACCTCATCAGAGGCAAATCACCTTGTTTCCTTTATAACAACCAACATGTTTCCCAGCCATTTTGACCCCTTTTTTTAATACCACTAAAATCACCAAAAATCTTATGAAAAGAAGAATGTAACACTTTATTGTCTTCTTGTAAGCCAAAGTGAGGAATAAATTGATGAATGTGTGTAGTAGATCCCCATGTTTGATGGAGTAGGGATGAACAAGAACTAGTAAATTTTTGTGAGTCATGGGGAACTTACATTGTGCTCCAATAACACATTGATATGATTTTGTGCTGGCTTCTTTTCCTCAGCTGCTGAATTACTCCTGTTAACAGAATACAACAAATTATATGAGCTCGCTCTCTCCATCTCCAGTCCAAGCAGAGGACCCACCAGATGCGAGTGGTTAATCTGATCACATTGCCAGTGACTGAAACAAGTGATATGGTTTCCTGTGAGGCCAGGACATCTTACTGCGTGTTTGGTTTTGGCTGCTTTACAGGACTTGCATCAAGCATGGAAATTGCTTGTGGAGGTTATGTCTTGTGACTGTATTAACATTCAGATTTTCTTGATTAATATAATGGACACATCCCCAGACAGACATTCTGCTTCAGTCTCCAGGCTAAGATCAAATCTTATTCTTGGAGTTTATTAGCAACACCTGAAGATCTGGCCAATGTAACCCAATTTGGAGACAAAGGTCCTTTCAAACTAACACTTGTAACATTGATCTGATTGAAGTTTTCCCCATTTTTAATTCAGTGACGGAATAACCCACCAAAAGGCTGCTGGAAATGGTTCCTGCTGACAAAATGGGGTAGCTTGCATTGCGGTTGCATAGCTGCAGAGCTGGAAGAGAAAGCTATTTCCCAGCCCTGAGCAAGTGCACGGGTGCTGAACCACTAAACAACTCACACTTGTTGCTATTACATTTGTATTGCGTTCCTCAGAAAGAAAAAAGGAGAATCTCTGTCTCAAACTTGCTACACACCAGTGAGAATTTAGCATAAGTATATACTGAGCAGAAGTGATTTGTCCTTTCTTTGGTACACTAAGTGTTCTGCAAGTCTCATAAATAATTTTTAAAGCTACCTACTGTGATAAAATATGCAGCCAGGCTCTGACTAGAATACTGTGATACACTGATATTGAGAGTTCCACATCTTAGAATACATTTTCATTCTCTTACTTGACGTCTTCCCATCTCCCTTCTAACTCCCATGAAAATTTTGAATGTGTTGACTGTGTAACATCCACCAGGGAGTTTACAGTATGTAGATTATTACCAGCTGAATGGCTGCATTGAAATTAACATACAAAATACCTTGTGTACTGACAGAGAGTGATATGCTCATCTTCTCTGAAGACATTAAATGGTGAGCTTGACCATCTTATCTTATTAAGTCATTTTATTAGTGTCGGGATTTTTGTGGAAAATTACAGTATAATGTTAGTTTCTGTGAGTTTATATCCTGACTTTCCTTCATTTTCCAGCAATTTATTGCAGACCAGAATATATTTAGGTATAAAAACTGCCTGTCTCAGACATAATATTGTGTCATATAATATCATCCTAGTAAATATTGCTTTCTTCCTGAAAAACATAAAAATGGAGTATATATTATCCTGTGAAAACTCAGAGTGCAGACATTCCCAGATCTATGAAATGGGGGTGGGATGGGGAATTGAGTTGAATCCATACTTCATACCTGATTAAAATGAATAAGAAAATAGATGGATCAAAGCACCTGACATGTTTTTATGAGTATCGTTCACTCCCTAACCCCAATCATGTGCCTATTTCAATTTTCTTAGTAAATAGTGCCCTCTGCAGCATGTCTTCAATTTCTGCAAGGTTCTAAGTACAATGCACTCTTTGACTCTTAATGCATCACAGGAGAGGGACACTGTGCCAAAAATACGTCATTCCAGAAAACCTACACAATTCTTGCGTTGCTCTGCATTGTATGCCGAAGTCTGAATGTTTCCTAGGCTGCAGTCAGCATCAGGAAAAGGATTTCAGAATTTCTGTGAGACAGACAGCATCTGTAAGGAAGGTAGAAGCTAGACACACACAAAGAAAAAACCCCGCTCTTTAGAGTAGTTATAACAATATAATTTGGAAAACTGCTATACAAGATTCTTTCTAGTAGTAATAAGATGCATTTTTGTGGTGTCTTTCAGCCAAGGTTTTCATTTAATAAGCATTCCTGTGAGATTTGTAAAGGACATTTGTAAAGGAATCACTTGTACTGATTCACATTTTAGGGTCTGGGATTTTTAAAATTTTTTTTTTTTTTCTTTAATTAAGGATTTGTTAAAATCTCACTGCATGTTTATTTTATCTATTAAATCCTAAATTCATTCTAAAGAAAACCTTTTAGTTATGACAGCAGTTTCTAGGTCAGATACTTCCTTTTCTGAAATTCTCCCTTGTCTGATGTACATTTGGACGTGACGATCCTGGAGGTCCTTTCCAACCATAGTGATTCTATGATTATATACATAATTTGTCTTACAATGCACAGTTTCTCATTCAAAAAGAACTTTTAATCTTTTATGGAGACTTGGTAGTGCCTGATTAGTAATAGAATAAGTTCAGTCAGAGAATAAAGACATGCTGGGATGAGAAAAATAAAAGTCAGAAAAACATCTGTCAGGAATGGTTTAGCTGTAATTGAGGCCAGAACACTGACTAGTTGACCTTGTGAGGTCATCTTTGTTTTCCAGTCCCATTTTTTAGTATTCCATGAAACACTTTACTTGATAAGACCTACTTCTTTTCCCTATTGTGTTATCCTGCTACAGCAAAGATCAACACAAGTGACCCTACTGAAGAGCTATCATTATACATACATGAAAAGGGATTAGAAGTGGATTGCTGCACAGACGTAGGGTGTGGACTTCATCTAAAAAGAATAACAAATCAGATGACTTTGAACTGCATGCTGGAATATCTTGACTGCTTCCAGTATTTTTTTTAAATCTTGCTTGGGTACCTATACATTTAACTGCCACTTGTAGTTATGATATTAACTCTACATGTTGGCCTTCAACTGTAGGTATCCTTCTGCTACAACAACAGCAAGTCTGGAAGCACCTGGAGGTTCTGTTTCCCCAGAACGCTTCTGAATATGTCAGAGGAGGGGGAACTAAGCATTTAACCTCTTCTTGTATTGTGGGGACATATCATCCAACTCCCAGCCTCAGCACTTAGGTATTTCCATGTTTGTTCCATGTACAGGTATGACAGGGGTGGACAAGAAGCGGTGAAGGATCTGCTGTGGAAGGAATCCTCACCTGGACACAGTTGTCCAGAATGGAAAAGCAAACCTGATTTTCATCTTCTGACTCAGCAGAGGAAGGGAACACAACATTCAACAGACCAAGGAAAGGTCCTCTGTGCAGGTCCTCTGCAGCAGCATAGCCCAAGACAGGAGCTTGAGAGGAGATGGGATACATTTTTGTTCTGAGTCATTGGCCTGGTCCTGTTACAATTCCTAGGGCCACATCTGTATAGGGAACAGCTGTATCTCACCTTGGAATGCAGCTATAGACCACAGATCTCTGAAATTTTTCTCTGTCAAAACCAGCAAAATAAGGCATATGTGGTTCATTGGGAGGTGCTCGAGGATATTTGACCTATCACCACCAAGAACCACCATGTTAGCTATGGGATTTCTAACCGAGATAAGGATTACCATCTCCAAAAGGCTGACAAATAATATCATGATGTGTTTTGCTGCCACAACTCGGTTAATAACATTTCTTCTCATTGCAGCAAAATAAATTATCGTATTTTACAGCAATGTAACCTTGTTCATATCCTTGCAAGACGTGGCTACAGGTAATGTTTGTTATGGAGGGATCTGATTTCACTTGAGGTAAGTAATTGCTAAAATGATAGGCAGTAGTAGGGCTGTAAGTCTGATCTCCCTCACAGCTCTGGCCTGATATATTAATATACCACATATAAAGTACTAGTTCAGTATCCAGTCTTGAGGAATTGAAGACAGAGTCATTTCCCTGACATTATCTTTGGCTATTAGAAGTCCAACTAATTATACTATTAATATACCACATATAAAGTACTAGTTCAGTATTCAGTCTCGAGGAATTGAAGATGGTCTTTTCCCTGACATTATCTTTAAATATTAGAAGTCCAAGTCACTTAAAAATTGCTATAGCTACACAAGTCCCTCCTCCCTTCCTGTCCAGCAACACTGCAATTATTTTAACTTGCAGGATTGGTCCAAATTTTTGTGTTTGGTTTGATAATTCATTCACCTGCAAACAGTTCACTAAGTGATAGACAAAAATTGTAACAGGAAGAAATAACCATGAGTTATTCACCCACTGTTACAGGACCAGAAGTGTCTATCAGCAATAGACACTGGGATAAAGTTACTGTAGTAAAATATTCCAGTCATTGACGTTTCAGTGTTTGGTCCTGTGATTCAAGAGAAGATATTTTAACCTTGAATTTTCAGCCATGTATATACATTTGTGGCACTTCCTCTGTCATGTCTTGAAAATTGAATTAGCACGGGTGGCACAGTCTGTATGCTGTGGCACACAGTGCCAGATAAAAGGCATGAGAAAGAGGAAGAGGATGAGAACTGAATGAACCATTACTATTCAGATTGTTCTTTCTTTATCCTTTCTTTCTGAGATTAAGCTGGGGCCTACAAGTAGATAAACTAATCACAGTAGAGCAGAATAAATACTTTCTCGTATTATATGTACATGTTTCAAAAATATTTTTTTTGAGAATTTTTGACAGATAAAGTATATTCATTTTCTAGGAATGTCTTTACCTATTCAGATAACTGAGTTATATTTTTCCCAACAAAACCATGCTACTGCATTTATTTTTGTATTCTTACCCTCCCAGTTCAGTATGAATGTACTTGTATTAAGCGATGCATTTAAAATAATGCATGTTTTTACTGCATGCAAAAACATATGATAACAGTCTTCCTCAACAAGGCATGCAACATTCAGGCCCAATCTATATGTGTGTTTATTTTATCCAAGGTGGAGTTGTAGAAGAAAACATCTGCCCTTGATATATTCATTGGAGAGAGAGGGGAATATGTTTCCCATTTGTTCACCATAACCCATATTTGCAGGAGAAGCCTTGGGCTGCCTTCCTCCAAGGAAGACACCACGGAGACCACCTGGGAAGGGTTTAAGACATATAACTGAAGCTGTTGTATGGCATCATAGCTGGTCTGTAGCCTGAAGAAGGTGGATTTGAACGATAGCACGCTCTTGCCTGGAACATAAGATTCTGGTTGTAAGACACCAGTGATGCAGGTCCACAGACACCCAGTCAAGCCAAGTGAACAAAAAAGATGAAATAAAAGGCTGGCAGCTGATGCCAAACTAGCAAAACAGTTGCTGAGCCAGAAATCAACAAAACTGTGCCAAACCCATGGGACAGAAAAAAAACAGGCACTAGGCTGTTGGAGTAAGCAAAAGGTGTATCAGGGAGGGAGGGTGGAGGGAAAGAGGAGAAAGTCCTAGCAGTTAAAGAGGAGAAAAAGTCCTCTTGTTTCTCATTCCACAATCAACACTAAGCAGGACATGCCTCTCATTAGGAAGAAATATTTCTCCATTCCTCTTACTTCTCTCCTGCACGGCAAAGCTGCACAGTTGCTCTCTCTCTGCAGGAAGGATTCCCCTGAGGCCAGTACCTGGTCCGGGAGGAAGATGCTACAATCAAGACCTACACATAGAATCATGGAATCATAGAATCATTTAGGTTGGAAAAGTTCTAGAGGAACTTGGCAGACTTGACTCTCAAGATCGAGGGGGGATCTCATCAATGCATACAAATATCTAAAAAAGTGGGTGTCAGGAGGATGGGGCCAGACTTTTTTCAGTGGTGCCCAGTGACAGGGCAGGGGGCAAGGGGCACAAACTGGAACACGGTAAGTTCCACCTGAACAGGAGGGAAAACTACTTCCCTTTGAGGGTGACAGAGCACTAGGACAGGCTGCCCAGAGAATCTGGTGAATCTTCTTCCCTGAAGACAAACCCACCTGGACACAATCCGGTGCGACCTTTAAGTTCATAGAGTCCAACTGTAAACCTAACACTGCCAAATCCACCACTAAACCATGTCCCTAGGTGCTGTCATAGTATACTTTAAATAGGGAAACAGTGTGTGCAAGAACAAAATAGTCTCAAAAAAGTCTGTATATTAGAACCTTTTGAGTAAAATGCTACATTTTCACCAAAGAGGAAAAAAAAAATTCACAGAAAGATCTCCCCCCAATTCCTTATCGACTTTTAAAACAAAGAAGCTCCTATATCCACAAAGATTTTCTTTTTTTTTCAGTTCTTTTTCTCTGTCTTGCATTTCTAATTGAGCTGGAAAATTATGCACACAATCTGAAAATTTACATCAGCCACAAAGTCAGCACCCTTCTTTCTGAGGGGAAGGTTCTTCACCTACAGGGTGTTGCCGTGCATCAGAGAGTCAGGCACTGTAGACGTGACATTTGCAGCTGACAAGATTATTCTTTCTCTCTGATCCAAATACATGAGAGACGAGGATGAATTACAGATTTGCAGGATGTTTCCCACATAACAGTAGGTTATGTGTTTGGCTCCAGGTGTCATGGTTGTCATGTTCAGGACAGCAAATGCAGGTCAAGCATGCTGCAGGGAGAGCAGACACCACCACGGTGCTTTGAACTTCAGAGACTCTGCATAACGCTGCTACAGAAAAAATGCTGCAGATGGGCTGCTGGGATCGCCATTAGTTGTGCAAGGCTCTTTTAAAATTGTTTGGACCAGGTATGCGAAGCTAAGCAAAAGCTAAGAACTCACAGGATGCAAAGTTAGCAGAAAGACAATTTATCCATCATATTTGCTTTCGGCATTTTTAGAGACATAAGAGAAAATTTGCTCTTAAACTTTAGTTTTAATCAATCTAAAATGTTCTTAAGAAAAGGAGCAAGAAGGAGAAAATAATAAGAGAAATGTTAAGCTTGTAGCATATTTGACATCAGGACTTTTTTATTTTCCTGAGGGATAAATATATTTTGTGCAATTGATGCCTGAGAAGTAGTAGATTCACTGAACCCTCTCAGTTCATACAAATCTAATTACTGGAAATACCTTCTGAGCCTGAATTACCATCACTCCCAGATGACTTTCTTGCTGCCTGTAATTAATGGCAGCTAACAAAAATAAACTAAGAAAGCTGATTGATTTCATACATATTTTTCCCAATTAGCCCACGGAACTCTTTAAGGCTTCTGACCTTGAGATGAATTGTGTTATCTTGCTGTATGTCCAGGATTGCTCAGCTGGAGCCTTTGGCTTTTTACACCAATGAGGCCAAGACATCAAAGACAAGTATGCTGCTTGTATGCCTTAGACCTATTGAAGAGGATTTTTAAAAAATCCATAACGTACTGGGTCCAGTTTGCTGGGAAAAGTTAGGGATGTGTCCACAAAGATATCACGTTACTGGAAAGTTTACTTCAGTAGAAAAGCGCTGAGTTTATGTTTGGCATTGGAGGGACAGTGAGCACAGAGAAGACTGGGCTCAGTAGGAAGGTCCGAGGTTGGGCTCTCAGCTGGAGAGGATGCTTCTATCCCCAAAGGTGCCCAGTGTAGCAGAATAAGATGTGTGGAGGCAGTGATGGAAGAGCAGTGCTTCCTAGGTGGAAATTCACCCACAGCACTGACAATCCATCATCTTGTGCATCTGTGTCACCTTACCTCCTGCACTTCTGAAAAAAAGGAAATTTCACCATCAAGCAGTGGTGAACTGCTGTATTTCTACCTTTTTGAAATTTTAGCAGTGAGTAAATCAAGAGTAAAAATGAAACAGAATAAGGAGCAAAAATGATGTCATGCAGGACATGTTCTGAGTGTTACAGCATTGCTCTGAGGAAGATAAAGAGAAAGGCAGAATGCAAAATTTTCTGTCACATTCTTTCTAATAACTAAGATTGTGTTTCAGTGACATCATTTTATTTCAACCCTTTCTTCCACCATAACTCTTATGTTAGCAACTTTGCCCATTCATCTAGATATGGAACAAATGGGGTAAATTCTGGAGTTCTCTCAGTTTATTGTAATAATATAACCACTGTCTTAATATTTTTAACAAGTTCTTAGTTGATCTTCACAAATGCTTCATATTTGAGGATTTAATAAAAATGTTCCATTTAATGTTTCAACCTTATTCAAGCAGGATTTTATGGAGATAGTATATGGTTTCACCTATCAGTCTCTTCCTGTGGACATGTGGCTAATAAAAGTATATGCATTACAATTTGCCTTTAATAAGAGCCATATATTTAATCAAGGCAAGACTAGGAGCAGACAAATTTATTTACAGATTTCAAAGTCACCTATAAAAATCCTATTCATCTGCTTTAATTATGTCAGTGCTGAGACTTGAATTTACTTCCTCTTCATAAATACAACTTAGAATTTAATTTCAGGGGTTCTGCATGGAGTACACTTTAAAATTAAGGTTCACAGAACCTGGAGCTTCAAATCAATCCAGTCTTCCAACAACCTGCATTAAAAACTTTGGAGTCCTGTTAGAGATTGAGAGATACTATTTATTTTTAAAGCATCATGAGAACAATAATGAGTAAGTGAGTGTGAAGAGCTCTAAGTCTTTTGGAGAGTTCTATAGATATGTCTGTAACACTGACATTAGCTCTGCTAAGCTTTATACCAAACTTTTTTTTTTCTTTCTTGTAATTTTAAAGGTGAGTTAGATACTGAGCTTATTCAATAACCAGAAGAAAATACGCAAGGCTGTGAGAAAGAAGAGACACAATAGAGATAATGAATCTGCTACCAAGATTTAAGATGGACTCTGCCACTTGAGCAGCTTTAGCATAGAGGTAGACTAGAAGTACCTTATTCTGGGATCACATCAATATGTTTGAGACATCAGGATGGGAAAAAGGTGGAGGAGGGTGAAATCAGGTTTCTCTGAAAACAGTTGTGTCCTGTCTCCATCCATATGAAAGCAGCATACATAGAGTGTTCTGTTTTCAAGCCAGTTATCTATTAGAATTCAGTCAAATCTAATTGAGTAGCCTGATCTACAGTTTGTCCAGGTCCTACACAGAATAGTCTGTCATGCTAACTTATTGCAGAGAAAAGTTATCTAACATAAACTCAGCATCTCAAAAAGAGTCCAGACATTTGCCATCTGTTTGGAGAGCTTCATTCCTGCCTACAAATGAGACGTTTCTCTTTCAGGATACATTAAGCAGGTGCACTGTACAGAAGTGCATTGTATATTGTATATTTCCTCCTTTGCACCTGACTCATGCAGTCCAGTGAGAAGACTTCTAGGTGTCCAGGAGCAGAAAGATAAGAGAGGCAGGTTCTCCTTACATTCAGGTCTCTCCCTAGGTCCAAACACAGAAGTCCCTTTAGTTTGCAGTGGCGTGTAGTGACTTCTACACAGAAAGTTTTTAAGATGAAAGACCTTGCACTGGCAGTAACAACGTGTAAGCCTGCAAGTCTTCCTGGCAGAAACATCACAGGCTGGACCCCCGTGTCACTATTCCAGTGGCACATGGCTCCTTACTTTCTCCTTGCATGATTATGGGAGGAGGACCACTTCATCCTTTCAAGCTGCAAAGGTATGGACTCAATTATAACCAGTGTAGAGGACACTTGCTGGAAAAATGGAAGGAAACATACCTTTTACCCACCTATTTTAAGCCCTTTTTGCTTTGCTGACTGAGCAGCAACTTCTGCTCCCAAGTCATGGACATCAGAGAGAGAAATAGCTCTGCCTCTACTCTTCCAGTTGGAGAAGTGGCTTTTTATCATATGATTGCAGAGTATCCTAAGCATTCTAAGAACTTCCATATTCGTGAATTATTTTCTGCCTATTGTTTCTGTGTGGTTACAGAAAAGTTTTTATCTTTAATACCTAACAGACATCAATTTACTCATTCAGTAGTTGCAATTTCATTTGACTAAGCTAGACAAAAACTGCAGTCGTTAGATAAATAATAAAGAACTAAAAAACCAAAATATCTTCCTAGAAGAACATAAGAGCAGACACAGTCTCATTTATTAATGACCATGTTTAAGATTTGGAGGGTTTGTTTGTTTGTTGCAAATAGATATGTTTATTTAGAAAGCTAATTTTGCTTGAAAGATTTTTCACAGATTAGAGACAGTAAATCACTGAATTTACCAACACCTAAATTCAGCTCTCCTTCTTTTGAGTAATCAAAAAACAATGCAAAATAAAGAGAGTATCATACTGTAAGGATGTAGCAAAGAGCAACTCTTTGTAGCACTCATATATTGAGAGTTTAATCAGTTGCAGGTATATTGTAATACTTGTCTTGCTGTGGTGGGACACTAAACTGCTTTAAAATGCATCATCACAGTAAGAACATACCACACAAGAAGTTTTATGATGACAGCAATTTCATGTTTTATGAATCTAGTTGCTAAACCTCAAATAATCCAGTCTTTGTTTAAACAGTTCCTCAAATTAACTCACTTCTCCCAACTTAGGGTATAGGTAAACCCCCCACATTTTAAAAGAGAAAAACTGTTGTCAAGGAAGCTACAGAACAGATATTTTGTAAGGGAGTCTAGCAAAGAAAAGAGAAAACACAGATAGAACTGAGTTCCCTGGAAGACAGAAAAAATAATACATTTTTGAAGATGTTATTTCTGCCTCCTCATCACTCATCTAGTTTATTAAAAGTCTACTAGCAGACTGTCTAGTAACTGGAGAAGGAATAAAATAGAGATATATTTCCACAGAGATAACTGAAAATATATGAGAAAACGTTACAATAGTTAAAACTGTCTGTTTAGCTGTTACCACAATTAATGTCATTAGTACATTTTGGCTCAGGTTCCTTACCTCTTGGTCAATATATCAAAATACAATAAGCATCACTTGGATACCTGGGAGGTAGACAAGTGGCAGCCAAACCTGTCCCCGTGAAGTGAGGCAGATTTCTAATCCCTTTATTAATCCCCATGAACTAGCACAGCTCTTGGCCAAAAATGCAGAAATCAGGTGAACTCAGTGCATGAGCTAAAATGTTGGAGCTGATGGTTAATATGCTGCTGCAATACTGCATTGAGAAATGAGTGGCTCCAGCATCTTGCAGACAATGTCTCCACCAGAGATTTAGCTGGCACAGCTCTCTGAAAAAGTCTCATGTATAAAATTTAACCCACAGTTGTTTAAACACTTCCAGTGATTCTACCTAAATTTTTGTGTTGTCTGCAAGAGTTTTAAGGCTATCTTAAAAATGTTTAAATCAAAGCACTCAGATAGGGAGAGGTAAAGTCTACCTTTTCAACAATGTAACCTTCTAGTAGCCTGACAATCTGGGAATAATCCTCTGGGATGCAGGACTGCTGAGTTTATTTTGGGTAATATTCAGTTCAACTGAGTCACATTCAGTCATTTCCACCATACCTCAGCCTGAAACTTCAGCTACTGCAGATGAGACAGCAAATAGAGTTCAATCTTCATTTTACCACTCCATTACAAAAAAAAAACCCAAAAAACCCGAAAAGCTGGTGTAACATCTTTTGGTATCTTGACATATCTGAACAAGCATTGTAACCCTTATTCTTGAACAGTTTGTTTTCTTACATCAGTTGTGAACTGAAGCACAGCAGGAATTAAGATCTGGTTACCAAACATAATTTATAGAGATTATAAAAATCTCATCAAAAATCAGGCGCTATGAAAATGCAGTTGCAGTGAGAGTTCAGATTTGGGTAAGTTATGTCAAAGAGTTCATCCCTTTCAGAAGTTTCAAATCATTCAACTCCAGCAGTTGCTAAGGTAATATGAATATAAAAAATATATATAACCTATATAATTTTATCATTAACTTGTCCCTTAGCATCAATATTTGGCTTGCTAATTAGACGTTATCAGCTGTACTTCACTGTCTGTTATAAACCTAATACAACAGTTGCACTTTTTTTCTGGAGAGCTCTGTAGAGGCATTGGTGTAAACTGTGGTAGAGCAACACAATTTTTGCAGACCATTTTACCATGTTTGTAGTTCCCAACTGGAGTTTGATAGAAAAGTGATTGCAACGAGGTTCATGGTGTTTGAATAATTGGTGGAGAGGTGGCAGTTATCCTATTGATGTTTGTGTTGCAGTGTGACAGTGGTATTTACTGGAGCAGCAGTACAGTTCCTGCTGGAAACTACTGGCCATCGGGATAAAATTAATGAAGTCAAAAGACATAACTCAGAAAAAGCAAAAGAAAGAAATGAGCATTCTCTGTTAATGCAAGTAATACACAATAGCACAACTCAATCGAAAATAGCCATTTAGACTGTAAACCAGATTTGCCTAACAAATGAGCACTGCTTACCTCTCAGGATTAACCTACATTTTACATTAAAACTCATTAATTTAAGAAACAGATTGTACCACTAGGCAGCAAATTAGACGTAAGACCAGTAAGGCAATTAAATTGCAGTAGATTTCCCTCTAGATTGTGCTTTTAAACATACACTAATAGACTCCCTTCAGTTTCTTTAATGCTTGGTTGAGAAATCTCTCACAGACCAGTTGTACTTGGAAAACATGGGATGCTCATAACAAAAGATGCTATTCTGTGGGGCTGACTAACAAACAACCTTTTCCTCACACGTAAGATTATTCATATTTCTGATTAAATCTTATAGTATATTAGAATACATGTTAGCACGTCTACCCTAAGTGTGCTATTTAATTTGATATTAAGGATTTGTGTTATGCTACAGGCTCTTGTGTCTGCACTAATAGCAATTTCTGCTGAAGCACATTTTAAGCATGTCCTTGTGTGCCCTGTTCAATTGTAAGCACATTTGAAATAATGACAATGGAACATATGGTCCCTTTTAAAGCAACAATACGAAATACCAGGAGCAGCAGATACCAACATCAGGGTAGGGACCCCTTTTTCATCATCTTGTTTTGGTTAACAACAGCTCCCATATCACATAGGTCTTTATTATATGGCTAGGGGATATTTCCTGGTGCAGAGTAAGAAACAGCATGTATCATGGAATTGCATCAGCTAGCAGCTTCTAGCTGACACAACTCGGTCCTATTGTGCTAATTGACTACATCAATTTGTGCTAATGGTTTTCATATTCAGCAACTGATTTTCAAAAAGGAAGGCTTTGCAGCAGTTGTTACAAGCAGTATAAATAAGGTGAGGATAAGAAAATGTTCACAACTGGCACCTTTGTGTCAGACTGCAAAGACAGTGGATCTTTAAGCCTCTAATTAAAGTTGTTTGGTTTCCAAAGTACTTAAACTTCTCCAAACTTCTGAAAACTAGGCTTTGGATTTTTGTTCACACGTCAAATCACTGTTTGGTCATTTATTAAGATAAAGCACATTAAAATCTATGACATCATTTTATTCTTTTTCTCATCCTCCCTACTTCTGTAAATAAAGCCACAGCCTGTCCTTTCCTGGAAGGCAAAATTTCATTTTCTAAAGATAAAGGTATAACATTAAAATAAATGAGGATGTTGGTACAGAGTCAGGAGGTGGGAGATGGGGAGGAAGGTCATACTTGAATAGTCTTTAATACTTTAAAATGAAACTTAAAAATTGCCTCTCAATCATGACTTTGGTCATTTCACAAAAAAAATCAATGACCAATTGACTTTTATGACCAATGTGTTCCACTTCTAATGAACTTCTGATATTGCATTGCACCACACTAGCTACCAATCTGATATATCAAAATTTGTCAGATTTCCACTAGTAGTTTTACTCACAAAAGTAATAGAAGGTCTAGAACATTATTAGCAGCAAATATGCATTTTATCCACCAGTTCTGTCTGTCTGAATTCTTTGGGGGGAATAAAAATTCACCTCTAAGACTTAAATGAGTGTCAGTGAGAAGATACTTATTTTAGTTATAGGATCATAAACCAGTGCCCATAATTCTGCTACTTCTCTTGTCACTTGCAATAGGAAAATCCAGCTCACTGATACTGAATATTTCAAAATTATACCATTGAAGTCCCATGTCTGGGGCTGTCTGGAGCTCCTTACACTGACACTAATAAAATTGAGACTGTGTTCAGATAGTTGCTAAGAAATAGACACATTCCATAGCAGAGAGATGGTTGATCTGGACAGTGACAGAACAATGCCAAAATCCCAAGGGTAGCATATGTTGAAATCATAGTTTAAAGAAGAAGAGGTTAATAGGCGGACTGCTGCTTTATTCCAAAAAGAACTCCGATTGTACAGAAACCATTTAGAGGACAGTTAAGTTGAGCACTGCATTAATATTAACACAGACAAAACAAGAAAAAGGAAAAAAAAGGTTCAGGAATTTAACTTCTATACCTTAATTAGATTTTTTTTTCTGCATAGTTCTATGCATTGAACAGTACACACAATACTTCAGTTGGAGGCTTTAAAAACAGTAAGAAGATATTTTAGGAGTAAATATTTTTAACTATGCGTCTTTATTTCTGCTTATGCTTACTGTAACATACCATCATTTTGTTTAACTAGGTACCAAGAAAATTGTTGCCTCAGACTGAAAAATTTATTCACCATGTTCAAAAGACAAAATTTAAGTTCATATTGAATTTGCAGTGATTTCCAAGTATGATGTGCACATTTTCTTCAAAACGTGTTCAGAATAACATGGATTTCTGACTTGGTAGGAAGCATTTCTACCAAAGCACTTTATTATTTTCGTAATAAAATCTTTGATCCAGGTAGGGAAGATGGTAATCTAGATCTTCCCTCACTGTAGATATGAGTTATTCTTAAGCACAGGTAACCTTTCACATTGCATCAAAAATAAAGATCAAGGTAAGTTGAAGATATTCAAGAGATGGGAGGTAGAAGAAGGAGGAAGTGGTGACACAAGACACCATGTTTTTCATTTATCTCTAATGATACAGGGCTTCCAAGGGACTAACGGGAAAAAAAAAAAAAACAAACCAAAAACCAAACCGAACAAATGAAAAGAGTTATCCGATGCTGTCCAAGTCAGTATGCATTCATTGCTTTTAAATTTATTTCATTATCACACTTTCTCATACATCTTTATGGGAAACTACCTTGTTTACCTGGGAATGGATGCAAGGGATACCATTTCATATCCAACTATTTTAGCTTGAGGATATGTTTGTCCTGAATGCTGTTAATCCACTACACATTTAAAAGTAAATTCATACAGAGCAGTCCCTAAAATAATTGAAATGGAAAATTCTAGTCACAACACTGCATAAAATAATTCCTTGCAAAACATTTTAATGTCAGGCTCGATTTCTAGCCAGAAAAGCCAACCCAGACTTCATCAATTTCTTTTTATCAACTGTAAAGAAGACTCTGATGATGAACTTCAGATTTAGATAGGTCACTTTCAGATTAAAGTTAAGTGAAATGACTATCACCCTGAAACTGTTATCTGTCTTCTCACCTTTAAGAAAATAATTATCAAGAAATTAACTTATGTAAGCAGTCTAATCACACACCAAAACTGACAATGCAACACCTGACTATAGCTGTTCTGCTTTGCACTTGTAGGAAATTTATTTTAATTTTTGTGTGCCTATGTTTAAATTCTGGAGTTTTCAGTAGAACCAAAAGATAGAAAATCACCAAGAAACACACAACCTCCACTTTTCATAAAACTACAGGGAGAAAGTAGATGATATCAAAATGATTTTCATCATTTGACTCTTAAACTAACTGAAGCATCTTCAGATTGTAGGATCAGTACCAGTCAGATGATTAGACTGGGTGGGAAGCTCTTAATCGCTCTGTTCCAGAGGCTCCAAATTAAGGATTCATGAGCACCCACCTGAACTCTTCAGTCATCTGTGTTTGTGTTTAGCTAAACTGTGTAGTCACAATAAGAAACAGTCTGTATTCTATTTACTAAACATTTATTATATTATTTTCAAAATAATTACATCGTAAAGTTGATTGTGTCTCAGATGATGAGCAAACATCATCTAGGAACATATACATGGAAGAAATCATATTTGTGAGCTACCTCTTCAACTACTTGTCTCTGTGCTTACATAGCCATCAGTGACTGAGTGACTACAGCTCAGCAAGGTACTTTTTTCTCACAGCTTTGGAATTAAAACAAACCATAAAAGAGGACTTCGAATACTCAAGCCAAATACAGTATTTGGTGAAGTCCACAACAAAGGCTGTATGGCCTTTAAAAGTGTCTATCTGGACAGGACCCTTTAACATCATCTGACTGAAAAAGAATGTAGATCAGACCCCAAAATTAAAATAAATACTTAAGAATAAATTAATTTGAAGGCTGAAATAGTGGAAAAAATACCTGGGATGAAAGTGTGCTCAGAACAAAATCTTCAGGTGTTTAAGTACATTAAATCCTCCTAACAATAAATTATGTTTGGATCAATATTCCTAGACATCAGCTTGCAATAAATGTTAGGAGAAGCTATTGAATAAGAAAGAAAAGACACAAATCAAGTCCCTGTAAGTTCTTTCAGTGACAATGTTCTGAATGCGTGGTTAGTAGTTTCAATATGCTTGTGATTGTCACAGTCTCATTTTTATCACCAGTCCAAAGAGGGAGATACAATCTGTTTCCATATATCTCCAAGACTTTGAATGCTGTCCTTCTGCCTATAAAATATCTCGGTACTGATCATAGAAAAAAATGTGTTAAGTAATTTCTGCTTTGAATTACTGCATATCATTATTTGAATCATTAAAAATGATCATTCATGTGAATGATTTCAATTTTTTCATATCATGCCACTAAGATCCAGTAAATCAGTCCAGCACCCAATAAAGTCCATAGAAGAGCTGTCACTGGGATCAGTGAGCTTTGAATTAAGTCTTGTAGTAGCTCATCAGATAAAGACTGCAAGAGGTTCTCTAAACCTTTATGCATTTTATGAAAGCAGACTTTCAGCCTGCAGTGAATTTCTTCCGAAGAAGAAATTCCTTTAAATATAGTCACATGTAAACTATGCAGACTAATTTCTTATTCTACTGGCCCCATCAGCAAGATGTGACATTTGCTGGCAGAGAAGAAAGCAATATGTAGATCTCAAACAGAAACTTTCTCATTATCTGTGTAAGATGCTACTTACATATGTCACATATTTCAGTAAAACATTCAGAGTCAAAGACAAAGAAACTGTCACACCTGATTAACTTTCTTAACTTTTCACGTGGAAGTTTTCTTCTGCATGCTTCTCAGGCTTACACAGGTTTTCAGAAATATTAAGATGAAGAAAGATAACCTAATGAACACAGTACTTTTATAGTCAAAGATCAGCTGACCATCCCCAAGCTTCTGTCTGTTTTACCACTGAGGATACCTCCATAGGATGTATGTCTACACTATACAGGTGATATACAAAACCCATAAGCACCACATCATTTGCTCCTTTACCTCTGGTGAACAGCTGGATCATTTCAATGATGTTACACCTGAGCAAGGAAAATTAGGTCATTTCTAGTGAGTCAAATGTGGGAAAGTTAGGGAAAATCCAACAAAGATATGAGAGATTGTGCTATACATATCTAACTCCACATGTGTCTTTATTGAGTCAACTGACATAGGGTTTTAATAAGTTTTTAACACACAGGCTGTATGTGACGAAGTGCAGGGCTTATAGAGACACCTAAATCTCTACTTTTTAAATTCTTGTGAAGAAACATGAAATCCATGGAGTAAGACAGAACAGTAATTTTTTCCCCGTGTGTTAAAAAGCCTGAAGTGTTCAGCCATAAAAAGCTGAAATCTACTTTAAGAAAGGAAAGGTGTTAAGGATTGTTACCTGCATTTTCAACCTGTGTGGCTTGAACTGGGTTTGTAGGGCTTTCCAAATAATTGTCTTACCAGCCTGCTAACTCAGAAAGCAACTATTTAATGAATTATTTTGGAAAAAAATAGCCTTGACAATAACACATATTCATCACAAGGATTCGCTCTTCCCTGTAGTCTGCAAATGAGTCCAATTATTTCACTTAATTAACTGATGCAGCACAACAACTTCAATCCTTTTCAACAGTGTGTTCTCTCCTCTTGTAAAAATCAAGATTAAGTGAAACAGATGTTTGGAAAGTGATACTCTGCAACAATTTTAACCCATGTGACAGCTGTTTACCAGAAATATTTTAATCATTTAATTATTCCTTTATTAATTATGAAAACTAAAATAAATTTGATAACTGAAAGTTGCGTTAATGAAAAGAGCTACATAAGTAAGTAACACCTAACCTTTAAAAACTTCCCTTTAAACAAGAACTGACAGTCTGCTGAACAACTATACTTCAGAACAAATTGCTTTCTTTTCACACTCATATTTCTCAGAAAATGGCACTTTGGAGACTTATCCCATGAAGAATGAGGTGGTCAATAGTAATAATGAAGTACTACATATAAGCATCAAATCCTAAAATTGTAAGACACTTATCTAGGTAATAAATAAGAAAAATAAGAATTTGGCCCTAAAGAGACCTTTCCTCTTCAAAATGCATAAAACATTTGTCTGAACCAGAAGACAGCGAAGAGGTTCAAATATGGTATCAGAAGCATTTTGACTCTCTCTTGTGATTTAATGCCATTGTATTTGCTGCAGTGTGATTGAAAAAAAAATTGGCTTTTCTCTTGCTGGACCTGTCTCTGCCAAAACAGCAATTAAGGCAGCAGCAGAGTCCTGGGAACAGAGACGGTGCAGCTCTAATCACATGAGGAGGATAGTTTCCATGAGACTGGATGTAAAGGGTAGTTATCTTTCTGTGGGTTTTTTGATTAACTTTCAACTTTTTCCCATACTGATTTGAAAAGTCTTTTCATGTTCTAACAGGTCCATAGCAGACTTCAAAGGCTTCTTCTGAAATAGTCCATAGCATCTGCAAATGCCCTCATGGAAGTAAGTGAAACAGTTGAGCTTTATTAAAGAAATCCATAAATTTAGAGAGGACATGTAAAGAGACTGAGGTGGTTTCTTTTTCAAGTTCCTAAACTATTATGGAGCTACAGTGCTTTCCATGAGTTGTCCTTTTAAGATGCTCCACAAAAATGTTAGTTGTCCTTGATAGCTGTCATTTCCCAGTTAATTCGTTTATCTTTGTCAGAGATTCCCAGCTAGTGACATTTTCTCATGCTTGAGAATTGGTGAGGAAACAAGACTAGGAATTTTGCACCTTAAGGGCTGGATTTACTGAATACAGTTTGTGCATTGCTTCACATTCTGTATTCACCATCAAAATCCAATGAAGCTCTTAGTGTTGAACTTATACTTTGATGTTAACTGAAATAAGAAACTGCAAGTTCAGTAAAGAGTGTGAAGACCATGTAACTGGCTCAGGGCCATGTGGTTTCATGTTTGTGAATTTTACTTGCTTGCCAACTTTGTTTAAAAGACCACTGTGCTTGACTGCTTATTAAATGGCTATCTTGTCACAGGTAAAAAGGTTATATTGAGCAGGTTCAGTTCTTAGATATATATAATCAAAAGAAGGAATAAAATACGCTCTTTAAGAGAAGAGCAATGCCTGATAATATGTGGCTGCAATAACGCAAACACCTTAAACTTGTGCTCTTAAATTTCAGGGCTTGGATTTGAATTGAACCTGATCCTAAAATTATGACTGTCCTCTTTTAAATAGTGTGTTCAGACCTCTTTCAATTTTCCTCTAAAAAAAGAGGAAGACAGTTTATAGTGTTTTATTTGCTGCTAAAGAGTCTCTGGAAACACTAACCATTTGCAATGGAAACACTTAAAAAGTCAGCTGATATATCAGAGCAATTTCTTTTGCTGCTTTGGTAGTGGACCCGGGTCAAATTTCCAACCCATCTTGACATGGGACCAGAAATCTGCCCTATTCCCTTGGTCATTCTGGGATCCTTTCCACCCTAGGCCATGCCATTAAAAACACACACAATGCTACAACGGAGAGTAGGAATAGATCCTTTAGATGTGCATCACACATTGACTGTACTTCTTGATTTAAAGAGAAAGGGTGGGGGGGAGGCAACACAAGCAATTTTTTTTCAGATTTGGCAGTTAACCATAATACTGAATTAGAAGGACTACCATAGGTTAAATTCTAATGAGAGTGAAGTAAACAGAGTCACTTGAGAAGTCATGCTTTCAGAAAAGCCAATATATGTAGTGTAAGGAACAGAAGTGATCAGACTATCATGCAGAAATGTAATTCAAATATAAATAATATATAGGCTCTTAATTCTTTAGCTGTACTTTTTAAATAGGATGTGGCACTACATTGCCTGGATGGAGCCTTCATGAGCTTAGGAGTTATTATCAATAATAAAGTTTATTTCATAACTAATAGAAATATTCCATTCTGTGCTGCTTGACCTCATTCCCAGCTTACTGCATAGGCTTCTCTTAACAACAGGACATAACAAAGAATTTGAAGAAATTAGAACATAACAATGGGAGTGACTTAGATGATGTGAGAAACTTAGAATACAAAAGATGAAGGCAACAGAATGGCATTGAAATTACTTAAACCACAGCAATAAATCAGTTGAGTTTGGAGCAATCTTGGCGAGTTTAAAAGAAACCTCAGTAAAAGAATAAAAAATGTGTTCAGTTTTCAGATTATCACTCTCACATGAGTTTCTGATGTTATCCACTGAGCAGCAACTACAGTGAAATTCATATTGTAATGTCAGGTTACTCAGGTTGCAAGTTGTTATGGATATCGATGTCCAGCGAGTGACTGAAGACTGAACTTATTTTTTGCCTCATTAGTCACCCTGGAGTCACCACTCCTAGTAGTAACACAGGCATACTAGTCTTTTTTCTCATTGCAAGAACATCTGTGAAAGGGAAGGTAAATAAAAGCCTTGAAGACATTAGCATATCTAATATGGATGTCTCATAGGAAAAATAAAAATAAAAAGAGAAGAACCAACCGTGTTTATTTGGCCTTTGCTATATCTCATAACACATTACAATGGACTAGATTGTGCACTCTGTGTTTCACAAAGTACCTTCAGTGAATGAAAACTACCACCCTTCACACGGCCAAACATGTGCAAATAAGCACAGCGAAACAAAGAAAGCTCTCATGGTCCTGAATGATGACTTTGATGTGTTTTGAATTTTGAAAGAAGTGTTTGTCCAGAGAAAGATGAAGGCTGGACAGACGTAATGCAGCTGTGAATTTCCAGGGAGGTTTGATGCATTGCAGTTGTAGGCTGGAGAGGAGAACAAGGTGGTGCCACAGAGATCAAGATTAAAGGTCTTAGAGCTGTTTAGTTTGGCTGGGATTCATTGCCAACATGAATGAATACTGCTATTTATTTTAACAGTTCTAGCTATGCTGTGTTTATGGCTGTAACATTTCACCAACATTATTTCCTCCCTTCCTTTCAACTCTCCTTCCCAACCTCTTCTTTTGTAGGTCCTTTTAATAGCTCACAGGGTATTTTCTCCATTTATCCTTATTTCCCAAGTGTTAACTTTGCCATTTTCTGTCACAGCAGAATCTCTAAGTCAATAAAGCGATCTCACATATGAGGTCAAATTATAGCAGCCAGTGTAAAAATTGTTCAAATCAGAGGTTAATGAAAGAAACCTTTTCTCTGGTCATAAATAAAATGCAGGGGGTTTCACAGTTTAGTGTGATACACTTTAAATTCACTTGGGAAAGAAATTCAGTACAGGTAGCAATATCCTCCTGGTGCTTCCTCCCTTCAGAGCGGGAAGTTCAGCTTTGGAGACAATTTCCACACTATTATGTGTTGACAATGTCATAAAAATCAGTGCAATTCCATCCATAATTGTAAAAAGTTAATTGAGTCACCAAAAATCCAACCACTTTTAAAGTATGGATTAATGCTCACATCTTCAAATTTTATACCTGAAAGATGAATGGTTACAGATGGACAGTAGCTATGGCAACAGTTACTTTTGGTGACCAGTCACACAAACCAAACAACAAATGAATAGGAAATAGTCAAAGATGCAGCAAAAGCCAATAGTTAACAAAACTCACAGATCAGAATACATTCACACAAACTTTTGATTCAATACTTGTGTACAACATTATTTTAAAGACATGTTATCTATGGAAAGTTTAGAAAGAGAATAATTGTCATACATTTTTAAATTAAATGCTACTTTTGTCTATGCAAGTGAATTTTGGAAAATGATTATGACTTTTTGTCTTCAAATGTACCAATAACAGGGACTTTATCTAGGTCTAAATAACTTCTTGTACAAGGTTATAATATGTGCACAGGTGATGCCATTAGTAACATATAGAGTAGGTTTGTTATGTACAAACCGAACAAAGTAAATAAATTACATTTAACTCATTTTGTGTAGTTGTTTATGTGTGCAGAAGGATTTTAAGACTTGAAAAGCAAGAAAATTATTTAATTTCTAATTCATTATTATTTTTGTTCTTCCCCTGCCTGTAATGATGTAGTTCTCTACATAAATCATTGGGTCTGTCTATCATTGGAAAATCATTCTTAATTTCCATTGCAGTATTTTTAATTTCAGTGATGGTGCTAACAATATAATATATTGCTAGCATTAATTTTATGTACATAGTACTAACTACGTAAAACAAAAGAACTGATAGACATACGGCTTAAGTACTTTGATCACCATAGTGTTAAGTGGTGGTGATAACAGACGAGACCTCTTTTCTTGCTGTCACTACGCTGCTGCTCTCAATGCACATGGCACAAGACTTTACGATTTCAGTCTTTACATTCTTATCCCAGAACTTTTCAGTTCTGGGGTATATCAACTTATATAAAAGTCCATGTGTCCCAACATGAGTCTATTGCAAAAGTGAATGAATACTAATATCAAAAAAATTTGTTTGAACATAAGCTGGTAACACTAATTAAGAGTATTATATAGGGTACAGCTTTGCATGGTGTGCTTTAACATAACTTCAATTGTGAGTTTGATCTGTTTATACTCACTAAAACACCAAGGATTTATCAATATGATTATAGAATTTTAAGTAATTGTTTTAGATTTTACTACTATCAAATTACTTCTGACAGTTATTTTTTTCCCCTGAATTTGTCAATGTGTGGTAGCTTGTCCTACATGTTTGAGAAGGACAGGTTCTATAGTGACTGAATAGTTCAAGTGGAATTAAGGAAATCTAAATTTACTCTTAATTTCCACCTGAATCTTACCAGATCTGTGCTTCTTCCTTAGGGTAGAAGTCAGAACAGAGAAGGGACAGATTTTGTTTAGAGACATGTACACCACCCACATTCATTGGCCTTTTCAGAATTGTTCTTTTCTAGTGAAATTAGGAATGTTTACCTGTAACATGCAACAGAGCCAAGATTTCTAGAACACCAGGTCCTGCCTCAGAGCATTGTTCTGAGTGCTTTATTAACCCAATTTGTACAGATCTGTGATTGGCTCAGAGACATCAGAGAGCTTCCTTTCCTCCTCATGCACAGCTCTGGCAGGGAAACAAATTTCCCTATACTGCTTCTGAATTATTATTTTAATGAACTTCTGCATTTAGCGACTACAATCGTTGTAATATAGAGTCATCATCTGCTGCAGTTAATTATTCAAATTGAATTTGCACATCTGTACTGGGTTATATAACTTGCGTTCAGACAGGTTGGTAGAGAACTGCTGTAGATGGAAAATATATTTGCTCTAAACAGTTTCTCTGAAATTAGAGTGGAAGAGTCTCTTGCCCCACAATAGAATATGAATCCTTAAGTTAAGGAAATATATCACAATTCAATATTGTTTTTTTCGATGTATAATGTATGACCTGTCAGAATACACTGCATGATATTTACTGTAGGTTTCTTTTGCAGGATTGTCACCCATAAGACTCAGAATGCAGCCTAAGAGAGAAAAGGCCAAAGTTTTTCAGTTAAAGAATCTGCTTGTAAAATTAATTTCCCAGAGGTGATTATTAAATTAACTCAGCCTAGATGACATTCAGACAATTCTGGAAAACTTTTTTCCTAATAAACTTACACACCGTAAACAGATCAGTGTTTGTAATATGTAGGAATTGGAACTGCAACTTTCTTTAGCTTGAGAGAAAGAAAAGATAATATTTTCCATCAAGTCCTCTAAGGACTTCACTACCATTAACCTGCTTTACACAGACTTTACTTGGACATGGTGACGAGAAACTTTTAATAAATGTGTAGGGAGAAAGAAATGGGGAGGATGAAGACAGATGAAAGATTGCCAACTGGACAATAGTGCAAAAAAACCAAGAAAAAAGCACAATGAGAACACCCAAAACCTAATTATTTAAGTGAAACCTTAGGCCTCTGTGAAGTCAAAAGCTCTTACAATTTTGAAATAGTTGCAGAAATGCCCGTGCCATAAACCAGCTTTATCCACCTAATTAATTGAACCATTACTCCTGCTAAGTGCTGCTGCCATTTTACCATTTCTGAATGACACGTGTTCTCTGTTCCCATGTTTGCAGTGTTTTGGCTTGTGTGCTAACTTTTTGAAGAGGATTTGATCTGTGATTTGAAATACTTGATGTTCCCTAGTAATTGGATGACTTTTGAGACTCAGGATGTGCAGAGCCTACAGTTTTCACAAAATCTCATATTCTTTCCAAGGTTTACACTACAGGCTAAGGTGTTGACATGTTTTCAGGAGCAAGAAAGGCAAGTGAAGTTGGTGAGAAAGTATGTAGGAAAGTGGACAGGAAACAGAAAAGCAGTAAAACTGTGCTCCTCTAGTATAGCTGTTAGTTTGTTTGAAACTGTTGACAGGTCTAAAGTGCAAACACTTCCTGAATTCTGTTAAATACAGGCTTTCTCTGCACTTAATCTTGTAAAGGCAGAACATGAAGCTTGTATTTCGTGTGTACTTCCAGCTTGTATTTCATGTGTACTTCCACCCTGGTTTCACTACAATGAAACAAGGCCAGGGAAAGTTTTTGTGAGTTTTGTTGAGAATTGTTTTATTTTCTTCTATAAGCCTTTATAGCTACTTTTATTTCAAAACCGTTAGTGAGATTTGATGCTTTTTGCAGCTGAACAAGTCAAAAATAAGTTTCCCTTTCCACTGAACTGTAGTCATTTCTTCCAGGTCAGAAAAGGTCTTTGAAGAGCTTTTTTCTCTTTCCAAGGACAACTGGAAATCAACACAACCGAGTCGTGTGTAATGCAGACAGGAACAAACTCAGACTACCCTCAAGTTTAAAGGAAAGTAATATCTTGTTTACTCACACGGGTGGCTGGCAGGATAGAGTTAGTGAATTATCACTTCTTTCAGCCCTTATCTTTCTGCCTGCACTCAGTCAAACTTCTGCCGAACTGAACAAAAGTCATGCCAGTGTATTACCTCTTTTAAGTCTGCAAATTTGACACCAAATAGAGATTGTGCAGTCTTCGGTGTGGACTGTACTGGCTTCCCCCAGATGTGAGCCCAGTGTGTAATGATTATAATCACATACTTCCAAGCACTCCCAAAAGTGCCTAAAGTCATCTTTTTTTTCATTATTCAGCTTCAGAGAAATTAAATTCTAAACATTTGTGCTGGGTAAAATGTGCAGGTTTTCCAGTAGAGTATTTATATTCTCTGTTCTGCTATGTCTTTCTCAATGGATATACTGAGTCTGAGGACCCATCTTCAATGAGGTAACTGAGGGATCAGGGCTTATCTTGGAGGAAAGTTGGAGGCTACAAAATAATTGCAATACTTTCACTCACCTATTCAACAGTTAGGTATTGATGTCACACACATCAACATAAATGAAGGGAGAGGGGAATTCAGCTGGTCAGATAGGACATCTCTACTATGTGTATCAAGGCATATGGCAACTTTCTCTTAACCTACATGCTCACATCTTCTGTTCATATAACGTCAAAATTAAGCTTCCATGCGTGACTTCAATACATGGAAGTCAGTTTATGCAAGGTAATCGGGTATTAATTCAGTATTTTGACAGAATTACTGTAATTTGTGCAAGTGTTGTTATGATAAGTGGAGCAGATACTCATTCTGAGCAGACTACCAGATGACTACTTCATAAGGTAGCAAAGTGACATAAAATAAACACAGAAAATTGTCTTGTGTCATCTCAGGAACCAGTTAATGTACTGTCATTAACAACACTGCAAAAAATTATAGTGCTTAAAACCTCAATGTCTCACTTTAATTAGCTTAATAATCCAATGGAGTTATACAATTTCAAATTCATTGAGGTGTCACTTAGACTGGAGGGAAAAAAAGTAAGCTTTTGTTTTTAATTAGAACTTTATGAACTGACGATAAACACAACACTTAAAGCAAGCATCTATGGAAATGCTTTTCCAATAAAGTTTGATCCAAAGATGATCAGAACTGATGCACACTTTGCCAACATCTCTCAGAGGAGGCCATTTTTTTGTCTATACCTCAAAAAAAGCCTTTTGGCAGAAAGTGCCAGGATAGTCTGAGAGATGAAAGTTTTTCGCACTGTTTATCAGGGATGTAGAACACTGGAAGTAGTAAAATATTTGGGAACTAAAGCCAGTCTTCACTCCTCACCATCTCATCAGAGCAGCAGTGTCCCTCCTTGTAGAGCAATAAGCATGATGAAGACCAGCAGGAAGATGCCATGGAAATTATGCTGAAACAAAAAATCACGTTATAATAGAAATAATAATGGAAATGGGCAGTAGGCACAACAAAGTCCTGATGTGTCTAGGTGTCTGCTGGTGGAAAACAAAGTTATTTTAAGGTTATTCTCTGAGAGCAGAGACAGTGAAGAGGCCAATTGGTTTATATAAATGGTTTCCTTCTATCAAGCAGCTAAATTATAAATGTTCCTGGGGTTATAAAGCTGTTGAGAGAAACAAAATCAAAATGATGTAGTTATGCACTCTTCACCCAAATTATTCAAAACAAACAAAGAAAACAAAAATGACACAAACAGAATGTCCAAGCAGAGATTAAGGACTTTAAATTTCCTTACTCTAGAAGCAGAGCACACCCATGTGAGATGCATGATCACAGGCTATAAATACTTTCAAGTTAATAATGAGAAAGGGAATTATTGACCATCTCTGGTAACAGATGAGCCTTGCAGCTTGCAATGAGGAAAAAGCCTAATACTAAAGATTTATTATTAACTTGAGAACCATCTTTCTGTCTGAAAACTTAGCCATCACTATTGACAGTGCTCTCCCCTTCTGAAATGTTATTTATTGTAGCCCTGTAGCCTGGGAAATATAGTATTGCTATCACTAGTAACAGTCCACAGGCTTTGTATTGTCCTTGCGAGGCTGCAGAACTGAGACATGTCAGGTTTGCTTTGCTTAATTTTGCCTTGACCTGCCTGGAGCTTTGTGTTAACTTCGTTTAGCCATAAGAGCTTTTTTTCTAATGACAAGACAAATTGGCCAGAGCCATTTTGTCTTACTTTTGCTTATTTTTGTATAGTGTAACCACAGTTTCTATGTAAGGTGATTGTAAGAGGTGGTTATTTTGTGAAGAATGAGATATTTATTACTCTAATGCAGTGAGGAGATTTATGACTGTATGGTGCAGTGCAGAGGAATGCAGGAACAATAGGAGAGAAGCAAAGACAGAGAATGTGGCATAAAGAAGTCATGGGGTGGTATGAGACAAGGCAGAGGCTGGCATTGGAGATCCTGTGGCTATGAACAGCCCATCCATGGTCAATTAAAGAAATGCAGCTGGACAAAACAGCTTCTGCAGTAACAAAGAGAACAAGCAACAGTGTTTACATAGGTAAAACTCAACATATGCAATGAATTTGGATGTAATATGGGCTAGCAGACCAATGAAGAAAGTACACGGTGTACAAGCATGTCAGAAAACATACAAGTTAGCTCCCCCAAGGCAAATCAAAATATCAGGAAAGTGAGGAGGAAAAATAAAGCTCATTATACTGAAACAGTATTATTATTTTTTCGTAACTGAGATTTTTACATGATAATAATCTTTATTTTGTTTTCATGCATTTGTATGCAATAATCTGGGCTAATCATACTCTTTTTGATTTACTAATAAGCCAATGAAGATTGCAATTATAATAATAAAAAACTCTTGGCTTTATGTCTGTGCTGTGTTCCCTTTTTGACCACATGCAGCATTATGAACACTGATAACAGGTTAAAAATAAATGACTTGGTTTTATTCTTTTTAATATCAGTACATGCAATACAGTGATCACTGTATGAGAAAGAGGGAGTTCTTAAATTTCTCTCAAGTAATAAATTACCTCGTTTCAATTGATTATCAGCGATTAGGGAAAAGCGCCAGCAACAGCCAAGGATATATTCAACATCTCGTCTGGAATTATACTTGAAAATTAGCTAGATAAAGACACTAGAGGCAATGTTGCAGGGAATCAGTCTGAGCAGTGTTATAAAATGCACAGGGAAACTTATTCAAGGAAAGAGACTCTCAGCTGGGATACATCAGCTTTCACTGGAGCTGTGCCAGGATACACCAGTTGGGAGCTTGTTCTTGTGAGACGGGCTCCACTACTCCTAGATCCTGTGTCAAATCTCTGAGTCCTGGAACTTGCCAAGAGTTTCAACATGTTTCTGTTTTTACATTTCTGTATAAAACCCACGCTTGTTTACAAATCCTACAAGTCCTAGGAGATGGTGGGAAGTTTGGGCAGTCAAGCAGTGTAATCGCAAGTTAGTTGTAGATTTGCTGATTTGATCAATGCACTCTTTCTGCTCTGCTACCTGCTTCTCTAATTCAATTTCCTCAGCCCCAACCTTCTTGCTCCCAATACAGAGAACACATTTGTTTTTGTATAAGAAAGCTGACATTTTTAAATCTAGAGCTGATTATATTGAAGCAGATTCCACAGTGCATTTTGGGCAGTTCATATAAGCAAAACAATCCACTTCTTCAAGTCCTTGCAGACAAGGATTCTTCCTGCCTCTCTGTTCAAAACCAGACATGCACTGCTGGAGGGAGAGGTCCAAGCACCAGCTTGTGCTCCCAGGATCGTCTGTGGATGGGAGACCAGAACCTGAACAGGATTTATAATCTGTCAACACTGTTGCTTTTAACAACAGATTTTCACTGTGTACTTATCAACGGATACTGCCATACTATTTTGGTGCACATGTCTGGGATTCCTGGCCTCCCACAGCCCTGCCAGATGAAATTCATAAGAGTATCCTCGTTCTGCTTCACAGAAAGAAATTGAGTGTGCTCAGGATGTGTTGGACATACTAAGCAATCAATCCAAGGCAGAGTAGCCAGCACTTTTCATGATGAATAAAAGCTGCCAGGGCTGTTGTGCCTTGTACAGATGCCAAACCACTTTCCACATCCAGCCCCTTAGGTGGAGCAATGCCTAATGTGTTGATCCTGGCAGCATTTAACAAGGGAATTGCTCAGTGCTGTCATGAAAGAAATACTCCAAGGTACATCTAGAAATAGAGCGTTATCTGTCTAAAGATCTGTCAGAATCAGGCAGACAGAGATCTTTACTGGTTTTAGAATTGCTTATAAATTAAGCAGGAGTTCTGAGGATCTCAATTTTATACGCTAGTACAAAAATCCCATCTATACCTCAGATCAGATATTTAAACTGTTGTGGTTGGTGTTGGACATTGTATTGTTAATTTGATCTAATCAGTCAGACAGGACTGCAAAAAAATCTCAGTAAAATGATCAGTACTACAGACTGGGTCTGCATTCCCTGGTTTTCCTAATAAAATTACAGATCCTTTTTAGTTTTGTAGTTGACAATATCCGTTACTGTATTAGCATCAAATTATGCTGATTTCAAAAATCACTCTAGCTATCAGACTACCTATGCCAGAACTACTTGTAGTATTTTTAATCCATTTTCACAAGCTCTTTTTGTCTGAAAACCAATAACAAAGTTGCAGTACCAAACAGCTAGCAGTCAGTAATGTGCTATCTTCTACATTACTGTGAATAACAGCATAGGGGAGGCTGGGATGTTTACTTTAAATTTCATTTCATCACTTCCCAGTGAGCAGCCTAAGATGCTCAGAAAAATTCAAATCCTGAAACAGCCAGGTGGGCCACTGTGGATCATTGCATCATTTCTGCTTTGCAGTGTTCCTGCTTCATTTGATGTCACTTTTGTGGTACTTCTCATTAAGTCACTGGTTCCAGTGAGACGCTGTCAGTGCAAGACAAGCACACAGCAAAAGTTGGAATCTGGAAGCAGATTCCTAGAAACCAGTTTATCTGCTCACATCCTCCCATATGTTGGCTCTTTGGACCAAAGTCAGTCATCTACTGGTGCTATATGGCTTTTATGGTCTCACAGTGCCTAAAGCCCACCAGCCTGTCATGTGATGCTCACAGTCACACGCAGCCAGCTTCATCTCTGCCTGTCTGAGTCTCTTCTGATACTTCTGCTCTGCCTCAACTCCTTCTGATAAGCAGTTCAGACACTGAGAAATGAGTGGGTAGAAAAAAGCACTCAAATGAAAGTTAGGCCTGAGCGAGGATCTCTAGTGAACTGAGGAGGATTCTGCACCACACAGCGCTGCTTGAGTTTCTCTCCTGTGGAGAAAAGTGATTCATCTTGAACAGATGATTGCTACATTCCTATTAGATTTGAGAATCAAGGGAGAAACTAGATGCTGTCTTTCCAGATACTTTTATCGACATATGAGTTTTATTTTCCTATCCCAGTGAAAAGTCAAAGCTGCCAAAGGAAAGAAAATGAGCTCTGTGTCAGAGTACCAGGATTACAATGGCTTCAGAATCCAGGTTTTGATTTCTGGTTGAAGCAGGAAGAATTTAGGATGAGTTAAAAGATACAGAGACCAGGAATTAAATGAATTTAGGAAATACACATTGAATGAGTTCCAGAGCTAAAGGAAGACCTCACATTGGATATCGGCATCCAAATTCAAATGCAGTCTAGAGGTTCCTTTTGTCAGTAACTATAAAGCCTGCTAGCTTCCTGCAAGAATCCAGTGATTTCATTTTGAATAGCAGTATTTCCTTCAGCCAAAGTTAGGCTTCCACATGTGCTCTCACGCTTTCATTTGAGGAGCTAAATACTTATCCATGTGTAAGTTGGAAGGCCACCCAAACCTAGCGAAGTTCATCAAAGACCTAGCTTCGTAGAGATGCTCATGTCATGCCTAACTAATGATCTCTTGCTTGCTTTCTTCCTAGCCCCATGCCTTTTGTAGTCCTGAACCGGCAGTTGCCAAACTTCAAAAGGAAGGTAAGCCATACACAAGCCTTCTTGGAGCTTGATGGTTAAGGCTATCTCTTGTGAAGGGGAAGCTTTCATTGCCTCTAGAAAAGAAAGCCCCTAGCCAACATCTCACAATTCCAAACGTTATAAACAGTAGCAATTGTATGAGAGCACTCCAGCATCACTACACCCAGGACCTGTAGATACACTATAAAGAAAAGTACCTCAGTGCATTTAGGCACCTATTGTCAAATCTTGTGCTCTATTCTGTATTCTGGGCAGACAACAACCATGAAGTCAGAGGTTTTCAGGAGTTCATATACACTCCTATACTTGGTACTTTCTGCTGGCTGTCCCTAGGTAATTCTTATCTATGGATTTATGTGGCCTGTTCAGTCATAAGAAACATTCACTATGAATTACCCTTCAGACTACCTAAAGTTCCCCATTCAGTTCATCTTTATGCACTACTCTGTCATGGAATTGTCCTGCTGGGCTAGAGGCTAGATTTTTTTAAGTACTGTGAAACTTGCATGATTTTGCTTAAATGCCTGGGTTCATCTAAAAATCTAGTCCTTAGGACTTCAGCATAACCTGAAAGATTAAAAATATTAGTCATTTTGCCTATAGGCGTTATCCTCTCTAACTAGCATGAAATCTTTCTATCATCAGCTCTTTCTTTTGTTTCAGCAAGTTCTTTCTCTCTCTTCTAAACAGCCTTGTTGTTTTGTCCTTCTCTTTGACTAGAGGTTAAGAAAACTCTTCTGTCTGATGTTGATCAGCCAGCAGGGAATGCTTATAGCATCAGCTAGCCAGCTTCTAAGTTGCCTCCCAAGAATCAAACTAAGAAATTCTCCAAGCCAGCTTCCCACAGCCTGGAGGGCCTGGGATTTACAGCTGGTTTGAACTCTCCCAGGTGGTAACGCACCAGGTTGCTGCAACACCACACTTGGTGGGTAGTCCAAAAACACTTCCTGATACTGATTTATTTGTTCTCTCGACTTCAACAAGATTCTGTGTTTGTGTCTCTTTCTGCTCTCTGGCATTTTCCAGACAGTTCTAAAGACTGAATAATTTATGCCATATAACATTCCTAGCAAAACACAGAAAACCTGAAAAACAAAAACCATAGGATAAAATGGATCAGATCTATTTGTTATTTCATGTTGACTAGTAATTAATGACTTTACAAAAAGTAACCAGATTCATTAAGCACCTTCTTAAAGCTCCCTGTGTTGTTTTATCCTGTGTACTCTAGTTTGGAAGGACCAAGGATCAGGAAAGCACATGCAGAAAGCTTCCTCAAGGCAGGCAGACTACCAAGCATACTATGTGGACTGGTATCTCTGTGAACAGCAAATTTATTGTCTAAAGGTAAAGCAATGTATGTCTATGTCTGGGAACACAATTTTGCAGTTCTTGCTTTTGTGGGTTTTATTTAGTTGAGATGTATGCAGCAGTCATAACAGCTTTGGTGCAAAATCATTTGTGTCTTCATTCTATGAAATGTGCTGTTTAGAAATAACACAGCTTACAGAGTTTGGACAGCACTTCAGATATGCTTTTTGCTCATATGACCAGTCTGGTACAAAAAAACAAAGGAGGTAGTGTGTGCGCCTTTGTGTGTGTGTATGTCCATTTATATAAAAATAAATTATCATACAACCCTTCCTGCACAATTCCTGATAATTCCTTCAGTTTTAATGTATTAGCAAAGAAAATGAGGAAGTGACTATCAAAGGGTGAAAGTATAAATGACAAGCCTTTCAACTCAATGAAGCATCAGGAAGCCACATACCCTGCACATTTTAGTTTTCCTTTGACAGTCTCCTGGGAGGCTTTTGAAGACACTGTTAGGTTGACACCAGCCTTATCACAGGGAACCAGGACAATAGTTTGGAAGAACAGAAGCAAAGCCCAAATATATTTATGAAGGAATAAAATGAAGTGAAAAGAAGCAAAAAACCTTAAAAATAAAAAGCTTTTAAAGAAAGCTTTTAAGTTAAAAAAAAGACACACCCCCCCTACATTACCTCACTTTAGTACATAATTTGACTCAGAATGTAAGATTCCATATATTATATGTTGCTGAATTCAAATATATTCCCTTATCTAATAATGGAATCTTACAAGACTTATAGTTATTAAAGTTTGTTAAGAATGTCTTTAAAATGAGTTCTCCATTTCATGTCTTTGTTAGAAATTGTGGGTTGTTTTTTCTTCAGAATAAAAGCTAGCTAATTTACCTATTATTTCTTATGCCAATCTCCAAAAGCCCTTCTCCTTTCTTCTTTTTCATTCCTTCTGGTACTGTATGACTAATTTAGATGCCTCTGCCTCTGAAACTCCACCTGCAAGTACCAAAAGTCATGAAATTAATTAACCCTTTCAAATCTAACTGTGCCTTCTAAACACATCAAAATATTTGTTAATCCACATGAGGATGAAATGTCCCTCATCCCTTTGTAAACCACTAAGAAAGTTGTGGATTTTTTCAGAGCAGGAATTAGGAGAGAGACATAAAGTTGGTTTCTTTCATCAAGTAAGAAACTGAGCTGGTAACAAAACCCAAAGCTTATAATGACTTTCAATGACAAGATCTCCACTGCATTTCCCTGGATTCACCATATAAGATCTGGGTATTAATGGAAGTACTGTATGTCATTTCTCAGGTATTTTTAAACATTTTTTCTAGTATTGTAATATATTTTGTTTGTTTGCTCTTGCCATACAATCTGCCTAAAGCTATTTATTCTTTATTGCTAAACACAAAATCTGAACAAAAGTCATTTTCACTGCCAAAACACTAATTTCCAGTCAATGACACTTTCGCATAAGAATAAGCTTTAGGGGATTGTCCCCATGAACTCTGAGTGTCTTTCAAATCTTAAGACTGAGAACAGTTCACACTACCTATATATCTAGCTGCTATCCTGTTCGATTAAAAAATGCACTTTTTAAACTGCTGCAGTAAGTAAATTCTAGGACGTCTCAGTTTCTATATATCCGTGCATAGTCTCCACTCTGTAAATCTCGCCTCCCTTTTCCCTTCTTCAGTAATGTGACAAGGCATTTATTCGGTATTTAAGCTGCATGTCTAATGGGAAACATTGGGATTTCCCAGTTGGACCAAACACAAGACAGTCTAGTCTGGTATTCTCTGTCCAAAAGTGACTTTTTTCATGTAAATAGGAACAATCTGCTAACCATACCAAAATTGCTCCTTTCTTCAAAGAGGCACTCGTTTAAACCCTTACAAAATGCATAATATGCCTTCCAATAAATACATGTTAGCAGAATGAAAACTTTGGTAAATATTCTGTACTCAATGAAGTAATTTTGTGGAACTGTCATGTTTTGTCACAGCATCCTATGTGAAAAAGGTTTGTACGTTTCCTCCTTGTCACATTAAATGACTCCACTGTTCTTGTGTTCCTGATCTACCATCTCCAATCCATGTGTTATTTTACCTACTTTTATTATCTGTATCTATACCTACATCTGTAACTGTATCAATATATCTACCTATGCCACTTTCTAAGGTAAGTTATTGCAACTACGTTACCCAAAGTAAATAAATGCACACCCAAAAGGCTAATCACAGTAATTGCAATCCTATGTAATCAGTGACTGTACTTACAGACAAAATTCCAAGATAAAGCGAGTCTCTTTTCAAGAGCTAAATTATCATATCTTAAACAGATGTTTTTCAAATAGTGCACCTGGAATCAGTGAAAGTATTTAAGAATTTTGATATGTTCGTTTAAATCAGGGGCCTCAAAAGCACTTCCCAGTTCCCTCTGACAGGTGTACCTGTATACCTTGGAAAACTCTCTATGCCAGAAGGAAAACTGCCCATACAAGCAGAGAACTGCAGTTCATCCACCGTTTGGAAGGTAAAGCTCTCCTTGTCCAGAATGATATGAGTAAGACCTCACAGCCTCAAAAAGAAAGGTGTCATTTAAAGATGGAAAAACAACTTAAGTGTCTTATTTTGCCCAAAGATCTTTTGTTACAGTTCTCAGCATTTGGAATAAAAGTACTAATCAATTGTTCAATATATTAAGTAAATAACCTAACTGGATCTGCAGAATAATTTTATCAGCAAATGTGCAAAATACTATCAAACACACAAAAAAATCCCTCAATATATGAAACCAATTTAAATGTCCCCAAAATTCTTGAAGATTAATTTAACACATATTGGTGGATTTTTTTTTTTTTTTTTTGACCAGTGTTTAGAATTTAATTGTTTCAGTAAATGCTTCTGTTTCTTTCGTTGGCTGCCTTACCAAGTGGCTGGGGAATGGTTCTTATAAACAAAATCATGTTTTGTGAAGCTTTTTTTCTTAGTATATAGGGAGGTTGAGACTTCGGAGTGATTAGTTTTCATAGTTACAACTAAGTTAAATTAGTTAACACGGCAATTCTTTGTTTTCTGTTCAATGTGCAGAGGTTCTTTCCAAGGACTACTTAAAATATTCTACAATATTTCCAGAAACTCAACAGACTTTGCACTTGTGTTAGACATTATGAACTAAAAGCACAATGAGACGCACAACACTTCTGTGTATATTATATTTACTTAATACTTTATGTGTCTGTAGTAAATTGAGCATATGAAGCTTGGAAAGGTATTTGATTTTTTGGTCATAATGTATCTACAGCAGCGTTGTTGTTTGCATCTATAGCCTTAATAAAAATGAAAAAATCCCAAAGAAGTAGTTTTGGCTTAACATATCTGTAGTGTCTAGGGACAAGGTGAGTAGTCTGTGGCTGAATACCATCAGTGCCATAGGTTTTACTTTCATTACAGTGTCTTGACAGTAGAACCACTTAACTACGAATTGATAGACAAATGAGCAAAGGACAGGAGAAAAGTGTGTGCATGAGTGTTCAAGCACCTAGGTACAGATTTCACCTTGCTGCAGGATGTTGCCATTTTAAGCAGGTTTTTCCTATGGAATCTCAACACACAGCAAGGTTTTGATACTTCTAGAGCATTCACATTTTAAAATTTTGGTTTACGGGTGTGTGTGTATGTTCCCTGATGATATCCACCAAGCCTCCCTCCTAAACGTCCCCACAGGAATTTCAGTAAGATACTGTCATTGAAAAAATATCAGCAAGGTCAGTGAAGGCAGAGCCCTACTAAATCCAAACAACATACAAAGGAACAGAGTAAGACAGATTCGATAGGCTAATAAATTCATCTCAGAACAGTGATAAGACATAGAGAATGCTCATAGCTTGGTTTGGATAAGGATGTGCAAGAATGGATACTTATCAGGAGACATGTATTAAGACCTCCACGAAGAATTACGGTTTTCCAGGATGTTTTCCCTCCTGCTAATATCTCTTTCCTTCCTGCCTGCCTTCCTGCCTTCCAGTGTCCAATATTTTTAATCATCTTTGGTGACAGGGAGGAAAGCCAGCATACCAGCTGCATACCAAGACTGGTGAAATTCAGACCTAACCTGTCTCTGTCTTATGATAGAGGAGTCTCGGTATTTCAGGGCTTTACTGAATTCCTTGTCATACAAGTTCCTCAAAGACTCAGAAAAATTGGAGGGGGAAAAAAAGGAAAATCATGTTAGGTAACATTTAAATTTAGTTCAGCATGAACCTAATGTGATAAACAGATCACAGAAGCCTGCATCAAAATGTTCCAGAAGCCAGAGAGGGGAGAAATACACCCACCTTTGAGGAAATTTTTCTGAGATGAAACCTTTTAATAACATTTTTGTCTGGCATTCTGCAGTGTGTAAAATAAGCGTTATTTCAACATGTATTACCTATCCATACAGCTGTATCGAGGAGTCCTGACCAAAAAAGAAAAGACGGAGACAGGTTCAGGGACAGCTGTAGCACTGATACAAATGTAAGAAACATGAGGATGTGGAGCCATGCACTTACAAATGGTAGTAATAGCGGAGGGAGAGAAGAAGGACTATACTCCTCATCCTGTGTCTGGACAGGGTGCACTTAGTACTGATGTCATTCACCCACGGATCCAAAAGTAGGACATAAATAATTAGTTTTTAAAATCTGTTATTTTGTGTTGCAGACAAAAATGTTGCTGTATGTGTACCTCTGCTTTGATTTGTCACTCTAGTTAAGTTTCATTCCAGTACACCTGGTATTGCAAATGGAAAATAGGTATTCGCTCACTGCCACTTCTCAAACTATATTTGAGAAAACTTACCTGTGATTTACATTTCATGGATTAGAGGTCAGCCACATTTACTTTCCACAGGAAGGTTAACTACTATATTTTCCATAAGCTAGCCTAAAGTCACAAATTTTCTGAGCTCATCCTCTGTTCTTTTAAATTCTCAAGTATTTCTCCTTGTTCGTATTCATAGAATCACACATTAAGCACCACTGCAGAGGCAGCAAGAGGTTGTGTAACCCACTTTCTCTTCTGAATTCTTCTGCCATCATTTCTGTCAGAGCTGTGTGTCACTTGATCAGAAAAACTCCAGGGATGAGTGTTTAGCAGCGTCCCCATGCAATTTAACCCATCCCAGAACTCCACAGTATTTACCCTCAAGATTCATCTCATCTGCTACAGTTACATCACTTCTGTGCTGTCCACCATGGCAATAGAACAATAGATCTTACAGTAATACAACTGTAGGTACAATAATTCTCTTTCCTTATTTCATGTTTATTTCAGGTATGGTTCCACCTTGGGGGGCTCTCATGGTGTGACACTGAGCTCCCTCATGCCCCACCTGTGCTGTTTGGGTGTATATTCTCGGTTTCTTTATTTTAGCATGCAACAGCATCATAATTTTTTTCTTTACCCTGCTGTCCTAATTTTTTTCTGGAACACCTCATTCCTGGATGTCTGATATCCACCCAGACAGTTTTGCTGAAGGCATTACCTTGTACAGCACTTCCTCAGAGACCCTGGGCTTGGTATCCTCCCAAAGTGCAGAGGTTGCTGCTGTTCTGCAGTTCCCACTCCTTTGCTTTTCTTTTGAAAACTTCTGCACAGCAGCAATAAATTAGTCATTTATTATTAATGTTCTTTTCAGCATTTTGGCAGAAATAATTGCATAGTGTTATGTGGTTGTGGAAGAAGCAAATCTTTGCTGTAAACAAAATGTTCAGCGTGGGAATAGAGGATTTTACCTCACTGTAGGGAATATTTTGCTTCTCATGTAGACCTCCCTGACCAAATACCTAATCTTCTATTTTTGCTCTCAGAAAATCACAGCTATGCAAATTATGGGAGCAGTTTCATGATCATGAAATCAGATTCAGTATTCTGAGCTAATTTAACTAGGTTTTGTTATTCTTTTTGCAATACAGCTGGCTAGAGCCACAAAACCACTGTTAGTTTTTTCCAGCTCCTCCTCCTCCTGCTGGAAATGCAGGATGATTGTTTTTCTCCTTCTGAGCATTCAGTTAACCATCATTATAAATGGTTCCAGGAAATTAGAATTTCAGCACTTAAAACAGTTCATTGCTGAAAGTGGTTCGTTTGCTGTTCAGTCTAGGTTATAAGAATTACATCATTTTCCTGATATTTTCACTGAGGTCTTAATTCACCCAGAAAACCAGTCATTTCCAAGAAACTCAGCTCTGCAAGAGCCTTACACTGCAAACTGCAAGGAAGCATCATAACTTTATGATATCTGAGTCCTTGCCACAACATTGACATGTATAAACAACACAACATTGTAACCAACCGTGTTAATGGCAAGTTGAGAAACCGATAAGCAACATTGCAATGAACCTCTACCTGCTCTTTTGTGAGGAAGAAAGAGTGAGAAAGCAGCAACTGGCATCTTACATGGAGCAGGGATGCTGCCAGGGGATGTTCCTGCTCTATGGGGAAGATTTGCCCTGGCTGAAAACTCAATCAGCTTTTAGCACTGGTTCTGCAAACAGCTGTGACACCTCAAAGCGTTTTAACCCTCTTGAGCTAAACTCCATGCTTCAGGGAATCGTTCTTATCAACAGTCTAGCTGTGTCTGGTCACAAAAACACTTAAAGAAATTGCAGTATTTGAGTCAACATAGGCTTTCTAAAACTGTTTATGCTCTCGATTTAAAGCAGGCTGTGAAGCCGTGGTTCATTTTCTTCCTTAGGGCACAGTGGCATCTAGTGGTCCTACACTGCATGGGTGGAGAAGATAGAACGTATATAAAAATCAGACTTTGTATAACCATAGCTTCATATAAACATATCTTTACACAGTTATGCATACATTAAGGTAAAATTTTAAAAAACACTCAAGGTTTACTCTCAATGAAGAATTTGAAATGGGGATTAAATAAATAAATACCTTTCGAACCTGGCCTGAGGGACCTGAAGTGTACCTGTAAGTGAAAATAGACCCTGAGATACAAAGGACATCCTACTCTGTGCCCACTTGGAATTGATGATCTTCAAGGTCTTTTCCAACTTAGATGATTCTGTGATTCTGTATTTCTTGCTGTGTGTAAACTCTCTTTTTTTTTTCTTTTTTTTTTTCTTTTTTTTCTTTTTTTTTTACAAACACGATTCTTGTAATTGCAGGGCTTTGTAAGTATATTTGTAGTGTGTTCAAATGCTTTCTTCACTCGAGATCTGGGTAAATGCTGCAGGAAAGGAGAGGAATTTGAACACTTACACTGTTTAGTGACTTCATTTCAACTCCTTTAATATCATGCATTTAGAAGTTGATTAAGATGGGACTATTATAGCTACACAGATAACTGAGCTTTAAGTTTGGCTAATGCTGGCAATTTGGGTGATTGAAATTTTTAAGTAGTTATATATTTGAGAAATTTTTCACTTATATTTATTAAATATTATATCTTCAACTTGTTAAAATTTCACCCACCAAAAATTTTTCTATTCTCTTTTCAGTGATTTTTGCTAGCATTTATCACAATGGTGAGTGATAAAGAGCAATTCTGCTATTGGAGCTAAGAAAGAACATTTCTACTATTGGAGACAGTGCACCAAGGCAGTATTTTGAGATTATTACTGCACAGACATTCAGCCAGAGAAATGGTCTGTGACTAAATGTATCTATTCCTTCCTCTGATAAGGAATTATACTCCAGAATTATCCATTTTGTCTTGATGAGATGATTCAATATATCTTTACACAGCTGTTTTTATGCAGCTTACATTAGAGTCCAATGCAGCTGAAAAGCAAATACTTCAGATTGATTTTGAAGTCGGTGGTTGGTCTGTTCACTAACTAACATCTTGGTTCTTTTCATTATTACGATTAAGATATAGATAATGTCCAACAGCATCTTTCTGGTTTTGACTGTTTGCTAGTACATGGCAGAAAAATAAAAACTGAGATAATGAGATTTGCACTGCACACCTTGTAGCTTTAAAATTAATGTTATTGTGAACCTTTTCTTCTTGAAATGTGGATGGAGTTCCCATTGTCATTAATGGGAGTCAAGTGAGCACAGCGATGGGAGAAAACACCTTCCTGTGTAAAGGAAGGGATGTTCTATTGTTCGCCACTATTTAAAAAAAAAAAAAAAGTCAGATAGAAAATCACAGGAAAACAATAGCAGTGTTTTCATGGCTTATCAAAGCCCTAACACGGGTCTCATTAGTTTCAGCCCCTTTTTTCACTTGTTATAATTATGTTTCTATATGTTAGGCTAGTAGTGGGTGGGGAAAGAAAAGAAAACCCAAAACTCACCACTATGGGAAATAAAATAAATACAATGCATCACTGATTTGTGGCCTGCCTTGCAGAACTCTATCATGACTTTAGCCACCATATTAAGGCATTTTTTAGAAATCCACTGAAACAAGCTAGCAGATTTAGAATAAGGACCTGACAGAGAGTTGGTTACTATAGGATCTAACACACTTCCTGAGGCAAAATAGAAGCTGGAGAAGGAAGTATTCTTATAGTGGTGAAGAAGAAATTGCTGTACTTTCAACCATTCTCAAAACTACATAGATCCTGAATGTAAGCAAGTTGTTTGTTGTATGCAAGTTGTATGAATACACCTTTATTCATAATATTGCTAAGGCTGTGTATTTTCTGAGAGTTAAAGGCAGAGTCACACAGTCTTGTCCTTGATCTCTTGCCAGAAACACAAGTCACGCAATTGTGGTATGAGCAGGTTCATGGTGTGCTGAGTGAAGAACTGGCTGAAGGGCAGAGCTCAGCAGGTTGTAGTGGATGGGGCTACCTTTGACTGGTAACTGGTCACCAGCAGTGTTCATCAGGGTTCAATTCTAGGGCCACTTCTGTTTAATATATTTATCAATGATCTGGATGCAGGAGTTAAATATGCCATTAGCAAGTTTGCTGCTGATACCAAGTTGGGAGGTGCTGTTGACTTTCTTGATGGAGAAGAGGCAGAGGGATCTGCATAGATTGGAGCATTGGTCAATGATTAATGGGATGAAATTTAACAAGTCCAAATGAAGTATTCTGCAGCTAGCACAGAGTAACACCAGGCACAAGTGCAAATTCGGAGATGAGTGGCTGGAGAGTTCCCCTGCAGAAAGGGATCTGGGGGTGCTGGTTGCCAGCAGGCTCAATATGAGCCAGCAGCGTGTCCTGGCAGCCAAGAGGGCAAACCACATCCTGGGGTACATGAAACACAGCACAAACAGCCAGTCAAGAGAGGGGGTTATCTTACTGTATTCAGCATTGATGTGGTCTCACCTTGAGTGCTGTGAGCAGTTTGGGGCAATCTGACAAAGATTACTTTACCCAACATATAGCTTTAGTTCTGCTGTAGGTATATGCTAAAATAAACCATCCTCACCTTCAGCTAGCATTTTACCTTTTTAAGGTTCCCTGGAAAAAAAAAATGCAAGTGAAAGGAGCATATGTAGGTTTGGACATTTTTAGATAAAGCAAGTTTTAAAGCAAATTAAATATAAAGTAAATGAAATCAATAAAACCCACCTCAGCAGAGAAATTTTGGAGAAGAAAATGAAGATTCTAACATTATAGGTTACCCATAGTATTTTATTCTGACAGCCTATATTTGAGCAAGAAACTGGGATTCTTTTGAAAATAAAATACATATTATTATACACTATTCCTATCAGGGTATACGCATGACTGAGAGACTCAAGAAATCAACCTTTAAATCTACTGACAAAACTTCCATTAAAATGATTATTCATCTCCAAAAAAGACAGCTGAGTGACAGTCTTACAACTTCATTCTTCAGGCAGCTGCCCAGGCCTGCAAAGCCATGCCCAAATCCCATGTAGAGAGAGCCAGGACTAAGCAGATGACAGTGTGTCAGCACTTTGCAATTTTCATGAATAGCTAAAAAGACAGTACACAGCTGGGAAATCATATTTGGTAACAGATTTTGATAAAGAATTACATGGTAAATGGAACAAAAGAAACAAATCCTTTCCACTTTGTCCTATGGCTATGAGCATTTTGCAGTTTTCCAAGCTTTAATTAGGTTGCTGCAAGCTCACAGAAAAATACATTTCTCATTTTGCAGGTTATTGATGTGGAGGAGCAATGCAAAGACCTGATTAAAATAAACTATGCTCTCCAAGCTCATCATCATGTCTAGCTGAAATGAATAACAATGGTGTGTAACACTGAGAAACATGATGAAATGAGAGCCAGGGCAAAGAGATTTTTTGGTCTCTACAGGGCCATATACTGAAAAGCCGATCTCCTGCTCTTGAAGGAAACCTCTCTGTGTTCACATAAACCTCCAGCTGAGTTCCAGCACAGGAAGGTCATTGCTCATTATCCTTTCTGCCTTCCTTGTGTCTGTGCTAACTGATGGCAACTCAATGACTGCAGTCGTCAAGTCAATCTTCATGATCTATTGGGTTTCAGGTCACTAATCTGGTACATTACAGTATGTGAAAACTTGATAGAACTGAGTAATCAGTGTCATAGCCAAAGAGAAGACGTTTCGTTCTTATATGTAATAGGGTGTTTGTAACCAAGCTTCCTCAGTCCCTTCGTTTGTCTTTCATATATGTATGGATATATATATATATATGTATAAAAAATATTTATGAACCTTTAGATTGTAGCATACAAATCTTTCATACATATTTATCTTTCCTGGTCTCATATTCTGAGCTGACAATCAGTGAGACTAAACTGGGTTCAGAAAGGCTATATCTTCCCTTATAAACTGGATTGTATTGCAACTGCTGTTCTCCTGATCATCTATACAAGTCAGCTATTTGAGGAGTTTTATACCTTCTGCTTGGCTTTTCTTCCCATGCATATGGTGCCTAGAATGTGTCCAGATCTTCTCCCAAGGATGGGCTGAACAACAATCAAGATAGCTCAAGTGATGTTTTTTTCTTTCCTTTATGGGAATAAATCTGGATTTGGTTACATACAAGGTGGTCTCAAATCCATGGTAACAAAGATCATTCAAAGATATTGGAGAATATGCTTCAGTGAGCTTTCACATTAACTTTTTTCTCTTTTTCCTGTTAAGATCTTTTCAAAGCCACCCCATGTCAATAAGCAGACATACGTATTCTGAGCAAATTCAGATCAAAATATGTCAGCTTCAAATCTATTTCTAGGTAAAATTAATAGAAAAACCTATAGCAACAACTACAACAACAACAAAAGGAAAAAAAAAACACCCTATTAGTCTGATTATATCATGGGTTTTCTATTTTCCAATAACTTGCAAAATCTTGAGCTTTTCTAGACTTTTTTAAGGATCTTTAACCTTCACACAGAACTGGGTACCAAAACCATCCAGTTGATTAGTTAGAAGAAGTTATAGAAACATGTAGCTAAACCATTTGCACTGAAGATGTTTCTTTCCCGAGAGCAGCAGGGAATCCCTGCCTTCCTAAACCTGAACTCTTCTGTTTTTAAGATGAAAGAAGAAAACACAAATGGATTATGCGCTCATGAGGTCTCCAACCTGACAGGAGAAAAACCTCATGTGGGAAAATAGCCCAGACTCCATGATACCCACTGGGTCCAGTATCCCCTGCTCCCAACCCCTGGTAAGATAATTTACAAGGCAAGCAGCCATTTTCTGTGGTTGGCCTTGAAGGTCCCAGGCACACATCCAGCCCAGCAGTGGTGATGGCCCCGGTACAGGGGAGGGAATCATAACAGCACAGAGCACCATCCATGAAATCAAGCCATTACAAGTCCCAAGGGGGAACTTGGACCCAAACTGCTGCTGGACAGTGAGATCTGGGACTCCTGTGGCAAGGGACACCCCCATCATCCTTTGCTGCCTCTGGAGACTGAGGGCGGGACTCGTCTGTTGTGTGATTTTTGAGTCTAGATTGTGATTGCTATACTGGTACAGCAAACTGTCTATTAAGATCCAGCCTGATCTGCAGAGGGTCTAGGTGACTGGAAATTAAGTTGTTAAATTGTATTATAAATTCTGTATTACCGTAATTATAAATCATACTACATTGATTCTTCTTGTAGAAATCCTGTGCCATTCTCATCATGAGGAGAGACAGGGACCTACTGGAGAGAGTCTAGCAGAGCGCAATGAGGATGACTGGGGGATTGGAGCATCTCCCCTATGAGGAAAGGCTGAGAGAGCTGGGACTCTTTAGCCTGGAGAAGAGAAGGCTGATGGGTGATTTAATTAATGTGTACAAATGCCTAAAGGGGGGGTTGAGGGAGGATGGAGCCAGACTCTTTTCAGTGGTTCCCAGTGACAGGACGAGGCGTAATGGACACAAGCTGGAACTTAGGAGGCTCCACTTAAATATGAGGAAGAACTTTTTTCAGTGAGGGTGCCAGAGCACTGGCACAGGCTGCCCAGAGAGGTTGCGGAGTCTCCTTCTCTGGAGATTTTCAAGACTCTCCTGGATGCAGTCCTGAGTGATGTGCTCTAGGGGATCCTGCTCTTAAGCAGAGGAGTTGGACTAGATGATCCCTAAAGGTCCCTTCCAACTCTGAATATTCTGTGATTCTGTGATACTAATCAAAATATTCTGCTAAGAAAAACAAAGTTTTAATTCTAACTAGAATTTCATGGCATCATCATTTTGGCGAGGATGCCTGAAAGAAGCCCTCTGTCCCCTCAGTGTCAGGTGACACCCACCTATGGTACGACGTTTAACAGAATCTTTTAAATAACAGCGTGTGGATAACTTGGAATTCTTCACTGCTCTAGGTGAATAATGTCAGGTAAAATTTAAGCTCATATGTAAATCATTGCTTTCAAGGTCTTTCCAGAATAGATCGAGCTATCCTTCTGCAAACATGAGCTCTTCCTCACTCCACAATTACCAGTGACAAGAGGCACTTTCATCAGAGAAATTGAATTAGACTATACCTGGGATGAGGCTTGCTTGCAGCAATAAGTGTGCTTCTCCAGCAGTAACTGTCTTCTCATTCTTCCCAAGTTCCTCATCCTGCCAAAACACATTATGGTTTCCTTTGGATAGGAATTAACTTTACGAGTAGATCTTTGCCTAGTCTAAGTTTATTCCATGCTAGGATACAAAATGCAGCAAGTTGTGTTTTCCAATGACAAATATATCAAATATTTAAAAAAAAAAAAAATAAAAAAAAATGAAAAGAGAAAAAAAACCTATGTTACATGATCATCAGCACTCTATATACTGGGCAATAATATGCTAGGCATTTATGAAGACAGAAGGATTATGTATGTAAGAGAAGAAGACTAACATTTCTGCAGCTGTTAATCTATGTACTAGTAGCCAAATTCTTAACTGAATTACAGCATATTATATTTTTCCTCACCAGTAAACAACTGTATTTTCAAAAATTGTCAGTATTAGTGAATATATTTTTTTTTTTTAAAAAAAAAAAAAAAAGAAGAAAAAAAAAAAACCCAGGAAAAACCTAACAGATATAATTTTCTTGAGAAGAGATCTGAAGATGTGCTCCATAAACTCCATTATCTTCCAGGATATTTTATTAATGAAAGTAATTATTAATCTCTGGGTATCACATGAAAACAATATATCTCATTAATCGGCAAACAGCATTGACTACATGTGCAGTCATTTCCACCCTGTCATGACATGTTAAATCTCTATGATTGCCAGTACTGGATGAGAATGAGTGCTTAATGTGATAAAAGCTAGAACATACCCATCGCCTTCCTGTATTGTCCACTGCCTTTTAAAGTAAAGAGAGAAGCCAATAGGCATTCATCCCTTTCCATACTTCAACCTGCACCCTAGATAAAGCTGACATCTTATCAAGTCCTTGGCTTCAAAAATAACTCTCATCAATTTAAAATGAAACATTCAGTATAAGTGTGTTAAAGTGGTTTAGTAGACTCAAACTTGCTTGGATAAGGTATCTTCTGGTAAAACTTTCTCAACTGTTTTACAATCCAGAAGCACTGAGTGGGACACAAGGACATTTCTGTTACAAGTTGGACTAGAAAGTTGTGCCAAACATCTTGAAAACACATTTTAAGCAGAAACAGCATTTTCATTTTCTGTCCATGTCACCCAGTGTCTCTTTCTGTGTTCTACATGTCCTTTCTAAAGACCTCAGCCATACTTTTACTGCCGAAAAGGTGTGGGTGTTATGTGAAGTTAGGTCAACGCTTATAGAGACAAGGCACTGCAGTTTGATTTTGAAGAAGCCAGTCGTTGTTAAACTAAATTATTTCAGTTATGTGGAAATGAAATCTGCTGTGCATCATGAGGTTTACACTGAGATAGCCAGTTCCACATAAAACCAAACTTTCACTTGAGGCTTTAGCACTCCTGTCACCACTTCCTTGCTGAAACACAAAAAATAGGAGTGTCCATTCATCTGTCTGAGTCAGTGTTGACAAATGGCTGCGTTCTTGCAAACCTCAAGATTCCTAAGTTTCATGCCCTGGTACATAATGTATTTCTCTGCTAAATCTTCGTTCCATTAAGTAATCTACAATTTTTCTTTTTCCTACAGATAACTTATGTTTTCTTTGTTGAACTTAAACCTTTTAATACTTTTCAAGTGGAAAATTGGCAAAAAATGTTACACTCCTCTCTCCTAATGCCTTATATCTAGTCAACACTGTTGAATGCTATTATTCCTACAATATTCTCTTTTCTAGTCTCACTAATCCATATTTTCCCAATATTTTCTTGGAAGAAGAAGTAAGTTAACAAGCTAAACTAGCTAACTGAAGAATTCTTTTTTGTTCCCTTAGACAATATAATCTGCATTTTTAAAGGTGCAAAGTTAAATATTTAATGTGTGTGAATTAGAAATAAAGTATGACTTTGTTTGGAAAATGAGAATTACATTTGCTGCTTTACAGAGTTTCAGTTTTAGAGTTTCAGTTAAAGTTATGTAGTTCTGGAATATTCTATACAGAAGTTTTCAAAAGGTGCTTTAAAAATTAGTTGCATGTCCTGACTATGAAGACAAAACACACAAGTTATAATCATGCAAGCTTATTTTAAGATTATTAAAATTACACTTGCACAGTTGACGGTGCAGAAGACTGACCTGATAGGCAACTGATTCATATTATTGTTCTTACCTTGGATCCATTCCTGCAATCTGGGCTAAATGTAAAATGACTTGTTTTCATTAATTTGCTAGTACAGGATTTGGTTCAGATCAGCTGGTCTTGTTTTCTCTACCAGTTCTGAGATTTACCTCTTTAATATTTGAAAAGGGCCTATCCTATTGTGAGCATCACTGAAAAATAATCATAAATATATCAATGTCATATAACTTGAAATAAAAGGGATGCTAAAATGGGATTAGAGATCATCTGGGAGTGCTTTTTCCCCTTTTGATTTAGCATCTCCTTTGCACTAAACTACACTAGGTTTGCCTGACATAAAATGATATTTTTTGCGTTGGCTAAAGGCCAATGAAGATCAATCTTTTAGGTCTGACAACACATTTAAGTGCTGATTTTGCTACCTCTGTTGCTTCCACTCCCTTACTGACTCACAGGATCCAGAACTCAATTGCCCTTGGGTTGACCAAAAATAAAATATTAATTTATGAGGCTATAAATAGCTCACAATTAGAGTGGATCAAAACCCACCCTTTTTATTAACATTGCCATTTCAGTTTCTGCTGAATCATAGAGCAATACAGACAAAATATGTTAATGTCCATACTGCATTTGAAAAATGAATATATTTTCAATCAGTAGCCAGAATACAAATTCAGATAAGCAGATAGAACTTCCTTGAAGGCAACAAACATTTTTCATCTATGGCATTGTTAAATAATGGAATGTGCCCATGAAAATATCTCTTCTCAAGAAGGTCCATGGTATGAACTAGCATTGGTATTTAGTATAATAGGCTGCTGCTCACATCTTGGGAAATGTAAAACATAAAAAAGATGAAGATTTCATTTCTTGTGCAACAGGGAGAATCTGAATGAATGGACTGTAAAAAGGATAATCTGATTCTGAATGCTGTAAAATGTAGGAAGTACTCAGCATGGTATTTAGCTGTCCTCCAACAAAAGAACAGCCTCCCTCTGACAGAGGAAATGAAAGGCTCCTATATTAGAAAACATAACAAATAAAACTGTTCCTTTGAATTGGAAAGCAGGAAGTGAAAAAGGTAGGTGGCTGTTACTGATGGTAAAATAGGAGACAATGTAAAATAGAAACATAAAACAACTGGAAGAACCATTGAAAACTCACCTCTTTTGCTTTGGTCCTTCTTTGGATCAGAATTATGGCACTTTACAGCTACAGAGATACCCATTAGGGTGGAAACATTTTTAGGGTTGTTTTTTTTTCTGACCAGGTAGTCACATATGCTTAATCATGGGGGGTTTTTTCTGTATAAATATATATATACATACACAAACTATGAAAGTTTAACATGCTAAAGAAGAATTTAGGAGTATGTAGTTTTTATTTGCATTTCTCCATTATTTTTTCCTTCACTGTTTTAAAATATGCAAAGAAACATTAGGAGAATAGCAAATCTGTTTATTTTTAAAGATGAACAAATGTTCAACAAAGATTACCCAGTGCTAAAACACATGCTGATTACTCTCACTATCATCAGAACAGAGGGTATTGCAGCCAGCCTGCAAGACTGGGCACATTCCAACCTGATATATATCCTAAACATAATCATTCAGCTTTACTTTTATGCCATTTGCAGCATCTACATTATAGCCTGTTTTCAAAAGTATGCATTATATTTCCTGCTGAGCATATATGCTTCTGTCCTATTACATACTTAATTGGTTTGTCTGCCAGTATACTTGACTCTCTGTGTGTTTGTGTGTGTGTATAAATGCATTAAAAGTCATCTTCTGATGAGCTCGTTATTGATTTTCGCTTTTATTTCAAATTGTTTTAAGGGCTGAAAAGTGCTTTATATTCTCCATGAAGACTTTACAATGATGATATTGATAATGGATATGGCTCACCAGCTACAGAATACCATATACAACAAATACCAAAATTTCTATTGGTAGTACACAACAAAAGTCTATTGAAACCACAATACAGTGACAAAACTGATGCTGTGACTAGGATAAAAATTTGTTGGTGTCTAAGAATCCGTATGTCACAGAAATACATGGCTCTAGATTTTGACAAAATCCCTCTAAAATGTGAAATAAATAATAGGCTGTTAGTAATGTTTATAATGTGAGTTCAATAGGGGTTTATAGGCACTGAAACTATAACAGTGCTCATGTTGCCATAGATATAGTCTCATACTGCAGATCTCTATGTTTTAAAAAGACAACCACTTTCAGGCAGGAGGCAAGAACGAGTTTCATTAGCATGTGTCTTTCCCTTAGATGTATGGCGATCATTTTATCAGCCCAGGGCAGACTACACTGAGTTATGGTGTTAGTGAGCAGGCTGAACAGTTCAATAAGGTTGGATGATCATTACCAAAGCGAATGAATTAATTAAGTAAATTACACAATCCACAGTGGTCCATTTAGTTAATCGACTGTGGTTTAAGTCCCAGTGTAAAACATTACCTGGAAACTAATTACTTTATACTTTCTAGGGGTGCCTCTTTAATTCAGTATTATATTATTTTTTTCAAAACATATTCAGAAAATCATTGTCCTGTGACCAATCTTAGGTTTTAAATTTACTTCTAGAATTGTTCAGAAGTAGATATTAACATTTCTACTCCCACAATATAATATCTGCAACTGGAACCAGAGCTATACATCAGTTTAAAAAGTTACCTTCCAAAACAATGACCTTATTTATTTAAAGGATTTGGAAGAGTAAAGGGGCCCAAGATAGTTGATTAGCATTCAAGGACCTCTTCTTGCAAGCTCAAGATCAGAGCATCCCAACAGGTAGGAAGTCAAGAAAGGGTGCCAGGAGACCTGCATGGTTGAACAGGGGACTGCTGGCAAACTCAAGTGGAAGAAGAGAATGTACAGATTGTGGAAGGAGGGGCTGGCCACTTGGGAGGGATATAAGTCTGTTGTCAGAGGATGCAGGAAGGCAACTAGGAAAGCCAAGGCCTCCTTGGAATTAAACCTTGAAAGAAAGGTCAAGGAAAACAGAAAGGGCTTCTTCAAATACATTGCAGATAAAACTAACACTAGAGGCAATGTAGGCCCACGAGTGAATGAGGTGGGTGCCCTGGTGACAGAGGATAAAAAGAAGGCAGAGTTACTGAATGCCTACTTTGCCTCTGTCTATACTGCTGGAGGCTGTCCTGAGGAGCCCAGGACCCCTGAGGCTCCAGAGGAAGTCAGAATAGGGGAGGAGTTTGTCCTGGCTGATGAGGACTGGGTTAGGGATCAGTTACACAACCTGAACATCCATAAAGCCATGGGTCCTGATGGGATGCACCCATGGGTGCTGAGGGAGCTGGCGGATGTCATTGCTAGGCCACTTTCCATCATCTCTGTTAAGTTGTGGGGAAGGGGAGAGGTGCCTGAGGACTGGAGGAAAGCAAATGTCACTCTGGTCTCCAAAAAGGGCAAGAAGGAAGACCTGGGTAACTATAGACCAGTCAGCCTCACCTCCATCCCTGGAAAGGTGATGGAATTACTTATCCTTGGTGCTGTCTCTAGGCATATCAAGGATAGATAAGAGGGTCATTAGGGGCAGTCAACATGGCTTCACCAAGGGGAAATCATGCTTGACCTACCTGATAGCCTTCTATGAGGACATAACCCAGTGGATAGACGATGGTAAAGCAGTGGATGTGGCCTATCTTGATTTCAGTAACGCATTTGACACAGTCTCCCACAGCATGCTCGCAGCTAAACTGAGGAAGTGGGGTCTGGATGACTGGGTAGTGGGGTGGATTGTGAACTGGCTGAAGGAAAGAAGCCAGAGAGCTGTGGTCAGTGGGACAGGGTCTAGTAGGAGGCCTGTGACTAGTGGAGTCCCTCAAGGGTCGGTACTGGGACCAGTACTATTCAATATATTCATCAATGATTTGGATGAGGGAATAAAGTGCTCTGTCAGCAAGTTTGCTGATGACACAAAACTGGGAAGAGTGGCTGACACACCAGAAGGCTGTGCTGCCATTCAGAGAGACCTTGATAGGCTGGACAATTGGACGGGGAGAAACTCAATGAAATTCAACAAGGGCAAGTGTAGAGTCTTGCATCTGGGGAAGAACAACCCCATGTACCAGTATAAGTTGGGGACTGACCCGTTGGAGAGCAGCATAGGGGAAAGGGACCTGGGGGTCCTGGTGGACAGCAGGATGGCCATGAGCCAGCAATGTGCCCTTGTGGCCAAGAAGGCCAATGGCATCCTGGGGTGTATTAGAAGGGGTGTGGTTAGTAGGTCGAGAGAGGTTCTCCTTCCCCTCTACTCTGCCCTGGTGAGGCTGCATCTGGAATATTGTGTCCAGTTCTGGGCCTCCCAGTTGAAGAAGGACAGGGAACTGCTTGAGAGAGTCCAGTGCTGAGCCACAAAGATGATGAAGGGAGTGGAACATCTCCCTCCTGAGGAAAGGCTGAGGGAGCTGGGTCCCTTTAGCTTGGAGGAGACTGCAGGGTGACCTCATTAATGTTTATAAATATGTAATGGGTGAGTGTCATGAGGATGGAGCCAGGCTCTTCTCAGTGACATCCAATGAAAGGACAAGGGGCAATGGGTGCAAGTTGGGACATAGGAGGTTCCACGTAAATATGCGGAAGATCTTCTTCACAGTGAGGGTAACAGAGCACTGGAACAGGCTTTCCGGAGAGGTTGTGGAGTCTCCTTCTCTGGAGACATTCAAAACCCTCCTGGATGTGTTCCTGTGTGACCTGATCTAGGTATTCCTGCTCTGGCAGGGGGACTGGACTAGATGATCTTTTGAGATCCCTTCCGATCCCTAGCATTCTGTGATTCTGTGATTCTGTGAAGAGGAAAGCAAGAAATAATCATTAAGAGAACATCAGTTTTACTTTCATGGCAGTGTTGCACAGATGTGATGTTATTATTCGCCAGCAGACTAGGTATGTAGTGTATTTAGGTTAGTTTTGTGCGTTAAAATCTCATGACTAATCAGCTGGCATAGAGCATCAGTAGATGGTACTCAAGAATATGTAACAATGCAGGTACATTTTGGAGCCCCAATAAAGTTTCCTGCTCTGTGACCCAAGACGCGTGTGGCATACTGTTTTTTGACCACTCTTCACAGCTTCTAGGTACCCACCCAACTGCTTTCACTCCCCCTGCTAAACAGAACAGGGGGAGAAAATAAGGTGAAAAGTTTCTGGTTTCACATAAAGAGAGGAAGATCACTTACCAATCACCATCACAGGCAAAACTGCCTTGACTCTGGGAAAAATAATTTAATTTATTGCTAATTAAAGTAGGTTTGGATAGTGAGAAACAAAGACAAAAACTAAAATACTTTCCCCCACAGTGCTTTTTTTCCTAGACTGAACTTCACTCTTCATTCCCAACTCCTCTAACCCCTCACCCCCACATGGTGGCCTGGCAGTGGTGTAGCAGGATGCTCTGCCTCAGTGGGAGAAAAGCCTCTATACTTGTCCCAGTCTGTGCTCCCTGGTGAAAGAAAACTACAATATATGCTAGAAGGTCACACTGTGCCTTAGTGTTGAAAAAACACTCTGGACCAGCCGGGCCCTGATGGAGAGAAAAGTAGTGATCTGTTAAAAAAGAGAGAGTGTTTTTATGAGATAAGAACATTTTGCTAAGCTAGAAGGAGGTTTGACTCTGCAACAAATGACTGACAATCAATCACTTTATTCTGTAGAAGCCCCATCCCATTCTTGATCAGGCAGGATTCTTACACGCTTCCTCTGTGAGGTGTGTTTGACCATTCCCCCATTGAGCAGGGATGCCCCTTGAACAGTAACTCCTCAGAGACTGGGAGAAAGGGAGCTACTCATGGTTGTTGGGTAGGGTAAGTAACATCAATCTTTATTCAATAATTAAACCATTTTTTAAAATATTGCTGTATTGTTCTAGATCTAGTAAATGCCAATTAATAAGCAGTTGCTATAGCACTTACATTGTAGTAGATATTCTGATTTATGCCCTTTAGACCAATCACATTATTCTTGTTTTATAATGAAATTTTGCTTTGTATGTACATACAGTCTAGCCTGCCATCCTTAAACCTGTACAGAACAGATGAGGAATGATGGTTGCAGTCAGTTCTTAACAATTCATATCTACTGCTCCTTCCTGTTGCACGCTTTTGCCCTGCTCCAATGTGGGCCCTCTCCACAGGCTTCAGTCCTTCAATAAATTGTTCCACTCTTAGTCCTCTACGGGCTACAGTTCTTCAGGATAAACCTACTCCATCACGGCGAGCTTTCAGCAGGCTGCAGCTTCCTTGAGGGTATCTCCCCCTGCTCCAGTGTAGAGTCCTCCATGGGCTGCAGTCTGCTATGTTGTTGTCCCTTGTGGACTGCAGGGAGACAACCTGCCTCAGCATGGTCTTCTTCAAAGGCTGCAGGGGAATCTGTGCTCCAGAACCTGGAGTACTCCCTCCCCTTCTTTGACCTCGGTGTCTGTCGGACTGTTTCTCTCACTTTTTTCCTCACTCCTTACTGCTGTGAAGCATTTTTTCCCATTTCTTAAGTATGATTGCAGAGGTACCATCAGCTTGGCTGATGGGATCATCTGTGTCCTGTGGTGGGTCTATCATTGAGCCAACTGGAACTGCCTCTATCCAACATGGGGACAGTCCCTGACCTTTATACTTCAATATCAGTCTAGTCTGGTCATCATGGGTGATTCTCACCATCATAAAGCTGAAAAGACTTTTTGTCTGCTCTGTCTGAAGAAAAATAAATTGTATTATTTAGCTTTATCAGAAAAAAAAATAAATTGCTCATGACAGTGACTTTCCTTCCAGAGCTTGTTAGGGTTTTTTTGCATGTTACATAAGTAATCATATTACAGTGCTTGAATATGAATCTATGAGTACTATTAAGGCAAATGGCAATGACGCTGAAGTCACCAACCAGAAAAGTGAACTCCCAGCTGGAAGATGATAATTTTTCACTTTCCAGTTAACCATAAATAGCTAAGCAAACATGTAGGTCAGCAAGAAAAACAATTATAAGAAAGGAGATGAAAGTGGTTTCCAAACTACCAGTCCAGATGAACTACCAGTTCACAATGAAATGCTAATGGGGTATTTAGCTCATACTTAAAACTATATCATCCTTCTAACATTTTCAGATAGAAGACTGGTAAGTCTGCAAGGGATCTGCACATTTCTTTGTGTGTGTGAACGGTTTAGTAACATCTCCAATTTAAAGTTTTTCTGGGTCCCATTAAAAAGTGGCAGTTCTGGTAGTATATACAGAAGATGAAATAAAGGGTAATAATTCTGTGAAGCTGGAACTGAGGTCTGTAAATCTCTCTGGAGGAAAAGAGAGAGTGAAGTTTATCTAAATTTCTTGTATTTTGCCTGAAGGAAGGATGCAAAGTCAGAATGATTTCCTGCTTTGCAAACTGAAGATATCAAAGTCTTGTCAACGCAACAACTCTTATGAAAGTTGTGTCCTAAGAGACTTTCTGGAGAAACTTTCTAGGGAGATCAGAGTCTTATTTAGGATGACAGAAATCCCAGAAGGACACATTACCACTTTCAATTACAGAATTCTGTAGTCATACTAAAAGCTTCAGCCTGGTTTAATATGAGTTTCTAAGCCCTTGATTTACACCAAGAACTAAACTTGCTCTTCTCAGTCAAAATGTGGGTTGATCATGCGAGGAGAAAAAGTTCTGGGAGAGATACAACCTGGCATGATATGAAAGAAAAAAACAGTTACTGTTTGTCAAATTTCCCTTTAAACTCTTTCACTGTAAATGAATGCTCAAGTAATGAGTATTAGAGGGTAGCAAGCACAGTGATTAATTCCGTAAAAACAAATTTCTTGTTCTTCCACATAAGTCTAACAGATAAACAAAGGTTACTTGCTCTAGAGTGCCTACAGAAAAAACAAAATCTCAACATTTCTGAAAAGATGATGAAGCTTGAAGTCAGTAGATCCCATAAATTAAGTCTTTTGGTAAATAAACCGAAGTCTGCAGTGTCATCTTTTCTCTATCTGTCTTAGATAGTAAAAAGTACAGAGTCAAAAAACAAAATATGTTATGTATGGCTGCTCTGCTCAAATTTTTAATTAGTATGACAGCACTGGTTTCTATAGCCAACTAAAGCACTAGAATTTTTACTAAATATTTCATTTCTACTTTGTAATTCTGCTCAGAAAAACTCTACTGGTCACTGAAAGAGTATCAAGTGCAAAAGTAGACTAGAATTGTGAATTAAGACCATATTCTTTGTGTTGGCATCTTAAGACAGAAGGTCAAACTGGAAGCTAGATTGGACTTAAGTCCAGCACGACATCTCTTACCAGCAACAGACTGACTGAAAAACATCAGTAGAAAAAAAGGTAATGATTTATTTTTTTTTTATGCTTGTATATTAATGAAAACAAGATGACATGCTATGGATACATACTTCCACTGACACTTTAGAAACTATAAGAATTTTTTTAACAATTATTAAAAGACAATGCAAATAAGGAGTGAGCTACTTAATATTTTGTTCTTCCCAGATTTCCCAAGAGTGAAATGACCTGTTGACTAAACTTAACAGTAAGTAAACAAAATGAATTACCACAATTGCATTAGCAATTAACAGTGTGATCATGCCCCCTCCCTGGAAGTGTTTAAGGCCAGGTTGGATAGCGCTTTAAGCAACCTGTGCTAGTGGGAGGTGCCCCTGCCCATGGCAGGGGGTTTGGAATGAGACGATCTTTGAGGTCCCTTCCAACCCAAATCATTCTGTGATTCTGTGTTCTCATCATATCTATTACTGTACCTTCTAAAAACTGTAACCTAGTTCTCCATTTCTATTTGACCTCTGAAATATAATAATGTACTTTTCAGGCTTTTAAACTATTTCTGATACTGAAAGTGCAAGCTTTTTAATATTCTAGATAAAGCCTAGTGCAAAGAAATACAGAATAGATCATTCTGAACATAAAACTAACTACACCAATCCTCTGCAGCATAATTAGACATAATAAAAAATAATTTTCTATCCAAGATGGTTAGATAAGCAAGAAAGTGAAACTGTATAAACTGCTTCTCCCTGGACTAAGTGGTCCCTAGGTACACAATGATATATTTCAAAGAGTGCTGTCTGTATGCGCATACAAAAATAAAATTATTGTTATTGTTGTTATTGTTATTTTTAAAAGGTAATTTTGCATGAACATTTTTATGTGACCCCTTTTCCCTTGGGAGCATTGTGCAAAAATCTGATTCAGATGAGATGCTATCTGCTGAAAACCAGTGGAGAAGAATTCTGACGTCTCTTTAAAGGAAAAGACAGATCTAATTGTAGATCTTCAAATTAATGAAGGCCAGTCTGCACTTTACAGACCGAAATAAAGAACAAGCTGTTGCTTCTGTAAAGCCTGATCTGTCGCTCTAGGATCTTGATAGCTGGCAAAATTTCCCAGTAGGTTCTGTCTCCTCTTTCTAACACACAATGTAATAACTTTTAGCAGGAAGTGTTTCCTCCAGAACTAACCTCTGTTCCAGGAACATGGGTTAGTCCACCATAGCTTTAGCCCCAGGTGGCAAGACCACTCTGCATCTCAGTCTACTTTGATTCTATTTTCTTGCATCTGCCCCTTGTAACTGGAACAATTCCTCACTCCTGTCATGTCAGGACAATAAATTGTCTAAAGAAAAGTATTTTTTATTAAAAAACAAATCACAACAGCCTGGTTGTGTTTGATCATAACATATGTTGATAGCTGGCAAAATGCTGTTTATGAGAGGCTGGAGTTTTCAACTTTGGGAGAGTAGTTCCCACTTATATAAAAATATATTTAAATAACAGTTTGGGCAAATGTCCAGTTCTGTGGTGAGCTGGAGAGGCAAACTTCACTACTGAATGATCTCTTCCTCCCTACTGAAATCAAGGAAACCATCTTGAGAGCCAAGGACACAGTCTTTTCAAAATATTTCTATCCTTCATACATTGATTAGCCAAACTATTTCCTTACAGAATCACAGAATCACAGAATGTTAGGGATTGGAAGGGACCTCAAAAGATCATCCAGTCCAATCCCCCTGCAGGAGCAGGATTATCTGTAACTTTTCCAGGTATCTATGGGGCTACCTTGACAAGTCTAAGGACTTTGTTTTTCTAATCTTCTTCCCTGCAATATTTTGTAACAAAAGACTCATTTTTAGTCTAGTGCCTTCCACCCCTGAAGATGCTGAACCTGTAATTGTTCTGTGGTCACTGCTATTTAATGACTCAATGGTAATTATATCTTGAACCCGTTCTTACATTTTAGTCCTAAATCAAGGCTAACTCTACCAGGCTGTTACAAGAAATGATCCTGTAAGTAAATCAAGATGTTTATTCACCAAAATGTTAGCTAGCTCCTTCCCAAACAATCCAGCCAGATAGCATGGACGTAATTGAATTTATTTTTTCTTACAGGTTTATAAAGACGCATGAGCCTAGTTTTCTCCCAAGCCCCACGAAATCCATAACCACCTTCTTGTCTGGAATAGAAAATTTCCATGTCATTAAAATATGGGATTTATACCCAAGATAAATTTGGCGGTGTGGTCATGACTACTCCAATTCCCTGTCAGATTTAGTGATCCTTCATACCTTTGTGACCTAGCATGCCTATACAGTACAGTTTGATGGCAGCTAATGCAGTAACTTACTGATTTTCATCACACACACCCCACATTTCAGTCAGACCAGCTATGCCAAGGTCTTTTTACACTGCTGAGCAGTTTACAACTATTTTTGTTTCATGTGTCCACACTGGTATACAGATGTTTTTCTGGTTTGGACCACATGCCCATTTCTTATCCCAATCTGCAGCCCAACAGCTGGGTGCTCCTCCCGCATACACAACTCTGCTCTCAACGTTCTCATGCCCTGCACCCAAAAGTCATCCCTTGCCCTCCAGGAGAAATGGGCACGTTTTTGCTCCCAGCACTCCCGTTCAGCACCTTCGCCAAAGCCCTAATACTAATTACAAAATTAGTATTTCTAAATTCAGTTTATTTTCAAATGTATTCCAAAACCTCTTCCATTTCCTTAAAGCCTGGTGTCTGAAAGGTTGAAAAAACAAAAATAATTTCTTCTTAAGATTTGACTTTCAATATTTTCTTGATTCTATCATAGTATAACAGTTATGTATTCTTAACATTACTTTATTTCATGAATAATCCTGTTGTGTCAATGAAAATGCAAAAATGCAATCTACATATTAATTCCAGGGGGGAAAAAAAAAAAATCCATTGTCATTAAAAGGGTAATTTGAAGGCAAATTGGTATTTGCCACACAAAAAGAGCAGAATTTTCACAATAATTTTAGTATGGAATTATATTTAAAATAATTAATCTACCTCTCTAAACACACTGTTTGGAATTCTGGTAGAGGAATATAATTACAGGCCCTAAACCAAGAAATATTTTATAAGGTTTTATATACCGATTTATATCACTAACTAACACTGTGGTGGTTCCAGACAGAGTCAATCTTCTACCACTTATGTTTATGAGCTAGCAATTTACTTATGACCTCACTTATCTAAAAAATGTAACAACAACAAAAATCTCACATTTTAAAAATTGTATTATAAAAACTCCAGTGGGTTTGGAGAAAGGAATCTATTACAAAATAGACTGCATTTGGGTAATACTTCAAATCTGTACCATGTTTTGTGTTAAAAGAAAGACACCCAGCCAGGTACAGGCCAGTAAGTTCACTGTGATTTATGAAGCCATATTAATTACTACTCAGACAACCACCATCAATTTTAAAATTGTTCACAAATACTGAAAGTTTAGTGAGTTTTGGAATAACTGGTACTTTATGCTGTTTTTCTAGGGAACACTAACTTTAGTTCCTCCTCATTAAATGAATTCTATAAGCCTACCAGGAAAAAAACTATGTTCTCAGTCACAAAACAGAAATAGCAGCAAATACTTAATTGAATGAAAAATAATCTTTCTAAGTTTTTTGCAGGTGCCTGCAAATATCAAATTCATTCTAGGAAAACCAGATTTATTTTCAAGTAGTTGTGAGACATGATTCTTGTTTTGCAAACAAGTGTTCTCGGACAGGAACTCAGTGAACTGGACTATGTTCATATAATAATTTTTGCAAGTTCAGCTCCTGTCTTAATTTCAGAAAGAACAGGTTGGACTACAGGAGTTATTTTGTTGTAGTGCCTGGCTTGAAAATCCTCTTTATACCCACAACATACAATGATTTTTCCAGCTCAGAAACTTTCATGTAGTGATAGTGACTGAATTTGGAAGGATTCCCCTGCACTTACCACAAGTGCATATATCAATTGCTTCTCTTGAAACTGATCTAAGCCTTTTCTCCAGCCAACATACCTCAACCACCATCAAAAAATGTAAATTCTGTACAAGCTTACAAGCCTTCGCTGATTTCAAATATGTAAAATGGAAGTCCTGGGTCTGAAGGAGGTGATACTAATCAAATTTACCAACTTTTATCCCTATTGGACAGGCTGTGCAATTCCATACATAAATATATTGACAGCTAATCCCTCCCAGGCTTTCAGGGAAGACTCCCATAGACATGGCACAGATCTGAAGTCTTTAAAGCTGTGCTGTGATACTCTGGTTTGCTCCTCTTTGTCTCCCATCCAGGAACTTAGCCAACATCCGTACCTGTGCACTGTGACTCAAACAAGACAATATTCAGTATCTTTTCAAACCATGGCAATGCTCTTATGAGAGTAGAGCAAAAGTACACGAGTTTGCTAAAAATGTGTGTTGATAAGCTTCTTTCACTGTCTAGTATGGGAGAAATATACTGAAGCAACTGCAAAGTCTATCAAAGCAAGTTAATCCAGGCAAAGATCCTACAACACAGAAAGAACTGGACTTCCATGTTAAAAAAAAAAAAGAAAGTAAATACTTCTCTGTCCATTGTATTTTGATTACGAGTTTTCAAATGCAGCACAATTATTTTCTAATTGATAGCAATTACAGTACTATAGGCTGAAGAGACAATTAAAGCTTTCAAATTTCATTTGAGCTGTTCTGGCACTACAGTGAGAAGATCATGAATATCAAATGCACAGTAGCTGGGCCAGTGTTTCTCCAGAATAGTGGCATAGATTTCACAGACTGTGAAGTAAACATATGCTGTTCCAGCTACAGCTACACACCAAAGTCTTTTTACAAAGATGTTTGTCTGAAGCAGATGCAGCCATTGTCATTAAAGGCATGTGTTTTGACTTTTTTTACACTGCTATTTTTTGATATAAACCCAGGACTAGCTCCCAGGATACAAAAAGCACCCACTTTGTCAGAAAAAGGCAATTTCAGTATTTGTCAAAATATCTGCGGTCAGTTCTCAGACAGGTATGAGGTACAAGCTACACAACAAAACTGGCAGGTGTTGCAAATCTGAATGTTTGTGTGCAGACCCCAATCCAGCAAATCACTGCTACTTTTACATATAACTTTATCATATGCTTAGGTGTTTTGCTTGGATCAGCATTTAAATTAAATTACTTAGTTTAAAACCAAGATTTAGTACCTGAGAACTTCTCTGTAAACTCGGGATGAATCCACACTAAGGGACCTCTTCCCTCTTGAAAATTACAAGTTTCCTAAAACAGTAATAATTTTAAAAACCCAGAGGTTTTTGTCTTTGCTAAAGTTTGTTTGGTCTTGTCAGTGCAAAAATGAGAATCCAAAGAATTCTTCACCGTGTCTACACCATTTGATTATGTACAGATCATGGCTGATCATGTCCATCAAGGATAAGACTCCTCTATTGTACCTATAAATCCTTTGCACTGAATTCAAATAATTTACAAAAATAAAACAACAAAAAAAAAAAGGTTGTAGAACAGTGAGACAAGTAATCTTGAGGAGTGTATAGATGAAGCAACTAATTGCAAATGCTAGAGGCATCACAAACAAAAATAAGGGCAAAGACTAAAAGATTCTATCCCTTAGATAATCACTGGTAATTACTGCCTTAATGCAGAATGGCCATTCCATAGGTAATATGCACTGAAAGTGAAGTAATGGCACAAAAACATATTTTAGTGTTTATTTATTGACAAAAAGCAAATTGTGTTTGTTTTTCTTTGTAAAGCAAAGCTTCGTATTTGTCTCATTCAAATAACAAGAATATCCCTTAAAATAGGTGTTTAACAAGAACATGTTTTGAACACCCTGAATAAGAACATATTTTTTTCAGCTTGATAGATGGATTGGAACAAGTGTCCCAATATATTTGAAGAAACTATTTTTGGTTTATTTTGAAGAGTTTTTTAATAGATACGAAAGTCACCATTCATAAAACCATCAGTGAAGAGCCATCTGGGCCAAAAACCTTCATTTCACCATATCTGAAAGATGTTCTTGTTCTGTCCCAGACCCAAGTTTTGGAGCAAGACAGTCCCTATCCCAGTCATATCCAGATTGGCTTATGGCACTTTCCTGTATGTTGGAGCAGCTTTATGTCATAGAATCATAGAATAATAGAATCATAGAATGTTAGGAGTTGGAAGGGACTTCTGGAGATCATCTAGTCCAACCCCCCTGCCAAAGCAGGATAATCTAGAGTAGGCCAAACAGGAACACATCCAGGAAGGTTTTGAAAGTCTCCAGAGAAGGAGACTCCACAACCTCTCTGGGCAGCCTGTTCCAGTGCTCTGTCACCCTCACAGTAAAGTATTTTTTTCTCATGTTGAGGTGGAACTTCCTATGTTGCAACTTGCACCTTTATTCCTTGCCCTATCACTGGGCACCACTGTGAAGAGACTGGCATCTTCCTCTTGATCCCCACTCCTCAGGTATTTATAGACATTAATAAGATCCCCTCTCAGCCTTCTTTTTTCAAGACTAAACAGCCCCAGTTCTCTCAGTCTGTTTTCATAGGACTGATGTTCAAGTCCCTTGATCATCCTTGTAGCTCTCCATTGTACTCCCTCCAGTAGATCCCTGTCTCTCCTGAACTGGGGAGCCCAAAACTGGACACAGTATTCCAGGTGTGGTCTCACCAGGGCAGAGTAGAGGGGGAGGATAAGTTCCCTAGACCTGCTGGACACACTTTTCTTAATGCACCCCAGGATACCATTGGCTCTCTTGGCCGCAAGGGCACATTGCTGTCCCATGGACTACTTACTGTCCACTCAGACTCCAAGGTCTTTCTCCATGGGGCTGCTTTCCAGCAGGACGACCCCTAATCTGTACCAGTGCCTGGTGTTCTTCCTCCCCAGATGCAGGATTCTACACTTATCCTTGTTGAACTTCATGAGGTTCACCTTTGCCCAGCTCTCCAGCCTGTCTGTATCTCATTGGATAGCAGCACAGCCTTCAGGTGTGTCAGCCAGCCCCTGCCCCGTTTTGTATCATCAGCGAACTTCCTGAGGGTACACTCTATCCCCTCATCTAGGTCATTGACGAAGATATTGAACAAAACTGGACCCAGTACTGATCCCTGGGGAACACCACCAGCCACAGTCCTCCAACTTGACTCTGTGCCACTAATCACAACCCTCTGAACTCTACTGGTGAGCCAGTTTTCAATCCATCTCACAGTCCAATCATCTATCCCACATTTATTGAGTTTTCCTATGAGGATGTTATGGGAAACAGTATCAAAACCCTTGCTGAAGTCAAGGTATATAACATCTACTGCTCTCCCTTCATCTACTCATTTGGTCACTCTTTCATAGAAGGATATCAGGTTAGTCAAGCATAACATGTCTTATAACACGTTATTCAATCTGAGAAAGGAGAGAGTATGGCTCTGTAACCCAATGTTACAGACCTTCACAGCCATTTTTAGTCTTCTATGGGAAAATGTGATAGAAAGTCATCCCTGAATACTCTGTTCTCTGATAGCTGTATCACTTTGAAGAGTAATAAGCACTTTCGGCTTCAATTCTTACTGTGTTTTTGAATAGAAATTACTACCTACCCAAGACATTCCTTCAAGATCACTAGCTCTCTTCTTGAATTAGTTTGGTAAGGATGTCAGCAACCCCCACCTGATACAGCTGACTTGTTCAGATAAAACTTCTTAGGTTTGTTTGTAATTGTGGATCTAGTGAAACTACATTTTTCCAGAAAAGAAACAACCACCCAGTGTAAAATTATTCATCTCCAGCCTTCATGGCTCACTTAACAAAACTGTGGTGCATAGAGCTTCTGATCTAGCTGAAAAAATTGCAGAGAAGGTATCTCTGATAACTAGAAGTTTTCCATCCTTACAGATTTATCCTGTCATCTTGCATTGCTCACCTGTGCTGCATCCTATTACAAAAGAGAAATCTAAACTAAAACAGAGGCATACACATTTTCAAGAAGGAAAGCTAGTTTGAATCAGGACAGCTAGAGCTACTTCCCAGCAGGTGGTAGCAAATCTAGCCTTTGGGGGTTTTGCCCTGCAATCCCTTTGGAGCTATTCAGAATGACAGAGTTAGACACTCAGGCAAAACACACAGAGGAGGCACGGTTCTCTACCAACATGTTTTCAAATCAAGGGCTTGAAATCACAAAGAGCTTCAAAAAAAAGACTTCCCACAATCTGTCTTAAAGAAACTCCTAGGAAAAGCCAGGACACAAATCAGAATGAGCAAATGAAGTTCAACAAAACAGGAAAAGGAGTGGAGGAACAGAGCAGCAACATCCCAAAGAAAAGGAAACAAAACCCTTTTATATTTATTACCTGGAAAACAATATGTAAAATTCTTATCTTTTTCTCTGGTTGGACTGTATGTATCCTATATCTGTCTCAGCAGTACTTTAAATCAGAGCAAGGATGTAGGCACATTTATATGGTTAAATAGAGAAGTTGTCTAGCAAAAGTTGATCCAGGAGTAGATCATGTCTTTGCCTGATAGTACATACCCCTTGGTCACTGCTGTTTGTCCTAAAAGTTCAACTAAATATTGGGTATTGCTCAAGAAGTAAAGGTTTGTGGTCTAAACACAGAATTTTTAGGCTCAGTTCTCCTACCTGGTAAATTCTCCAGTATAAAAATATAGAGAGGGAGATAAGTGTTTCTTTCACAATTAAACAGTTCTGCAAAATAAGAAATATCAGTATTTTAATCTATTTAGATATTTCTGATTATGCTTTTCCTTTTTGTTCATTATACGAAAATTCTTAATGCAGACAATGATTATCAGTCTATACCTAATGTTTCCCAGCTCCCGTGTCTTACTTTAACGTATCATTCTTTGTAATGTTCCCGCCTTCAAGAATACATGGAAATATATTGAGAAAACAAAGCAGAAATGCAGCCCCATAGTCCTTATCTGGACATTTCTGGAATAGATATTCTGACTCCTCCTAGCAGGTCCCATAGATATTTCCCATATTATTTTCCCCTGCAATCATTTTTCATATTCTTTTATCCATTTATTCCGAAGTAGAGAATATGTAACAGACTTTATTTTATCAGCAAGGAAACTGAGAAGTGGTGTCACTGAGAGACAGAAAACAGCAGTGGGATAATTATAAAAGGAAAGACAAGAACATTTAAGGGTTTTCTTAATAAATGAAGGTTTTAAGAGATGGGTTGATACAACTCTGTACCCGTCTGAACATGTTCGTGTGTGATCTGCTGTAGGATTCTGCTCTAGCATGGGGGTTGGACTACATGATATTCGGAGGTCCCTTCCAACCCCTACCATTCTGTGATTCTGCATGATTCTGTGTAACTCTTGCAATGTAAATTTAAAAAAACACATTTTTTTTTGTCAGACTGGTACCATTTTCTCATTCTGGAAATACTAGTGTGTCTTTGAAAGAAAAGGAATTTGATGACACTGATTCAAGGCATATCAAAATCATTGTGAGACACTTCTTTCACTGGCATGTGTACTGAGTCAAATCTCCAATGTGTCTTTTATCTCTAATTACTGTCATCCCATTAAAGGATGAAATAGGTAAAAATCTTCAGGAAACATGTGTGTAAGACCTACAATTATAACACATTTGTCTTGTTTTTAAGCCTGCATTTTAATGTCTGGAACCATTTTTAATGAGTAAAAAGCATCCATAGTATGTAAAATCTGTTCCAAAATGTCTGCAAGGCACAAAATAAGTCTTTGTGGGAATGATTTTTCACAGGGTAAGGTGTGGACTGTTTGAAGGTTTAAAGGAGGGAAACCTTGTCAGAGGTCATAGTTACATACCATAGTTAAACAAGATGAATTTTATGTGGTCCAAAACCTTAGAGGTAGCAGGATGCTGGCTTACTTGGCTATGCTGAGAAAGTCACTTAGGTCCTTCTCTTCCCATATTCACATCAACCCCAACGTCTTAAGTAACTCAGAGGGAAATCTGGAGGAAAAGCAGAGCACAACTGAAAACCAGATGCTATCCAGCTTCACTGGATAAAAAGCATTGCAAACTAATAATATGTAACTTATGAGCCAGGTGTTTAGTATAATCATTCCTAAGTACCCTTAGCTATATAACCAGAGATAACTCTTCAATATTGTTTAGCTTTAATGTCTGCTTTAAACTATTATGCTTTGTTCAATGTCACAGTGAGGTCATTTACTGATGTACACACCAGTACCCGTGATTAGAATTGCATTTACATTAACAAAAATATCCTGTTCTCAAAGCACCAGATGTTGCTTTCTGAAGAAGTTTATTTATTACTGATTTATTTAGGTTACTCCTTGAAGTGGTTTATTTGTTTATTAAAATGTATTCAGACAGGAAACATTTTAAGCAAATTCATATGCCTTGTCTCAAAGTAGGGCATCTCAGACAGCCATAACAATAAATGTTGTTTTTTAACTTAGCAATACAAGCATGTTATTCTTGAGCATTATAAAATGAATCAGTACATAAAGTTTTAAAATATGCTATAAAATCTTAGGTTTGCTGACATGATTATTTCCACTTTTGTGCTATAATTAATTTCTAGAGAAAGCAAACACATATGGAAAGGATACCATTAAACACTGACAAGCTTTTGAAGCTGCTATAAAATTTGGTCATGCCTCTGCACTCACACTGGGGTGAATAATTCCATGGAAATTGATCAAAATATGTCGGTGCAATTCCATTACAAATGAGAGCAGAATGACACTCCAAACAGCTCTAGTTCAACTTCTTCAAGGATAGGACATCAGAATATGTGAAATAAGCGACTTCCCCCTAAAATACAAACTACATGCAGCCAAGTTGCACAGCATTTTGTGGGCTTCTATGGCAAACCACATCAACTCTACTTAGATCAAGGACTTCCAGCCTTGTGTCACCAGGTTACAAAACAAGCAAAACCCAGACATAGTTGAATGCTGAGAAGTCATGGGCTCTGGAGTCCTATTGCCTATTGCTCTCAAGCAACTGCTCAAATGGATCTGTCACTTAGAGGGGATCCTGGGCTTCTGCACTCCTGGATCCACTCTAAATAAGAAAATACTGCAGAAGTTGCCTGAGAATAGCATTTAAAAGTGTCTAGCATAATTTGCTCATTTTGAAAAGCAAATAAATGTGCTTCTGGGCACATATGACAGCTTCCTCAGGCTGCTGTTCATATCTTAATAAAGATCATGCTGTACATTACATTCTTTCATATACACAGTCTGTCACAGAACTTTTAATAATAAGCTATTAGGTTTGGAAGAATGAGACCAACAGCAGTGAAAATGTTAATATTTAATTTAAAATGTCCCTTTCACCAATTTACATGCACATTTTTTTAAAGTAACAGAGACTCAAGGCCAGATGTGGCTCTCAGTAACCAGCAGACAGGCACTCAGTGACTTCCACTACAAAGTATTATGAGTCTTCCATCCCTTTTTAGCTATAACAAAGCAAGAGAAAAGAGGAAGGGAGAGGCATAAGAAAAAACATATTGGTAATAATTTTGTTAACATATGTATGTTAAATATTTAAAATGCAACATTCACTTAAAAGCACTGTTCTTGAAGGTAACAGAGCTGATGAAATCTTTTCAGGAAAATTAATAAGGATCTTTCTTCAACAGCTCAAGGACACAGATTACTGGCATATTGTTCTGATTTGCAGCAGAAATGCTCCATTCATTGATTTCCGACCTTGAGAAGAGGAGTTGGAGAGACAAAAGAAGCCAGAAATCTCCACCTTGCTATTTACCTTTCCACAGTTCCATGTGAGCGCTCTCAGTGAGGCTGAAATCTAAGCAGTAAAATGGCCAGGGAAGAAAGTTTGTGTTGTTATGAAGACAGACAACCTGGAAACTAATCAATCAATCCCATCCTCTTAGAAGCTGCCTGTGGAAAGAAATCTAAATGTGGCTAAGATTTTACAAACTATTTTTTGGTGAACCATAGATAATCTGAAAATTAACTACAGATTATCTATAGATAATGCACATATTTTCCATCAGGTTGGGAAATGGAGACAAAGATCAAATGAAGAAAGAAAGAAATTAATGGCATTTTTCAGTGTTTGTTCACTTCTTTTCACCACTTAAACAGGTAGCATTTCAACAAAACCATTATTAAAAGTTTCTTCTGCCCAAATATTTTATTTATGCCTACCCATACCCAGCAAGAGGTCATGGCAATGACGTTCTCTTGCAGCTCTTCTGACAGTGCATGGAGGACATGACAATAATCCAGAGTTTGTAAAGAGTTTGCACTCTGCTGTGAGTTGTAGGAGAGTAGTAAATGAGCTCATTTTCTGTACCACAGAGGCAGTTTTAGTCACAGAAACTTGGAGTGCTACCCTGACTAATTAGAAGAGCTAAATATGTTGCTTATTTATGGTTCAGTTTTTGTCTAGTGCTAAAAAAGCAACTACCAAAGGGAAACCCTAATGCTACTAAGTGCAATGAATAGACATCACTGATTTCAGCAGGTTTAGGACTCTGCCTTTTTGTCCTGGGTGATGTTTTGAGCATTTTGGGGAATTAGATATTCACATGCAGTTATAATTCCAAGTCCAATTTGTAAGAGGAAAGGATCCAGCTTTCCAAATTTTCATATCTGGATGTGACTACACTGATTTCTAATCAAGTCAGTAATCTGACAATCTAAAACAGTCAACATTTGCAAAGTTAATGTAAACAGTCTACCAGTAGAAACTTTGCATTCTCAGCACTACTTTTTATATTCTTGCACTTAAATTTCAGTAAGTATCTTGCTAATAAATTTTGAAAAGGTATATAGAAAAATATACACATTTATCATTTACAGTGGGAAAAAAATAAAGTTTAGAAAACTTGCATGAAAGCTACATGCAAATACAGCTCATCAACATAGCTACACATGGCTGGCAGCAGGACTCAACTTTGTCCCTGCTCCTAAAGCATATTACTTTAAACTTTATAAGTTTTTAAAAAGTGTATATTAGCTTTAGAAAGCACTCTTTTTAAGCTGTTGTGATTATATGAGTTTTTCCCACTATAGCTACTCCCCCTTGTGCTTTTTATTTTAGCTTCCTGCTGAGCATCATGATAACAGTGATGAGGAGTATGGGGGAGAATCTAAGTAAGCTTGCTAGATACATTAGATTAAAGAGAAGACTTCTCTACTCTGCATGTGGGATTGTTTAATATTGGCACAGAGTGTGATGTCTTTTCTTCTTTTATTATACTGTTCTGGTTTACATGTATTGACCTATTGACTGGAAGAACTGGGGTAAACAAACGAAGACAGAACAGAGAAAAGAAGTTCTTATTGCAGTAACACCAAGAAATCCTCTCAAACACAATAAAGTTTAAAGACATATTTCTATTTGTCTTTCACAAAGGTGCACATTGAAAAGGGTGCAAGGTAGCTTGTGCATAAACTGGAATAATATTTTCTAAGTTTCAGCTGTCATAGTGATAATAACTTGAAAGATCAGTGGTTCTGACCTACCGAACCACCTCCAGCCACCACAGCAGAGTGGGAAAGCCATTCAGCTGTGTGGCCCAGCTCAACAAAAACCTTGGATGCCATTCTGTGTCCCACTCTCCCTGGATCCTTGGCAGTATTACTCCAGCAATGCTTTACAAGTAGGCAGTCTGTCCTGGTAGAGTAGATTCCAGGAACGACTTCTTAAAAAATGCAGTTAGAACTCTGTTCAGTTCCTTAAATAAATGATCCTAGGCTAGAGAGAGAACCCCATCCCATCCTTCCTAGCCCTGTCTTCCTTCTCACTTTGTCCTTTCTTATGCATAATGAGCTTATGTGTATATTTTCACTTCTTGGTCCCTTTCACAAAGAGAGTATCAGATTTGTATGCAGGGTAGTTTAGCACCACATTACACCCGTTCTAAGAACAGAGGAGGTTTTAAGGACTACTGTAAGCAGAAAAGGAAAATGATGTCTTTCCTAATACCCACAACTGCATTCAAAGTCTTGGTGTGGCAGTGCACCACTGTCGATGAAAACTCAGCACGCAGATGGCTTCAGATGTGTGAAACTGCTTCTGTTGAGACTTTAGGGAGCATGAGAGGCCACACAGTAACACAAGGTCTGAAAAAATAAACTAGACTCTCTTTAATTAAGAGTTTCACATAATATCAAAAAAAATAGGATAAGATAAGAGCAACCAGCTTCAGCCTGAGTACTTCAGAGTTACCACAAATGCTCCACATACCATTTACTGGTATTGCCACACTGAGAGACTAACACCTTTGTACATGAACTGTGTACAAACGTGAAGATAAAACAAATCCGTATCTCTGAAAGAAAAAGAAACACTACAGAAATAGCACAGACACACACATGCAAGGGCAAAAGCAAAGCTGAATTACACCAAGAATGACAGAAGAGAGTCATCCCAGAGGCAGAGATTTTTAGCTAACTATTGGATGAGAACAGCTTGGAACTATGAGCAAGGGGATTAGCTGCTGTCATTCGATTTTTCTTCCTGCAAACAAAGGAGATTCAGTACATTCTTTATAAATAAACATCACTGCACCATAGATGCCTCAATCTATCATAAATTTATAATATGAGAAACCTGCAAGATCTGGAACATTGAATGAAAGAGACAGTAAAACAGATCAATATTTGGACACAGCCTCTCTGAGGTTTTTGTGTTTAATTCTATATCTTTTTAGTTGTTTGCCTGGGCACTCTTTGCCCTCCTGCAGCCCACTGGGTTTAGAGGAGTAGGAAGTCGACATCGATGGGCTGCTTTCTCAAACACATTCCCAGGACTGAGAGCCAGCACAGCATCTCATTATGTGCTTTGTTTGGCTGTGGTAGAGCATAAAGCAAGGGAGGCTGATGGGGGCTTAGAAATGGGTAGAGAAATGTTGATAAAAGGTTCTTTAAGCTTTGTTGGTTTCAATCTGTCACAAGAAAAGCAGATTTTCAAAGGAACTTGGGTCTTATTAAGACATGAAAACACAATTGTTTTCAGACACTGTAAGACATCTGTGTGCTCAGCTGTCATGGTGACTTGCTGTGCAAAGCATCTCAAAATACATGCTGTTGCTCTCAGATTTTCTAAAGGTGACCCAATGTAGGTCAAAAACACACTGAAAAACTAAGATTGATTAGAAGCCTACAGCAAACAGGCATGATGACTGAATTCTGTATCAGAAAATGGTGATGGTTTTAAGCCTTTTCATTGTTCTGAAGAAGGAAATTCATCAGCCTCTCTGCAACTTCATGTGGTGGCTTTCAACAACTTTTCATCCTCATCCTGTACTGACAAACGTGAGGTGTAAGGGTTTCAGTTTGACCAGGTCAGGTAGTTCACAGAACTGCAATTTCGCTGAGGTGTTACTGTGAATGAAGGTTTCTCTTAAGGCTATGAACACTACTGGAGTAAATTGAACCTGAGTGGTTGGAAAAGAAACAGAGGCTATGAACTGCATTCATTGCCATAAAGAAATCATGACCCATTCAAATGGGCAAAATGCTGTAATAAAATTACCAGAAAGTAATGTGGATTCTAACAACTGAATGTAAAGATAGATGGACCATAAAATAAAAAACATACACAGGCAGTTTAAGGAAAAAAGTGCACAATAAAGAGCTGTTAACGAAAAACATTTTAGTTTGTAAACTGAAATATATTTCAGATGATGATGAGGTCAGAAAAATTCAGAAGGTGGTGAGTGAACAATTCCATCACAGTACCTTCAGTACTATGGTTAAATGGTTGTTATTCAGAGGGGAAACGTGACCACATCCACTGTGATGGCTAACAGTGTTTTTTGGTTTTAAGTTTTTCAAACCTTAACTCTTGACAGGCTATCATCTTTCAAGCATGGAAGGGCACACTTTGTGTGCAGCAGTGTAGATATTTCTAGACTAGGACAGGTGGGAGATTTATTAGTAAAGCAGTGACAGTTTCCTGAAACTTAATGAATTTCAACAAGGGCAAGTGTAGAGTTTTGCATCTGGGGAAGAACAACCCCATGTACCAGTACAGGTTGGGAGCTGACCTGCTGGAGAGCAGTGTAGGGGGAAAGGGACCTGGGGGTCCTGGTGGACAGCAGGATGACCATGAGCCAGCAATGTGCCCTTGTGGCCAAGAAGGCCAATGGCATCCTGGGGTGTATTAGAAAGGGAGTGGTTAGTAGGTCGAGAGAGGTTCTCCTTCCCCTCTATTCTGCCTTGGTGAGGCCACACCTGGAGTATTGTGTCCAGTTCTGGGCCCCCCAGTTCAAGAAGGACAGGGAACTGCTCGAGAGAGTCCAGCGTAGAGCCACAAAGATGATTAAGGGAGTGGAACATCTCCCTTATGAGGAAAGGCTGAGGGAGCTGGGTCTCTTTCGCTTGGAGGAGACTGAGGGGTGACCTTATTAATGCTTATAAATATGTAAAGGGTGCGTGTCATGAGGATGGAGCCAGGCTCTTCTCAGTGACATCCAATGATAGGACAAGGGGCAATGGGTGTAAGCTGGAACATAGGAGGTTCCACATAAATGTGAGGAAGAATTTCTTCACAGTGAGGGTGACAGAACACTGGAACAGGCTGCCCAGAGAGGTTGTGGAGTCTCCTTCTCTGGAGACATTCAAAACCCGCCTGGACATGTTCCTGTGTGACCTGATCTAGGTATTCCTGCTCTGGCAGGGGGGTTGGACTAGATGATCTTTTAAGGTCCCTTCCAATCCCTAACATTCTGTGATTCTGTGATTCTGTGATTCCTTCGTCCTTTCAGAGTGTTTAGTGTTTGGTTCTATAGAGACCCTGTGTACCTGGTTCTCAATGGACAAAAATTGACTAAATCAGTTCACTAGCAAAGATTTTCTTCTGTAATGTTCGTATTCTTATAGTGCTCTACACACAAAAACTTCTTTTGGCTGAAAGGTGCAGATTCTGCCCCTGTTCACATCAACTAGACTGTGCTACAGAGGCACAATCAATCAACCACATTTTTTTAAGCTAATCAAGAATAAGATGCTAACATAGCCTGTTTCTGTTTAACATCTCATCGAATTTCCTAGCATAGTAGGTATTGTCTCTAATTTTAATATACTACTGTTATCTCTTCACAGATTAATATCAGGAAAAGTTTCAATTAATGAGCCATTTTGCATTGTAATTTTGCCTTATAGTACAAGAACCTGAGGTTTTCATTTATCTTTATTAAGATAGCTTTTATGTTAAAAGACAAGAGAATAAAATACTCTAGAATAGAATTTTCTCTGTTATGAATGAAATATAAATAAATAATTTATAATTCTACTTAGAAACCTTTAAAAAGTAAAGTGATTACAGGAGACTTTGACAAAACTTTGAAATAAAGAAAAATATGAAAACTATGAATAGTGTAAACCATGGAGAAACAGAGCTATGCAAACCTACACTTTTCTATGTTTCTATTTTCACAACATAACAAAGTTTAGTTTTCCCTCTCCTCAGTCTTCTAAAAGGTGAACAAAATGTGAAAGGATCATTTTTGTGCTCTCCTATATGCTTTCCCTTGTTTTACAATATCCTGCTTGACAGGCAGGAACTGGAACCACCAGCTCAAACCACTAGTGAATTTCTTCCATTTGGATCTAGTTTTTGACAATAAAATATATTTTGACAATTGGAATCTGTTTTTTCAAGTGAAGGAAGATATCAGGGCTTCAGTCATCAGCATCCAGTCTTGCACTGAAGAGATGAGCTGAAGAGATTCATCACATTAATTTTTAGGAATACAGAAACAGTCAATTCTGCTTTGAAAGATGTACTCACTTTGAATGACAGTGCAGATCTGGATAAGTGTTGGGTTAGAGAAGATGGATGAGCTGGATGAGGGGAGAGGGAGGCACAGCTCTAGTGGGCTCCCAAAGCCTCACCTAATCTTCCAAAGCTGGTCATTGGACCACTCCTAGCAGTCTTCATTCCAAACCTCTCAAAGCACCACATACTGGTTTTGGCCAGGAAAGAGTTAAATTACTTCACAGCAGCTAGTATGGTGCTACGTTTTGGATTTGTGCTGAAAACAGTATTGATAACGCAGACATGTTTTCATTAGTGCTGAGCAGTGCATACATAGCATCAAGGCCTTTTCTGCTTCCCGTGGTGCCCTGCCAGTAAGTAGGCTGGGGGTGCACATGGAGCTGGGAGGGGGCGCAGGCAGGACAGCTTTTCCTAACTTACTAAAGGGATATTCCATACCATGTGATGTCATACTTAGCAATAAATCTTGGGGGGAAAGAAGGCTGGCAGGGGGTGCTGTTGCTTGGGGACTGGCTGGGCATCAGTCGGTGGTGAGAAATTGTTTTCTTTTGCATCATTTAGTTTTCTTGGTCTTGGTTTCATCTCTCTCTCTTTATTGTGTAATTTTTCCTTGTTTTTTAAGCTGTTAATTACCTCAACCTGTGAGTTTTTGCACTTTTGCCCTTCTGATTCTCTTCTCCATCCCTCTAGGGGTGAGTGAGCAAGTGGCTGTGTCATGCTTGGACACCTACGGGGGCTAAACCATGACAGACTACTCACCTAGAATATACCTTCATGCACTTTACATCCGCTAGTTCCCTTTAATCACTTCTCCCCACCCCGTAATGCCTATTCAGCTCTCCTGGTATCTGCCCATTAAGCCTTCTCTACAACTACCGCTAACAAATTCTTTAGTTTTTCCTGCACTCCACTAAGCATCTACAAAACACTTAATCTGTGGGAGCTGTGAGAGTCAATCAATATTGTATTTGGAAGGTCAGTGATCTTTCAAAAAATGAAACAGTGAAGTCAGGGCACAGTGAACAGACAGATATCTTAGGTTGCCTGTTGCTATGACTGAAGGTAAGAAATATTTATAGACTGCTTTTTTTACATGAGCAGTATAGGAATCACTACCGTTCGGAACACACTGACTGATACTTTTATAAATGGAAATTTTGTCAGAAGGGATAGCTTTTACAAAACTTGAAGGGTTTGGCTCAACAATGCCAATGGGATCAGACTAGACTTCTTTTTTTTCTGGCTCTTCACGCAATGAGAAAGCTCTTTTGGATATATAAAGCTGATACAAACAGCAGCTTTGATGAACTGTCTTGTTACAAGCTTCGTAATCACAAAAGTTTGCATGCTTAATAGAATTTAATATTTCTATATAAGTTCATATTTCAGCATATAATTGCCCATAGAGAATTAATGCAGTATCTTTTTTGTATATTGGAGAATTCTATTTTCCTTTCAACCTATATAGCTCAATTTAGACCAAAAATACAGTAAAGGTGATAAATTTTATATTTATATGTATAAAGAGCTCCTATTTTGAAAACAAAATATAATCTAAACAATGTAGATTTGTGAAAGGGGGGGGGGGCAGATTATTCATGTTTTGTTTAATTTGACCCTAAAAAAACCACACACAACTGATCTCCATAAAAAACCTGTTCACCAGTCAATTTCTTTTCCTGCTAAAAGATAAAAGAATATTCAAAAAAAAGATTGACATGGTAACATGGGCTCTTTTTATTAATCTATAAATGGAATTAAAGGAAGCATAACTGAAGAGAGGAGCTCCAATTACTGTACTATGCTACTATACTTTTTTAAATAGTATTTATAGTATCCTGTCCCCCGGAAATCTGCAGACCTCATGAGGTGGCAGAACGGGTAGGAAAGCTGAATCATCATCAGAGTTTCAACCACAGTGACTGAGAGACAATCACCACAAGACTAGGAATGCCATAGGTGCTTCATCCTCAGGATTATTCAAAACTGAACTGAACAAAGCCCTGAGGAACCTCATCTACCTCTGAGGTCAGTGCTGGTATTATTAAGGTCCAGGCTTGATTAACTCTGGAGGTCTCCTTCTACCTCTTCTTGATGCTATGACCACAACATTAGTTCAGTTCTAAAATAGGAATGACAATCACTTTCCCTCTTTGGTGAAACTTATACATAGGACAAATTACCATTACAGGTGAAAAACATGGGATTTCTGTGGATGACCTTACTGTGTAAGGTATCCAGTCAGTTGTGGATGGATGCTTTTGGCTGCCAGGTCTGATACAAAATGTTACGCTGGACACTGGCTATGTCTCATTGTCTATAAATTATCTCATATTTGCTTCTCTATCTTTGTCAGGATGGACAAATCTGGGTAGATCTCTTACCAACAGATAGCTCTAGTGCCAAGACAGGAAAACATCTGCGAGGCAGCGCATCTGGGACAGGAGTTAGGCACTGAGAATGAGGAAAAAACACACATAGAAGAGAAGGGCAGATTCAGGACACATTTCTTTTGCAATGTTTCCAAACGTGCTCAGCATAATGAAAGAAATATTAGAGGTTTATGAGAAAAAAGGTTCCAGTGATGAAGTGCTGTACTGTCAACATTTCATTTCCCCACCACCACTCTTAACTACTCATTTCCCACACTTTCACCCCAAAAGCACTATTTCATAGAATCATGGAATGGTTTGGGTTGGAAGGGACTTACGAGATCGTCTAGTTCCAACCCCCCTGCCATGGGCAGGGACACCTCCCACTAGACCAGGTTGCTCAAAGCCCCATCCAACCTGGCCTTGAACACTTGCAAGGAGGGGGCAGCCACAACTTCCCTCAGCAACCTGTTCCAGTGTCTCACCACCCTCACAGTAAAGAATTTCTTCCTAATGGCTAATCTAAACCTACCCTCATTTACCCTCTATTTAGTTAAATTGAACTCATGGCAAGTTAGTTTTGATCACATGACTACAGTTTCTGGAATATATGTGGTTCTTTTGTTCGTCCAATCTAATCTCCATTTTTTCCTTTATCTTCCTACATGGTAACATTTTTCATTGCCAAAAGCTAGAAGATCACACAACCTTCACCAAACTGACAAATGATGGAGACTTCTGCGATGTTCAGGCAAATGTGACCTTGAGTGGAAAATCACCTTAGTACAGTGAATTAAGGGCCTTTATAAACTGTTGTAAAGCAGCTAGTGCTGAACTTACCAGTGAATGCCACCAATCCACTTCAGAGGGATTGCTGTCCTGCATCCCTCCAGAAAAATGGTGTTCAGCTGCCCCCCAGATTTTGTTACTGTCAGGTCTGTTTTAATTAAACAACTTATCTAGGCCAAAGAAAACTTCTGTACTGAGTGAGAAATAAGCATTATCCAATATTCTACTACTTGGTATGTAATACAAAAAGGTGGGGTTTTTTTTGTTTGTTTGTTTTTGGTAGGTATTTTCTCAAGTAAAACTCCGCTGCAGGTGAAAAAAATTAAATAACGAAATTATCTGATTTAAACTACACCAGAGATAATAGGCAGTTTTCACTAATGCATGCCCATGCAGTATATTTGAAAGGAAGACTATATTACTGCCATTATCACAGAATGAATCACAGAATCACAGAATGTTAGGGATTGGAAGGGACCTCGAAAGATCATCTAGTCCAGTCCCCCTGCCAGAGCAGGAACACCTAGGTCAGGTCACACAGGAACATGTCCAGGCGGGTTTTGAATGTCTCCAGAGAAGGAGACTCCACAACCTCTCTGGGCAGCCTGTTCCAGTGCTCTGTCACCCTCACTGTGAAGAAGTTCTTCCGCGTATTTATGTAGAACCTCCTATGTTCCAGCTTGTACCCATTGCCCCTTGTCCTATCATTGGATGTCACTGAGAAGAGCCTGGCTCCATCCTCATGACACTCACCCTTTACATATTTATAAACATTAGTTAGGTCACCCCTCAGTCTCCTCCAAGCTAAAGAGACTCAGCTCCCTCAGCCTTTCCTTATATGGAAGATGTTCCACTCCCTTCATCATCTTTGTGGCTCTGCACTGGACTCTCTCAAGCAGTTCCCTGTCCTTCTTGAACTGGGGGGCCCAGAACTGGACACAATATTCCAGATGCAGCCTCACCAGGGCAGAGTAGAGGGGAAGGAGAACCTCTCTCGACCTACTAACCACACCCTTTCTAATACACCAAAGGATGCCATTGTCCTTCTTGGCCACAAGGGCACATTGCTGGCTCATGGTCATCCTGCTGTCCACCAGGACCCCCAGGTCCCTTTCCCCTACGCTGTTCTCCAACAGGTCTGTCCCCAACTTATACTGGCACATGGGGTTGTTCTTACCCAGATATAAGACCCTACACTTGTTCTTGTTATATTTCATTACATTTCTCCCCGCCCAACTCTCCAGCCTGTCTAGGTCTCTCTGAATGGCAGCACAGCCTTCTGGTGTGTCAGCCACTCCTCCCAGTTTTGTGTCATCAGCAAACTTGCTGACAGAGCACTCTATTCCCTCATCCAAATCATTGATGAATATATTGAATAGTACTGGTCCTAGTACCAATCCCTGAGGGACTCCACTAGATACAGGCCTCCAACTAGACCCTGTCCCATTGACCACAGCTCTCTGGCTTCTTTCCTTCAGCCAGTTCACAATCCACCCCACTACCTGATTCATCCAGACCCCACTTCCTCAGTTTAGCTGCGAGGATGCTGTGGGAGACTGTGTCAAATGCTTTACTGAAATCAAGATAGGCCACATCCACTGCTTTACCATCATGTATCCACTGGGTTATGTCCTCATAAAAGCTATCAGGTTGGTCAAGCATGATTTCCCCTTGGTGAAGCCATGTTGACTGCCCCTAATGACCCTTTTATCCTTGATATGCCTAGAGACAGCACCAAGGATAAGTTGTTCCATCACCTTTCCAGGGATGGAGGTATGGCTGACAGGTCTATAGTTACCTGGGTCTTCCTTCTTGCCCTTTTTGAAGACCGGAGTGACATTTGCTATCCTCCAGTCCTCAGGCACCTCTCCCGTTCCCCATGACTTAACAAAGATGATGGAGAGTGGCCTAGCAATGACATCCACCAGCTCCCTCAGCACCCACGGGTGCATCCCATCAGGACCCATGGCTTTATGGATGTTCAGGTTGTGTAACTGATCCCTAACCCAGTCCTCATCAACCAGGACAAACTCCTCCTCTATCCTGACTTCCTCTGGAGCCTCAGGGGTCCTGGGCTCCTCAGGACAGCCTCCAGCAGTATAGACAGAGGCAAAGAAGGCCTTCTTTTTATCCTCTGTCACCAGGGCACCCACCTCATTCACCCGTGGGCCTACAATGCCTCTAGTGTTTGTTTTATCTGCAATGTATTTGAAGAAGCCCTTTCTGTGGTGCTTGACCTTTCTTTCAAGGTTTAATTCCAAGGAGGCCTTGGCCTTCCTAGTCGCCTCCCTGCATCCTCTGACAGCAATCAATTTTATAATCAAAGAGCAGAGGAAGCATATGGGAGGCCTGCAAAGATGGAAGTAAAATATCTTGGTTAGCTTTAAACTGGTTAAAGTCTTGTATACAGCAAAAGACACACACTGCCAATCAGGTGGGGGGGAGGGGGGAAAGGCAGATAGAAAATTTTTACTGTCTTTATCACTGCAGGCAATCAAGCAACACAAGTAATAGGATTTGGCTCTATATGAAAGAACTATCACTGCAGGAAATGCTAAGAGAATTACTGAAGAACTTTAGAACTTTTGAGAATCTGATTCTCCGCTGTGCAATTATACAGCCAATGAGACCCTCAGGAATGTCCTAAAGGTCAACTAATAAATTTCATAGTTAATGTTATAGAAACATAGATGAAGAAAAAAAAAACATAGATACAAACCAAGCATGACTATAGGAATATTTAAAAGCAGCAAATTTTAGTTGCCTACAGTATTATGGAATTAAAGAAGTAATAACGTGGAAAAAAAAAAATCATGGTACTGCAGTATATATTATCAGAAAATGTCCTATTAACAACAATTTGAGCAAGTAATCCCACAGGAGGTGGTGAAAACCTCCCTCCCACCTGATGACTAGGAACTTTCCTTTAGTTTCCAATTTTACGGTCTTTAAGCTGTTTTACCTACATGTTCTTTTGTCAACATTGTCATGTAGTTTAAACAGCTTTGTTTTCTTCTGTGGTGTTTATCATCCAAAAATATTTATAAGAGCAATACATATCCTATCAGCCTTCATTACACTAGGCAAAACAAAGCTGGTTTCATCCTCTCTGGCACACTGGACATGGTCAAGATAGTAGTGACTTCTCTTCTTGTCAGCTCATTAGCAAGACCAGGTTCTTTTTCCAAAACCCTCAAAATACACACTCATATGTTTTTTGTTTGTTTGTTTTTTTCCTTGATATAAATATGCAAAAGGAAATATGTAGTGCCCTCCTTAATCATTACCAGGACTCTTTTTGCCTTTCTCTCTAAACAATAAAGATTTTTCTTAACAGGTATAAAACTAACTTTATTGCTATTACCAGTATTACTAATATTGATTCACTGCCTGCTGAAGGTACAATAAAACATTCATAACAAGCCTAGACAGCATAGCCCAAAGTCTAGTATGTATTTTCTCTTTACTGTGTCTATTACTAAGAGTGGTCTTTGAATCTCCTATGTCTAATCGCCATATAATCAAAATGCTAGTGAAGGCATACATCAAATTCAAACTTGTGTTGAACTTTTTATCATCTTTGATCATCATTTTTGTTCATCTTCGAAAATTAAGTGTTAGTTTAGTCCTTAATTCAGCAAATAACTTAATGCACTCAAACAGACTAATGTCATGCTTAGAATTCAGCAGGATAGGACTTCAGTTATTTCATAAAAACATAAGCTAGGTTTTGACACAAGGCGCATAAATTTCCAGGGAATGAGTTTTATAGATTGGCTTGTTTGCATAACACATAACATATATTACTGTGCAATAATTTAATTACTTAATTGGCTTTTATACATTATTTTGCTTTGTAATCTGGGGAAGTAACTTTTTAAAGCATGTAATTCCCTTCCTAGTAGCTCTTGACTTTTCAAGTTATTTGCATAGGCAAAAAACTCACAACTTCTTAAAATTCTCTGCTGATAAGATGCAAATGTTGATGTGTCTGGGTTAAACAAGACTATATCGCCATAAAAGTAAAACACTGTGTTTTGATTCATGCCAAGAAATGTTCTAAAATGACTTCACTGGATTCTACATAAATTTCAAAGCAGAACTACTAAATATGAGGTGGTTTATTACCAAGTTAGAGAACATATATTCTTTACAGCTGTAAACAAAGCCTCAGAGATAATAATTCAGGACTTTTATTGGCATAGTTCTTAAAATCTTAGATTTTTATACTATTTAAAAACTAGTATGAACTAGATCAGAGTAATTAACATGTAGCCAAACAGAAATATTCTGCTGTGAATTTTCTGTTAGTTTAAACAGTTATTATTAGGTCTAACAAAAACCAAAAACTCACCCTCTATGTCTCGCTATCAACTACAAAGTGAGCTAACAGAACAAGCCAGATATTTACACAGTATTCAATCTGTTTCTTAGAATACGCACCCAGTGAGGAATAGCGTCACATCATTTTTCATGGCACTCTAAAACATTATAGTTAGAACTGCTGACCATATAAGGGTTGGGATCATTTTCATGACATAAGTAAAATTAAACTAAAATCCTGGAATGACAAGCTACTTGTAGCGTTATTAGTTCAGAATGGTGAAAATAAAAATGAGAATTATTTGCTTTTGATACAGAAGTCCTTTACCTCTTTTTTTTTTTTTCCCTTTTTAAATTGTCTCAGATGGCAAGGAAGGCTCCAAATTTGTTATTGTTTTAGATTTGGATATGTGAAGAGGGTGGTTTGCTGTCAGGTGATGCATATATTTTGTTAAGAAAAGTAAAAAGTGAAGTTGTTTTGAAACCCTGAATGTCAATAAGAGTACTCATAAGATCATAATGGTGGTGTACATGTGAAAATTATAAAAGCGTACATGTGAAAAGTACTCATAAGATCATAATGGTTGTGTACATGTGAAAATTATGTAAACATTACTAGCAATATATAACCAGTGCAATTAGGGGTCATGAATATATTGTGTCTGGAGAGATAGTTGCAGCCTGGTACTAATGTGTAAATTAGATAGTTAGCATTGTAAAACTGCATGTTTGTAAAATTATTATTTAAGATTTTTCCATCATATTGCTCATCTTAATCTTCTGAGTCAAAAAGACCGGAAGCATGAAAAGAATAGTAGTGAAGGTCTCATCAGCCTATGATTAATTTTAGAATTGTGCAGTGTGACTAGTCAGAAGCTATGATACAAAACTTAATAAGGTATTGAGCTCTATCAAGCAGTCAACTGTCTATTTGTTCAAAAACCTTGGACAAGTTTTTTAAGGTCTGAGCTTCGTGGGATTTGAGTCCACAAATGAGGAAAAAGTCCTAACCACTACAGTCTGCCATGTGTTTGTGAAGGAGTGTATTGTGCAGCTTTATCAACCAATCTTCTTCAAATTGCATAGCTTAGAATGCAAAAATCATTGGGCTTATGCCAAGAAGACCAGAAAAGTAAAAGGCTTACTTCTACCTGTCCAGCATACCTCTACATCCATGTCCTTTGCTTTCACCCAGAAGGATCCGACACTGAGGTGATTGTGAAAGATGTAGGTTTGTTTGACAGCCAGTGCTTGACTACTTACAACAAGCTGCATCCAAAAAGCGATGTTTATTTTCTTTGTTAATTGTGGTGAGACACTCCTGGCCATGGGTATGGCATGAGACAATGGAAAGTGCTTACATGACAAGCTTCCACTGCTTGCACACTGCATGGACCAGCTCACACAAAGAAACCTGTGATCAACCACGTGTAACTGTGGATCACCAATCTTTTTGAGATACATCCAGCTTTGGATGTCAAGGACGTGACTACGTTAACCTGTCGATCATATGATTGAACAAAGAAGGTACAATGCCAAAAATAAGGTGCCCCAATGCTAACGCAGGGTGGCTCTCATTGGCTGGTCCAAGGATGCTGCCTGGCAAAGCAGATGTCCTTGTGTTGTGATGGAGATCATGAGCAGTCGACAATTTCCCCAAGTGTTGCTCATCAGTGGGTAAGATTAATCATTAATGGTGTTGCCTACACAGCAAGTGAGTTTTCCCCTTCTGCCTTTTGCTCATGCTTAAATTGCATGCATTTGTCTCAGGCTTAATTATATTGATTGTCATCGTATACTATTATAATAAAGTTGATCAGACTTTGTCATTAGGCCACTGCTGTTTTATCATCCGTTATTCAAAGAACCCTTGTCATGTGAGAATAAGACGTTTTACCTTGACGTGACCTTTCTCAATCTGTATTTATTGATATACATACAAACAGACACACTGACACAGATATAACAGTCAGTAGAAAGCGTTTGAGAAGATCAGTTGAGCGTGTGCTTATGTGTGGAAGAAAAGGAGTGCAAAGACACCCATAACAATTTGACCAAGAAGTTTGTACACTTCAGTCCTTAAGTCCTGCAGTTCAATGGAAGCCACTAAGTAAAGATAATCCTAATACAGCTAGAGAAAGAACACCTAAAGCACTTCTTACCATACATCAAATGCAAAAGTTGTTCTGCTAAAAAAACTCTGTCACAATTAATCAGAGTAAAATTCAATACATCAAGTTCATACTGCATCTTATCTTGAAATACAGTGAAGCTAAACAACATTAGACATTCCAAAAATCAAACTGTAGTAAACAGCCTACAGAAAGATGACAGTTGAGCTTTCATCCCTGTGCAATGAAGGTATATGAGTACTAATAGATCAGAAGGAATGAGAAACTAGTAAACCATATCACCTAAATTAAACTTTTTTTAAAAGAGAGAAAATAAGGTAAAACAGTATTCATGACTATGTATTATCTTTTTAATATCATCTGTAATCTTGTTAATGCAATAGCTGTGCCCACGGGTGCTGAAAAGAGGCCATGCAATTGCTTCAAACAGGATGCAGCGGAAGAAGTCATAATTCTTTTTCTTGTCAAGTACTCAGTGAATTTAAGCCTGATATTCATTGGAAAATAAAATCTTTTTTGATTGTTTATAAAATAATTTTTCAGACACACATATATACACATGCATGTGTTGGTGGGTAAGCCTTGGCTGGCTGCCAGACACCCACCAAGCTGCTAACTCACTCTCCTCAACATGATGGGGGAGAAAGCGGAATGAAAAAGCTCCTGGGATGAGATAAGGACAGGGAGACTGCTCAGCAGTGACTATCACAGGCAAAACATTCACTTGGAGAAGGTTAATTTAATTTCTTGCCAATTAATAACAGTGCAGGATGGTGAAAAAAAGAAACAAAACAGAAAACACCTTCTTCCACCCTCCCCTTATTTTTGGGCTCACCTAGTGATAGGACAAGGTGTAATGGACTCAAGTTGTGCCAGAGGTTTATATTAAATATTAGGAAAAAAAAAAATCACTGAAAGGGTTGTCAGGCATTGGAACAGGCTGCCCAGGGCAGTGGTGGAGTCCCAGTCCCTGGAGGTATTTAAGAAACATGTAGATGAGGTGCTAAGAAACATGGTTTAGTGGGGAATTGGCAGTGTTAGGTTAATGCTTGGACTTGATGATCTTAGAGGTCTCTTCCAACCAAAGTTATTCTGTGATTCTGTGTGATTCTGTGATTTATCTATCTCCTTTCCTCCATGGAGGGTATGGGGAATGGGGGTTGTGGTCAGTTCACAACACTTCGTCCCTGTTCCTCCTTCCTCTTCACACTCTTGCCCTGCTCCAGTGTGGGGTCCCTCACATGGGAGACAGTCCTCCACAAACCACTCCAACGTGGGTCCTTCCCACAGGCTGCGGTTCTTCACAAACTGCCCCAGAGTGTGTCCCTTCCATGGAGTCACAGGTCCTGCCAGAAGCCTGCAGGTCTTTTCTCATATTTTTCTCACTCCTCTCTCTCACAGCTGCTGCGCTGGGAGCAGTCCCTGGTCTCTTCTCATAGAAGCTTCCCCTGCAGCCTCCTCCCTATACCAGAACCCTGCCATGTAACCCAAAACACACATACATATTTCTATACATTTCACCAAAAGGTTCAGACACTTAAAGCGAAGGCATTGAATCCAACACTGATGTTCAAGTACAAAAAATAACTGAGTGTACAATCACTACAGTTTCATTTCAAATACAGGCAAGAACAGTTTTCAATACCACCATAAGGCTCAAAGTGGCAAGGTGGTATGAATCTCAACCTGTGATGGGAGTGTCAGTCTTTGAATCAGCATCCTTTTGCCCGTACATGCTAAAAAATCCATTATTTTCTTCACCTTTTTGAGCAGTTGGTTAAATTTCAGTCTGTGTGTTCTTTGCACAAGTAACTTGAGTGTTTGTGGAAAGGAAGGGCATCTATTTGCAAACCTGGAGAGCATTCTGACACAGAGTTTCATCAGAAAACTACAGTTCCTGTGAGAATGCAGCACTGCTATGTCTTAGTGGTTTCCTGCCACCTTATCTGGTTGTTACTGACCCATCTTTCCTGGATTCAGGTCCCAACATCTGCATTGCTTCAGGTCAAAATTCCTGCACGTCCCAGATGCCCTTCTAGGCCAGAGGCCTTCGAAGCCCCAGTTCTTGGTCTTCTCATTGCTCTGCTCTCCAGAAGAGCTCTGGGGGAGGTTCTTCCCGACTTCCAAGTGCTCTCCTGTCACCTTCAGAATGCTTCTGTCAAGCCAAGGACATTTCAAGGTCATTTCCAAGCATCAGGACAGTAGGAGAAGTTCCTGGAAACTGGGACAGAAAACCAAACAATTTTTGATCCTGTTTCTTCCTAAAATTAAAATTTCTTCTGAAGTTCTGAAGTAAAAGTTATAAGCTAGAAAGAAAACCATTTCGTTTCAATATTTGAATTACAGTAATGGAATTTTTTTATGTAATTTTCATTCAGCAATGTAAGATTACAATTGCTATGTCTGTGTGTTTGCGCAAAATAACCAATGTTTCCAGTATCCTTGAAAACAGCAAATCTCCATTGACCTCTAGAGGAACAGGCAATACAGCTAATACAGCTTTCACAGCTAAATTTCTTGAAGCAGTTTTATGATTTTCTTCTGTTGTTTATTCTCTGTGTTGCATACTAACACATTTGGAAGGATTAGGAATTAGTTCCGTTTCAAATGATGAAGTCTTGTGTCTGAAAAGTGTCATTGCATATCCATTTTTTATAATCTCTGGTTGCTTATGTTCTCAACACAAAATAGTCAACATTTGCTGAAGAAAATGGTGTAGTCGTGTTCCCACACTCAGGAGGGGCTACATCTGCTCTAGGTGAACCTGCTCTAGCAGAAGGGTTGGACTAGATGATCTCCGGAGGTTCCTTCCAACCACCACTATTCTGTGATTCTGTGATACCACAAGGTAATTCTCTCCATGGCAAGTCATTGCCTCACTTCAATAGAGAGCGCCTTTGTTTACTTGGCTTAGTCATTCTCATTAAATGTGCTGAACCACCCTTTCCCTCATAAACTTCTGAAAATCAGTGTACCATAAAAGACTGAATCTTTCAGTTGAACACTGTCTTTTAAACTCATGTTGATTGCAGAGGTCGAAAGAGCTCTCTCAAATGTAAGGCATCAAGGTATCCCAGAGCTGAGGAAAAGCCTTATTTTTCCCTTTTTGGAAATAAAATTTCTTGGTGACAAATGTTATAATGTGAAGCAATACCAGCCACAACACAACACTCATTTGGAAGAAATGGGCATGTTAGAAGGAAGCTATGTCTTCTGCTGGGTAATTTATCTCATCTCTTCCCCTCAGCTAGGATTTTATGGTGCTGAGTGCTAGGGGAAAAAAAGCTCTGAATACTAAAAAATAAAGTTTGAAACATATTTTTATACCTTGCTGTGTGTCACACATATTGTTTTCTTCCCAGATAATATTTAGAAGTTCTTAGGCAAGTATATTACAGTTAATCCTTTTCTATTTGCAGAAGGAATTAAATAGTTTGAATTCCTACTATTTTTTAATTATATTCTACCTAGCAACATTGTTTTACAAGTCAGATTACAGCAAAACGGAGAGTAGTCATTCTTTTAAAAGTACAATAAAATAACCCTGGGAAAGCTTTCCTTTGCCTAAAGGAGAGTCTTAGTATGTCCTGGCAAGAAGATGCTGGCTGCACCAGTGCACTCCATGGGCACCTACTGTCTCGTTAGAAACTCTGTTCTCCTTCCTCCCAGGACACCTCTTCCCTGAGACACTGACCAGGCTGTGACCTAAGGACTCCCCTGGGACCCTGTTAACACCTTCAAATGTCTCTCCCTTGAGATGTCATAGTTAAATAGTTGTGTGTGAGTTCAAGACCTAGGATTAATCACTACAAATTTCAATCCAAGCCTTCCATCCTGACATGCAAAAAGCCCAATCAGGCAGCCCACAATATCTGAGAATTAAACTTCCCTTTTTTATCATCACAGCTAATCACTGACAAGTCTTTCCTAGGCTCTTTTAGAAGCAGAAGAGTTCAAGTATATTCAAACACACACAAAACCCTTGCAGGCGTGCTGCAGACTTGTTTTATTTACAAGCACTTCCAGCCCTGTTCTCTGAGAAACAGCAGGGTAAGCTCTGCTTTTGAGATCTTTCACGGGAAAACAGCATAATCGGGGGATGTTCGTGCCTGGGACTCGAAGCCCTGGGTGCTTTCTTCTCCCCACTATGTCAACGCTTCGTTGCCAGCACTTGTGTGCTTTGTGACTCAGTGCTTCTTGAGCATGAGCACTGGCACAAGTTTTAAGAAAATCACGTGTGGACATAAAATAGCCTAAGGCACTATGGGGACTTGGAGAGCATGTGAAATTATCATTTAGGAGTAGCAGCTCTAGGACTGTGAGGCTGGCACAGGGCTTAGAAACAGAAGAAGCTGCAAGTTTTCAGAGGGAAATACAAAAACATTTCTCCTGCAGTGTTTCACCAGATTAAACAATGAGAAGAGAGTGAGAGCCTAGATAGAGGGCTCATGGTAAGGACAAAGGCCTAGAATACCTACATTTGAATACCAGAGTAGAAAGTGTGTTTCCAAAACCCAGAGGTTCATGTCAGAGGACCATAGTGTTGCCAGTATTTGCACCAATATTAGCCTTGCTATTAGCCCTCCCTGGCAGTGTTCAAGGCCAAGTTGGATGGGGCTTTGAGAAATCTGGTCTAGTGGGAGGTGTCCCTGCCCATGGCTGGGTGGTTGGAACTAGATGATCTTTGAGGTCCCTTCCAGCTCAAATCATTCTATGAGTCTATGATTTGTTAAACGGTTTAGAGAAATAGTATTAACAGATAAATAAGTAAGAGGGTGGTGGGTATGATGGTGCAAGAAAACTGCTGAAAATCCAGTCTCTGCAGAAAAGAAGTGAAAGTACTAATGAACGGTTGCAGTGCTAGGGAATCTTCTTTTTCTTCTCAAAAGACAAAAAGGATATAAATGAGATTAAAGGTTCATTAACATGACTAATTAATTTTCTCTCTTATTCTTCATTTCACAATTGTGACCTATCAACATTCATAATTAGGTTGAGGGTGCTTCACTTTTTAATGGAATGAAAAAGTGTGAGGAAGAACTCATTCTGATTAAATATAACCATTATTTCTAATATGCAATTTATCAACTTCTCAGCTAATTATGCTATGGGAATTGTCAAGCTTCTTGCTATTGATATTAAGAAATCATTTGATAACTCCTCTTTTCATAGGTTATTGAGGTTTCAGGACATTTGTTTCTCTTAATTAGGCTATTTAAGTGCCACATAAGATTTGCTAGCTGAATACAAAAATTCTTATGGATCTAAAAGAATTATTAATTAATGTACTTTAACCAATATTTTAACTTTTCAACCCAAAGACACATATAACAATTATATGCCTATTATTCCCTTCATCTGAGTTGCCTTCAATATTGCCTTAAGAAGATTTTATTCCAATGATTATCTCTTCTCAAATCTTGTTAGGGTGGCGACAATTCTGTCCTAGTTAACAGTGGTGTTTAACTGGATTCACTTTCATCCATGAAGTCTGTTTCTGGGGTTAGGTTGCCCATTTCTAGGTTACTCTATGAATAAAGCCAGTCCAGCAGAAAGCATGAACAGAAATTTATAATTTGAATTTACCTGAAGCAGAGTCCTGCTGAATGCTGGTATCTGTCCACTTTTGAGAGCAAGTGCACTGACATGAGCTGTAGGATTCCTCCACAGCAAGATACATTACATTAGTAAATATTTCTTGAATTAATGAATAAACAACGATGCTTTATGAACTAATGCTTCTCATAATCATTTTCAAAGTATCGTACATTGTCATACAATGGTTTAAAAGAAAAGAACATGAGCATCAAACAAATCCCTGTTTTCACCTCCATTTGAGATTAAGGTTTTGCTCAAAATGTAAAGTAAAATATTGGTGCCTAACTAAAATTTTCAGATGCCTTTTTGATCCAGTATCTCATTTAGACAGTCACCAGCTGGCCTTACAGTGACTCACTGTGAATCTGTTATCTACCTCTTACTGGTCATTTTGTTGAAAAGTGACTGACTCTACGGGCCTGTCACTAGAAAGTTGGTTTTTGGAGGTGGACACCTGAAGGGTCTGCTTTAAATAAATACCTCTGAAAGAAGGTAAATTTAGAGTCATTTATGAGGTTGGGCTGGGCAGATATACACATGATGAACTTTAGGATAGTTAGGTTTGCTTTGAATACTGATTATCAGATAAATCCAGCATGGGCAGTCTATGTTCCTACAAAGAACTTGGGTCATACTTTTCACACTAATGAAATACAAAGTCAGGTACTGTGACTGGTCCTGAATATTGGCCTGATATTCCTGTCTATCCAAGCTCTCTGAGAAAACTCACATTCTGGGTGTCCAGAGACTTCTAAATGTGAAACAAGTTATATCAAATGTTGCTGTGGTGTGAATTTGGGTCAAACAATCCATGTGGACATATATTAAGCACAAAGGAAAAATCGACTGTGAAAAAAGTCTGACTGGAAACTAGTAACTTTAACCACCAGAAGGGTGAGATGCTGGAAAGCTCCTTCTGATGTTAGTGTGAAATGTACACAGTTACAAGACAGTGCAAGATCAGCTCTCATCGGTATAGATGAGCTGTTGCCTGATGCAGTTCACAAATAGACTCCATGTCCAAGAAGCTTCCTCCCGGTCTTAACACCAGTGGTTGCAGGTGCCCTATCTGAGACATTTCTGAATTTCTCACATAGAAATTCTGAATTTCTCTCACAGTTCCTGTTCAGTAGAAAGTAATGAGATGTAAGGCAATGATGGCTCTGCATCTCCTAAAACTCAGTTCTCAGGACAACTTAAACACATCACCTTGGACATCTCCCTTTGTTTGTCAGCTTTATAGTGATGACAATCACAAGATGATGCCTTTCATCAATTGTCCTCTAAATCTTTTACCATTAATACTAAAGTTAAGATACAGTGACCATTAAACAGTATCAGCTTAGAATCAGTGTTTTGATTGCAAAGACCACAAGAACTAATCCTACTTTTTAAAATTCCACAAGGGTACTAAGTGAATTACTTTCTGTCTGAGATGTTCTTTTTTATAAGTCTGTAGCTACTACTAGGTGGGGATAAGAAAATTAAGTCAGACTTTATGAAATGGTTAAAATTCAGCCATTGATCTACTTCTTGAAACTGAAACTTCATGAATCATTAAAGCAAATTAAATCAGCCATTTTAATTAATGAAAAAAATCCAGGCATCCCATTGTCTTCTTGGTTTACATTAGCCTATCCTGAGTCTTTGTATACCACAGCTAAACTGCCTCTACCATTTAAAGTTTGCTTCTGTATTACTAAATGACTTCTTACTGCTCTTCCTGCAGATAAAATGAGGTGGGTCAGGCCCTCAAATAGTGAACACAACTTCTCCTGCATAACTCAACTTGTTATGTACACCTGCACTGTGTGTCCTCCAGCAGTTTTGGTGACCAGGAAAGCTACATGTATGTACCTTGCTATGTCATGTCTGCTACCACAGGATTAAGCATAACAAAAACTGCTCAAGTTTAGGGATGCCCATACAGAGGAACACCTCTGCACCTCTCCTCGGCACCACTTATGGTGCAGTCTTCACCTCTCTCAATTCAGTCTTCTATGCACTGCTTGGTTACACAAGTCTAACACAGCTGTAGCTAACCAGATCAGGTTTTGGGTTTGGCTTGGTTTTTTTGATTTTTGCAGAGGGAAAGTGGTACAGAATTGATGGAGCCAAAGTGTTTTGAAAGCCATTCCCAGCACTAGTGTAGGAGAGCGTGTTGGAGTGCTATGCAGAACAAGCTATCTGATAGCTTTCCAAGCTATATACAGACTTCCTAAGCATACCACAGGCAGACATAAAAGTGAAACTATTCCAGCTTCTTTTAAAGTTTCAACAGTTTAAGAATTGGCCTCCATATCCCATTCAACTATTTCTAAGAACAAGAAGGAACCTGGGTCAAGCCAGTTTTCTTAAAACACCATTGCACAGTTGGGTTAGCCAGACTGTAATAAAGTCGTGAACTTCCATGAATATTAAAAGCCTAATTTTTGAATACCTGTGCAGATCTTATCTATTAATATACTTTGAATACCACAAATACAATTGAATCTTTATTTACCAGAACACAATTATAAGACTAGACTCTGTTGAGACATGCACGTAATTCAGAAACCACTAGTCTTAAGTCAGCTTCTTAAGAATTTTTATTAATTATTCAGCAAAGAGTTTGAAACCATTCTTCCTGCCATGACTCCAAATTAATCTATTGCAAAGAAATTTTTTGTTTTATTTTCTCATTTCATATGTGATTTGTGTGCATCTTATCATGCAACAAAATGGAGATCCTTAGAATGCAGAAGACAAGCCCTGGATTCATACAAAACCAATTTTAGATGAGGTTTCCAATACTATATGGCATAAATATCTTCCTGAATAAATCTTTAGTTTCACAGTTGTCATTTTGTTTAAAAATTGAAAAGTATCTGTAAAAGTAAAAGCAAAAGAAAACCACATTTGGAAAGTGAATGTACTTTATTCCTTTGACCCTCTCAAATATTTTGATTAAAATTTAAATTTTCTTTCATTGTCTGCAAAAATAACAGTAAGCCTTCATATTGAAACTATCTTTTAGTCAGTCACTGTGCACTTTATGTTCTTCTGAAGTAAAACCACAACGAGATAGGTGTAGTTATATCAGGACTATATTTAGTTTTTTAAAAAGTACAATGCCATGTGCTAGAGACATTCACATACAACAAAGCATTTAATATATCAGAATAAAAGTATGTGTTATAAGTACACATGTACCATATACAGGTCCCTGTTTATGCTGATGTTATTTCTAAATTGTTGGTACATTTTTATGCAGAGCTTGATTCTTTTGTGATATAGCTTGATATAGTTTCACTGGTTTCACACTAAGTTATATCAGATAAGTTAAAAAAATAGTCAAACTAAATTTATCAAGAACGATGAAATACTCAGATACCTTCTGCATCATACAACTTCCAGCACTTCAGTCAGGAGATAAACAGGTTGAAAAACTTTGGCACTCAAGCATCAAAGAACATTAGTCTCATTTCTTGTAAAAAAGTAATAATATACGAGTAAACAAAGTTAAAAGTAAAGAGGAAATCACCACAAATGCTTCAACACTTGGAAATTTTGCCATCGCATTTATTTTGTATGTCTTCCAAAATAAAAAGGCAAAAATTCAAAGCATCCAGACAAGTCCTTACCAAATCACTAGGAATAGGAGCAGCAAAGAGGATTAGGAAATAAGAAAGATGTTGTATGGGTAAAAATGCAGCAGAGAAAGAAGCTGTTTTTTCACCAGAAGACAATTAAATCCTAAAACAAATGTAAAAGCTATGGTTGTTAGAGACATGCATGTCAGCATTGTCTCTCATTAAAGCTGACAAACTGTCTGTGTTCAGTTGCTCATAACACAACGCTCCTGTTAAAAGTGAAACGTCCACATGCATGGCAGCTGCCTCCAGCTCAGGTTTTTGAAAACAAGAGTCAAAACACGACTGCCAAAAATAAGAAACCACAATAAAAATGTATTTTTAAGCCTGTGTGGAAAACCTGTGGCAATGATTTCTTTGAAAGACTATAACATTTTGAACGTGTTGGCAGAGGAGAGGAAGGAGTGAATGGAGTGCCACACTCAAGCTCTTTGGATGAAGACCAGCAGTCTGCAGCTGCACCACACTGACTAGGGGATGGAGCATGGTGAGCAGATTATCCAAGATCAGACCACATCTTGTGCTCCCTCTGTATAAAACAATGTGTCAATGCTCTCTTCTTGAATGCTAGATGAACCCTGCCAGAGGGCTCACATTTTGAGATGGAAATTTTTTTTTAACACAGTAACACAAAAGTTGAAAACAATCCTTGGTGTTTGGGCAGTGACAGATCTATCCTTATCATGGAATCACAGAATAGCCTTGATTGGAAAAGACCTCTATGATCATCAAGTCCAACCATTAACCTAACACTGCCAATCCACCACTACACCATGTCCCTCAGCACCACATCTACATGTCTCTGATTGCTCCCAGATGCTTGAGAACAGAGGGTCAAAAATTGTTGGAAATTATGGGAAATGGAAATTTTCATGTGTGTGCAGTGACACTCAGTGGCATCCAGGACCTCTAAGAGGAGCCGTTTGATTTTAACACTGACAAAGTCAGGCAGGAGAGATCCAGGAGTGAAAATGAGAAGAAATACTCGTGCAGAGAAGAGATAGCAATACACAGAAACACTGAATGAGTTGGAAAATGGAGGCACAGAGCTTGACACTGTAGGATGAAAGTGGGAAACAAAACCAGGATTTTCAGAGCAAATCTTGCTCAGCCTGCTTGGGAATGAACCGAGCAGGTTTATTCTCTCTTTGTACACAGCACAGCCAGTTTTATTCACTTTTGTGCAAACAGAAATGCTGGAAACCTTGACTCAGAAGACAGCTGTGTGCAAAGCCCTTGGTGCTCTAAGCAATCTCTTGGCTTCCCCATTGTGGGGGCGCAAACTAAAATTAACCAGACCTAGTTTTATTTCTTTTGGGTCTTTTGCTATCTTGCACTTTCTTTTTTAAGCTGGCGTATCCTTTCTTTAGTATAAATGTGCAGTTTTCAGCATAGCTGCAGACCTTGGTAGCCCTCACCTACATCCACACTGCATAAAATGATAAGGTGTTTCCCTACTCCAGTCAACACTAAAATTTGGCCCAGTAGCAGTCAAGAAAAACGCACAGTTGAATAAATAGTTTCACATATAATACCAGGTTTACTTGTGATCTTAACTGAATTAACAGTTCAGAGCTGCACCTCGTACATCACTGTAAGCATGTGCTTGTCAGGAAAACCTCATAATTCTTGGGCATTAAATAAATCTGCCAGCGCTAGGAGACTGAAACCCAAAAAGCTTTTAGGGGATGATTATTTAAAATACTTGTTTGATTTTCATGTCTTTATATGTATCCTGTGTTGGCTTGCATCTGAAACCAGCCTGAAATAATTTTGCATACTGTGAGTTACAGAAGTGGCAGTGCATGCTCTTTCTTTATGGTCTTGGTGTCCTCGTGATGCTCCTCCATCATCTACGTTCTCCGACACTTGTACGAGCATCAGCACACTCTGCTGCCGAACGGGCCAAAGCCTGCAGCACCTCCCTGTGCCAAGCGCAGGTGGGATTTACTACCTGGAGACTAGAAGGTTATTTTAAGCATTAAGGTTTCCACTTTGCTGCTGCCTCACAATGATTCCTCCTGAAAAATGCCCCCAGCCATGAGAAAACCCTTCCTGTGGGATAGATAGACTGGTGCTTGGAAATTCATCATTTGTTGTGTTCTCAGAAAAATGCATATCTACCTTAAGTTACTGAGGAGGAGAAGAGGTTGTATGTCCATATATTTTCTTCGTTTTTTTTTTCAGTGAGTAGTCTAGTAATTAGCTTTACCTAAAAAACTTTGTTCTTTTAAGCACCCAAAAAAATACTCAGCTGCTAGAACAGCGGGGAAAAAAATGTTACACGAGGGAAACCACCGATTCCAACGCCGAAACTGCGGCCATTTCCTTACAGGGGGCGGACGCTGTCCCACTGTGCGCTGCGAACCCAGGGCCGCCGATTCCTTGTCACACAGCGACACCGGGTGGCAGCGCGCCCTCAGCGCGCCTGCCAGCATCAGCACCGCCCGCTCGGGGTGCGGGACCGGTGCCAAACCTAGCACGGATGGAGGGTTTTCGTAATTGCACCCAGTCCGGAAAAACAGGTTTCCACCCCTCTTCAGTTCATCCTGAGAAGAGCATACTTGGTGCTCAACTTCAGCTGCTTGTTAAAAAAAATTCAAGAAGTACTGGATAAAATAAAGAGAATAAATAAATGCTATTTCTTATGTTCATATTATTATAGTCAGTATTTATTATTGGAAAGCCTGGATTTGAATTATCTGGTTTTAATTAACTATTACTACACATAAACGCTACAGCCAAGCTTACAGATACAAAACAGTTATGTTTCTTCATATATTTAAATAACTACAGTTCTACCGTGACAGATCTGCCCTGTTCAGTAACCCAGCTTCGTCAAAAAACTATTAAAAAATAACTCAGAGTACTAAACAAAGTGAGCCTGAAGTGAACTTTTCTGAAACATACCCTCCCAGCAATCAGTAGCTTGTTAACTTCCTGAGCTTGTGTTCAGTGCAGCAAAGAGCGATTCATCTGCTAGGCATTTTCCAATCACTTTTTGAATCAAAGCAGAATTTTAACATCCGTAACACGTTGCAGCAGATAATATGCAGCATCCGTAACATATTGCAATGTACATATGACTTGGCAGTGCTAGGTTAATAGTTGGACTTGATGATCATAGAGGTCTTTTCCAACCAAGGCTGTTCTGTGATTCTATGCTATAGCTTATGTTCAGTATGTGAAGTAGCATCTCCTTACTGTTTCTCTCTCTTTGTGTATATAAATATGCATATACAAACAGCTCGTAGAATCATAGAAGGGTTTGGGTTGGAAAGGACCTTAAAGATCATCTAGTTCCAACTCCACTGCCATGGGCAGGGACACCTCCCACTAGACCAGATTGCTCAAAGCTCCATCTAACCTGACTTTAAACACTTCCAGTGGTGGTCCATCCACGACTTCCCTGGGCAACCTGTGCCAGTGTCTCACCACCCTCACAGTAAAGAATTCCTTCCTAATATCTAGTCTAAATTTATCCTCCTTCAGTTTAAAACTGTTACCCCTTGTCCTATCAGTAGATGCCCTTGTACAAAGTCCCTCTCCAGCTTTCTTGTAGGCAAGGTGCCCTAAGGTCTTTCTGGAGTCTTCTCCAGGCTGAACAACCTCAACTGCCTCAGCCTGTCCCCGTAGCAGAGGTGGTCCAGCCCTCTGATCATCTTCGTGGCCCTCCTCTGGACCCACTCCAACAGCTCGATGTCCTTCTTGTGTTGGGGGCCCCAGAACTGGACTCAGTACTCCAGGTGAGGATATATATATGTGTAATCAAATTACCAGCTTCATGTAGAACTAAGGCTTGTCTGCTTACTCTATCATCTGTTTGGAACTTGCCACTTTATGGTTTTTGACTTGTGAGAAATGGTAAATAGTGTCTGTCTATCTGCCATCTCTGTGCCACTCAGGATAATATAGGTTTCCTTCCTTTTTTGTCATCATTTCTTTTCCAGACTACAAAGTCTGGTTTTACACAGTTCTTGATACGGGAACAGCTCCTCAGTTTCGGTGGGGGACAACATTTTTCTGCATGTCTTTACTTCTAATGCATCATTTAAAATTTAACACAGTATTTAAATGCATCCATTTACCTCCCTTATGTCTCCACTACTTTTAATGACTTGTAAGTGTCTTTGTAAAAGTCAGCTTTGTGAAGGTTCATCTATTTAACTTATATCTAATTTACAGACCTAGTTGTCTTTCAGACAAGCAATTTACATTTTTCTCTAGGAGGAAAATGACTTCTATCTCACCTTCTTGAGATCCTAGACAATATTCCTATGGTGGATATAATTTCCCTGCAGTTTTTTCTCTGCTCTGTTCAATGGCTGCACTTCCACGTTACCCATAACAAATAATTCTTGATTTAACTTTATGAAAGGTGTTGGAGTATCAAAAATGTTATGATCATCTAAATTTGGAAATAAACAGGAATGTTATGAAGCATGAACCTGGACTATCATAGCCAAAGGAATACTGCAAGCAGCTAGTACCCCTAAAACAAGCAAAGAGGGCTGAAACCAAAATGGTGAACAGAAAGTCTCTCAAAAAATAGCAGTATTTGTGCTCATTTAGCATATTAGCTCCTAAATAAATGCAAAATAATTAGTTCTGAGATACAGGGAAGCAATACTACATAAAACACACAATAAAAGACCTTGTCTTTCAAACTACCTAGTTCCTAATATTTCTAAGTAGACATTTTTAGCAATGATCTTTATTTCCATTTAATTCAGATACTCTTTGAAAGCAGATCAATATGTCATGCGTAAAATCCTGATCCAATAGAGACCAATGTGACTTTAGACTTCTTTTTTTTCCCAAAGTAAATTATTAATTATTTTCTTTAGCCAGAAGCTTATTCTTCTCTCAGGCACAAACCACCCTTTTAAGTGAAGTCTGCCTGTGACAGCTTTGGTGAAAGAGTTATAAACAAAACTAGATTAATTTCATTTCTATCTTCAGTCCTTTTGTGATGCTGGAAAATAATCTCCACCAGAAGGCTCAGTTTGAGGGAAGATTGTGGTTCATATAGACCTTCATCTTGCAAACAAAACTGTTGAGAGAGAAAATCATGATGTACAGAATACAGGCAATTTTGTGCAAAAGAAGTGCCAGCAAATGTTTGGGTGTCTCTGAAGTGTAAACTCAATTTAAAACTGTGTTGCTGAAAATATCATAAAAGTCAAGCTGAGAACACATCCAGTTTTCTTTTAAATAAATTTTAAATAAATAAATAAATGAAAATTCCCTGATTCTTACCTATTATAATTCAAAGTCAATTTGTATATATCTGTTTCTCTCTGTTCCATATTTGAAACTGATAGACTTGGAGCATTTACCTACTTTTTATGAGTCTTGGTCAGTTTAGGGAATGTTTTTTCCCTCTTCTTATGCATGTAAATATGTGTATAGATACGTAATCAAATTACCAGCTCTGTGTTGAACATAACACTCATCTGCTTTCTCTGTGATTTTCTTACTGTATTTTAGACATGAATACTTGTGCATAGAATTATAGAATCATAGAATAATTATGGTTGGAAGGGACCTCCAGGGTCATCAAGTCTAACCTTTGTCTCATCATCTCCCTCACCACTAGGCCATTAGACCATGGCCTCAAGTGTTTCATCCACTCGTTTTTTAAACACCTCCAGGGACTGCCACTCCACCACCTCCCTGGGCAGCCTGTTCCAGTGTCTAACCACCCTCTCAGTAAAGAACTTCTTCCTAATATCCAACCTAAACTTCCCCTGATGTAACTTGAGGCCATTTCCTCTCATCCTATCATTAGTAATCATGATCATGGCACAAGCCTTACGACTATTCTGGAGGAGTCGATCATCTAAGAACCACCCAGATAGACAATTTGAACATTTTAATATGAAAGATTTCTGCCCTGGTTTTGAAAATGAAAGAACTACTAGATGCTCTCTGGAGAGGGAAAAAAAAAAATAAAATAAAATATACATGTTTTGTTTATGCTTGCGTATTCCTTCACTGTCTCAGCTGGGTGTTTGCTCACCCTTGTGCTCTGTACTCTTCAGATGTCACCACCTCCCCTGCTCCTTCTCAGAGGAGGTACTGCTCTTCACTCCCTCCAGAGTGGAGAAGTCAGAGACAGAAGTAATTAATGGCAAATCTTTCCAATCCTTCCACTCGTGTGTCTTGTCCATCCTTTGAAAAATGCTGCTCTAAACCACTTTCCCTGAATGGTCAACTAGAATCTCTCCAAGGCTGCTGAGTTGTTCATGGGGGAACAGTGTTTGACCTGGAGTACCTCCTTCAGCTTATCCATGAAATTCATAGAATCATAGAATCGTAGAATCATAGAATTGGTCTGGTTTGAAAAGACCTTTAAGATCATCAAGTCCAACCACTAACATATTCCCTTTCTGTGCAGTTGTAAAAATCACTCTGTCCTCACAAAGTAGCTGGAATTGAAGCCCAAGAACCCATGAGTCCAGAGATTTTGGGGAGCTGGAGCACCAGCAGTGATCCCTATTCTTCTTATAGTCTCTAAGATGCTAACCAGTAAGATAAGCTCTTTTTTTCCATTACATTTCCCATCAATACTTTTATACATAGTGGATTTGATGCTGGGGGTGGGGCTGGGGGGCGGGGGGGTGGCAGGGGGAAAGAGGGGAAGATCTTCTGATTAATAAAATAAGTAGAACCTTCATTCTACAAAATTTAACAGTTTATGTAGTTTTCATATAAACCTCAATAACTGAGTGACAGTCTGTGACAAAACCTTAAGATATTTTCACAGCTAAGTCCTACTTGTCATTCCTGGTCTTTGCTGAATTTAACATGAACCACTGACTCAGACACAAGCTGAATTTCTTGTAGGAGTTCACTCTTCTTTCTATAAATAGCATATGTAATCTGTGCTTCACCAATACCTTTATTCTAAGCCACTGAAGAAACATTTTGGGTGTGCTTTTTTAAGCCTCTTTTCTTGCCTCTTGAAGATGAGAATTTCTGTGGTGTAAAATGTGATTTGGAGATCCATGGCAGTAAGTAATTTATATAAGAAAAAAAAAACAACTAATGTTTCTTCATGGTCTCCTACTGTTGTAAAATAAAAATAAAAATAATTACTAGAGCAGGGTTATTTTCTAACTTCCACAGTGGACTCTACTCTTCAGGCTATGACAGACAACTCAGGACAATGATGAATGGATAACACTTGACATCTGAAGCTTGGCCAGAAGAAGAAAAAATTTATTCTCTAAGGGATTAAATCCAAACAATGAGGTTAATTTTTTCCTCCACGCATATAAAACAGTCCCACTTGCAAACATATGTAGACATCTCTATATGAAAGTTCGTTGCAGCCTTTAGTTTTTAAAAATGTGTTTTTAATTCACAACGGAATATTTTCGTCCCCCATTTAAATTTTGTCTTCTTTTTTCCTTCTTCCTTTTCCATTACTTAGAAAAAATCCTATGAAAAAGATAAGACACTGGGAAAGTCTAGTAATTTCAATAGTTTAGAATTACAGAATCACAGAACAGCCTTGGTTGGAAAAGACCTCTAAGATCATCAAGTCAAACCATTAACCCAGCACTGCCAATTCCCCACTACACCATGTCCCTCAGCACTTCATCTACACATCTCTTAAATCCCTCCAGGGATGAGGACCCCACCACTGCTCTGGGCAGTCTGTGCCTTTGCTTGATAATCCTTTCAGTAAGAAATTTTTCCTAATATCCAATCTAAACCTCCCCTGACGCAACTTGAGGCCGTTACCCCTCATCACTGTTACCTGAGAGAAGAGATCTATCCCCACCTCTCTACAACCTTCTTTCAGGTAGTTATAGAAGGCAATGAGGTCTCCCCTCAGCATCCTCCAGAGTAAACAATCCCAGTTTCCTCAGTCACTCCTCATCAGACTTGTGCTCCAGACCCTGCACCAGCTTCATTGCCCTTCTCTGGACACGCTCCAGCAGCTCAGTGTCCTTCTTGTAGTGAGGGGACCAAAACTGAACACCGTACTCAAGGTGCAGCCTCACCTGAGCTCAGTATTAATTACTGATAATTAATATTAAACAAGACTGGGCCCACCACTGAGCCCTGGGGAACACCACTTGTTACTAGCCTCCAACTGGATTTAACTCCATTCTCCACAGACAGCCAGTTTTTAACCCAGCGAAGAGTACACCTCTCTATGCCATGAGCCACCAGCTTCTCTAGGAGAATGGTGTGGGAAATAGTGTCAAAGGCTTTACTAAAGTCCAGGTAAACAACATCCACAGCCTTCCCCTCATCGGTCATAGAAGGAGATCAGGTCAGTCAAGCAGGACCTGCCCTTCATAAACGCATGCTGACTGGTTCTGTTCTCCTGGTTGTCCTGGACATCCTGTGCGATGGCATTCAAGATGATCTGCTCCATAACTTTCCTTGGTACCGAGGTCAGGCTGACAAGCCTGTAGTTCCCTGAATCCCCTTTCCGTCCCTTCTTGTAGATGGGCATCATATTGGCAAGTCTCCAGTCATCTGGGACCTCCCCCATTGACCAGAACTGCTGGTAAATGATGGAGAGGGGCTTGGCAAGCTCTTCTGCCAGCTTCCTCAGTACTCTTGGGTGGATCCCATCTGGCCCCATACACCTGTGAGGGTCTAGGTGGCGTAGCAAGTCTATAATTGCTTCCTCCTGGATTGTGGGGGGTTTACTCCGCTCCCCACCCTTGTCTTCCAACTCTGGGGCCTGAGTACCCTGAGGATAACTGGTCTGATTATTAAAGACTGAGGCAAAGAAGGCATTTAGTACCTCAGCCTTATCTTCACCTTTCATGGCAGTGTTTTCCTCCACATCCAGTAAAGGATGGAGATTCTCCTTGGACCTCCTTTTGCTGTTAATGTATTTGTTATTGTCTTTTATGACAGAGGCCAGATTGAGTTCCAGATGGGCTTTTGCCTTTCTATTTTTTTTTCTGCATGACGTAACAACATCCTTGTACTCTTCTTGAGTTGCCTGTCCCTTCTTCCAAAGGCCATAAACTCTCTTTTTTCCCCTGAGTTCCAGCAGAAGCTCCTTGTTCAGCCAGGCCAGTTGTCTTCCCTGTTGGTTTGTCTTACGGTGTGTGGGGATGGCCTTCTCCTGCTCCTTCAAGATTTCATTCTTGAAGAATGCCCCAGCCTTTGCCATCAGGACTGTCTACCAAGGGAGCCTCTCAAACAGTGCCCTTAATAGACCAAAGTCTGCCCTCCAGAAATCTAAGGTAGCAGTTTTGCTGATCCTTCTCCTTACTTCTCCAAGAATTGAAAACTCTATCATTTCATGGTAACTATGCCCAAGATGGCCTCCAACCACCACATCTCCCACCTATTAGGAATTTCTTCCTAATGTCTAATCTAAATCTACCCTCTTCCAGTTTAAAATCATTACCCCTTGTCCTATCAGTAGATGCCCTTGTAAAAAGTCCCTCTCCAGCTTTCCTGTAGGCCCCTTCAGTTACTGCAAGGTGCCCTAAGGTCTTCCTGGAGCCTTCTGTTCTCCGGGCTGAACAACCCCAACTCTCTCAGCCTGTCCCCAACACAGAGGTGCTCCAGCCCTCTGATCATCTTCGTGGCCCTCCTCTGGACCTGCTCCAACAGCTCAATGTCCTTCTTGTGTTGAGGGCTCCAGAGCTGAACACAGGACTGCAGTTGAGGTCTCATGAGAGCAGAGTAGAGGGGAAGAATCACCTCCCTTGACCTGCTGGCCATGCTTCTTTTGATGCAGCCCAGGACATGGTTGGCCTTCTGGCCTGCAAGAGCACATTTCTGGCTCATGTTGAGCGTTTCATGAACCAACACCCCCAAGTTCTTCTCCTCAGGGCTGCTGTCAAGCCATTCTCCATCTGGACTGTATTTATGCTTGGGATTGCCCCGACCCAGGTGCAGGACCTTGCACTTGGCCTTGTTGAATGCAGTTTGCTTGGGTCCACCTCTCAAGGCTGTCCAGGTCCCTCTGAATGGCATCCCTTCTCTCCAATATGTCAACCGCACAACACAGCTTGGTATCATTGGCAAACTTTCTGAGGGTGCACTCAATCCCACTGTCCATGTCACCAACAAAGATGTTAAATGGCACTAATCCCAGTACCAACCTCTGGGGAACACCACTTGTTACTGGTCTCCATTTGGATATCGAGTCATTGACCACAACTCTTTTAGTGCGACCAGCCAGCCAGTTCCTTATCCACCAAGTGGTCCACCTATTGAATCCCCACGTCTTCTCAATTTTGAGACCAGGTTGTCATGCAGGACAGTGTCAAATACTTTACACAAGCCCAGGTCAATGACATCCATTGTTCTTCCCTTATCCACCAACACTGTAACCCCATCATAGGCGGCCACCAAATTTGTCAGATACTATTTCCCCTTGGTGAAGCCATGCTGGTTGCCACCAACCACCTCCTCTTTTTCCATGTGCCTCAGTAGAGCCTTCAGGAGGATCTGCTCCATGACCTTGTCAGGCACAGAGGTGACACTGACTGGCCTGTAGTTCCCCAGTTCCTCCTTTTTTCCTTTTTTGAAAATGGGCATTATGTTTCCCCTTTTCCAGTCAGTGGGAACTTCACCAGACTGCCATGGCTTTTCAAATATGACGGAAAGGGGCTTAGAAACTTCATCTGCCAGTTCCCTCAGGACTCATGATGAATCTTGTCAAGTAGCATGGGCTTTTCCACCTTCAGGTTCTTTAGATGGTCTCAGACCTCATCTTCTCCTTCAGTGGGCAAATCTTCCTTCTCCCAGTCCCTACCTTTACCTTCTGCAACTTGAGTGGTATGGTTAGAGTCCTTGCTGGAAAAAACTGAGGCAAAAAAAAATCATTGAGTACCTCAGCCTTGTCCTTATCCTGTGTGACCAGGAGAGGTCTCACATTTACCCTTGTGTTCCTTTTATCACTAACGTACGTGCAGAAACTTTTTTTGTTGCCCATGATGTCCCTGCCCAGATTTCATTCCATCTGGGCTTTAGCTTTCCTAACCTGATATCTGTCTGCTTGGACAATTTCTCTGTGTTCATCCCAGTTTGCCTGGCCTTGCTTCCACCCTCTGTAGGCTAGGAGGCAGTATTAAATACTTGCTGCTTAAATTTTAACCAACTCAAATAAAGGGATTTGCATACTGGAAAAATTATACTTCATAATTGTCAAAGTAAAATGATACACTATTCTGGAGGCCTTGTTTCTTCCGCTGCTTCGCATCTTTGCCATCTGAGATTCTTCTTCTTTGGCTCTATTTCTCTGGAGTTATGTTTTTGTCCCTGATTTTGTTAGCACTCTTCTCTTGAAGATTTATGAAATATCTTAGAAATATTCTTGTAGCCCAGTCTATAACACATATTTCTGAAAATCCAGTTTTTCTGTATAGAGGTAAAGTGTGAGAAATGTAGACTGCTGGGATTTAACTGATTTCAGCATATAACTGATTCCATTCTAACATACTTTAAAGACTGATCAAACAGAGATAAATGAAGAAGCAATGTTCCTTACTACCTAACACAAAAGTTACCTGAACAGCACACACAGGATCAGTGTTTATTTATGAGATGCTTCAATCCTTCTTACAAGGCATTGTATTATTAGGGAAAATTACGGGGATTAATCAGTGTAAGAGAAGTATTTGTAGCAGGTTTGTTCTTTCTGCAGTTGCAGCTTCTGGTTCTGGCACTTACTCTTTCCATTTCAGCTGTTTTCTAGTTACCCACCAATATAGTTAACAACAAACAAATATTTTAAAGAGTTGCAATGTAGAAAGGGATTATTAGTCACCCAAACTAAAGGAGGGGAATTCAGTAGGATACTGTATTTCAGTCTCAGAAAGAAACAGGTTGTAGAAGTAAAATGAAACCGAAAAAGAGTTTTGAGAGTGAGAGAATTTAAGAAACAACTGAGCCAGAGCCAGCCTGGTATTTGGCTATAGAGGAATGCCATTCCTCAATACAGCATATGTTACTGCCCTAACACTGAGCTAAATTTGATAATCTTCAGGTCTCTTTTATTCATAATGTTTGGCCTTCTTTCTCTTCTTCCTCAACAGACTTCTTTCACTCAGATTCATCAATCAGTTTTAATATCCCTTCTGACAAGACATTCTGTAAGAATGACAAATCTACATTTCTGAATAGAAGAATAAGGTATTTGTAGCACTAATTAACTATTACAGGATTACATTAGAAACAATTAAAAATGAAAAGTGGCTGGAAGGTCACACAGCTAGAACAAGAATTGATATCCAGGTAGATGAGATTTGCTGAATTTTAGCTTGTTCCTGCCACTCTACTTTTAGAAAATAATGGAAAACTACAAAGATAAATACACTTCCTGGAATCTCCTACTCTTACTGGGTAATTTCACAGTGACTATAAAGTCCACATCTGTCACAGTTGTTCAAAGTTGATGTCAGATGGTGGAATAAAAGGATTTCTTCAAAATTATTTCTAAGTAAACGCCTGTTGAAACTGTCAGCTGTTCATCTCCATTTTCTTCCTATGTGATATTTTCCTCTCAGGGAACACCAGTTTAGCCTGGTTGGAAAGCACAACTTGCTTTGTTTTTTTACAGGAACACCTGTGCAGGCAAAGGCAATTCCTGCTGTGGAGGCAGGTGGCATTGCACAGTTCAGCTCCTTACAGCTGAGATGTTTTATCCCCTCAAAAGGCAGCTATATCCACACCAGAGACAGTCACAGGTCCTTCCTAGGCATTTCCTGGGAGAATGGTAGGTCCTGAGACAGATCCCAGGTCAGATACCAGGTCAGGACATGGATCAGTGGGATCCACAGCCAGACGGACTCACAGCTGTGACAGGGCAGCAGAGAAACACCAGCATGGCATAGGACATTAGCTCAGGACAAGGACTGATGGCTGCATTTATGAATGGCCACCTGTAGCTAATTCTGTGGATTCCTAAACCAGGGCCAGGATTCGGTGATGAACACTGCTTATTCCCGACAGGTGCAAAACAGATAAAGGGTGCAAGTCTAGAATTCTTCATATTGATGTTATAGCCTTAATTGACATCTTTGCAGGGGCTGCTACAGGAGGTGCAGTTTACTGCCATGTGCTTCTAGATGGCAGGCATCACTATAGAACTGGAATTATTTATGTCTTTTATGTCTTTCAGTAACCTCTAGAAGGCAGACACAAAGAAGTCACATACCTATACTTATCACTGTTCAAGTTTTTTATCAGGATGGTGAGAGAATTAATGTTTGCCTTCTAATCTATGAAATCCTATCTCTCTTTTCCACATGTTAGCCATGCCTGACACTTCCAAGCTGTACAGACATCTTGCTTGCAGAGACTTCTTGCACACAGCTAAAGTTATTTGAGAAAAGTGACCCAAAAATGAAGGGTTAAACAAACTCTAAGATTTTTGACTGTGAACACAAAGCAGAAGTCTTCAGTACAAATAGACTCAAATCTTTAACGCTGAAGGAAAGATATTTCAAATGAGCTGAAAAGAGTCACACGAGATGAAACCACAGATGCGGATAACAGATAATATATATTGGATGCTTATAGTTTGTCAGGAAGTGCAAGACCAAAACAGTATGTCTACAAATAGTAAACCCATCATCTCCCAGGACCGGTCTGTTAACAGGAGAATCAAGGGAGAAATGTTATTCAACTACTGTTCAGAGCTTTAAATACTAGGCTTTGCATTTCTAACTTTCATATTTTTGCTAACTCATTGTGTTTCTCAGCAGTTTGCCAACTTTGCTGTTTTAACCCATACTCTTATCTTATAAATCTTTCTTTATTATCTCCTGATCAATTTAGATATTTTCTGGAATAAGTCCCCCATTTTTATTGTTTATTTCTATATCATAGTAATCAACATTGAGCAGAAAGTTCCAGACATTATTAAGAAGAAGGCTCACAAAACAGGAGGGGGAGAAGTATTCTTTCCAAAAATATATCTTTTTACCTTTTAATCTTTTTAGACCTCATTACTATTATGTGTTCTGAATGCCAGCTGCCCAAAATGGTTCAGTAATTAGACAAAATCTAATTTGAGATTAGACAAATCTCTATGTTTTGTTTTGGACTTACAGTCTTTCTTAAGTACTTCCTAGGACAGATAACCCATTGGTCTGACTCGGTACAGCCACTTGCATGGTCTTGTATAGCAAGCTGTCATTCTGTTTTATTTTGTGGATAGAATGAACACAAAATTGCATTGAATGTTATTACTGACACAACTGTTTTGCCAAGCCTTAAGGCAAGCCTGTAGCTTGCATCTATGTCACCTCATTAAAGATAATTTGGGCTTCTTCCTTTGGCAGTAAGTTCTGCCTGTATTGCAGCAATGCTGAACCACATATTTTGAAGACTTCAATGCCTATGAGATGCCAAGTGATTGTGGTTGTAAGTACTAGGAAATACAATTGGAAATAATTAATTATGTCTCTGAAAACTCATGTCTCATTTTATGCCTATTAGTTGAAGTCATGTTTCACAGTTTCACTTCCTCCTAGGTTCCACACTCTCTCATATTTCAGGCTCTTCTTAAAATGCAATAATTTTTATTTTTATTGGTAGAAACCGGCAGCCACTTTCTCACGTTTCAGATTTTTTTTTAATGTAGTATTTTTTATTTCTATTACTTGAAACCACCAGCATTTCTTTTGAGGTTTTTACTCCTTCTAGGTTCCTTTGTGGTATTCCTCTTTTCAAACAGCTCACAACTCTTCCTGGCTTAGAAAAATCTGCATATTTCCTCTATGTGGTGCTTGTTCCCCTTTCTGGAAAACTAATGAAGTCACTGAATAAGATCATACCTTTCGCAAAGGACTGGTCTCCCACAGCTTGCCTATCTGCAGAAGTTAGTGTGTTGTAAACACAGGTGTGAATTAACTTCATGATAATTGTTTTATATTCATCCCAGTGCTTTTAATGTGTAAGTATTTTGCTGATTTCTAAGTCAGGGCTTGGGTGTTATTTTGAACAGCTGTCATCCCCTATCTACACCATAGTTTCTAGCTAACCACAATGCCTGCAGGTTGTTTTTCATGAGACATTTTCAGAAGAAACAATAGAGAACTGTAGGATTGCTTCAACATCTTAGGCTTGATGCCTACACCTTTCAGCATCCATAAGACATAATGGAGAGAAGATGGGATGGGTATCTCAGAAGAAGTAGAGTTACCCTTCTGCCTAATGTTCTCTGATGTCAGGTTGAACTGCTGGAGGTAGCCAACATTAAAGGTACGACATTACTGGTACGTTTCAAGATTCATTTCTCAGAAAAAAAAAAATAATCCAAATATGAGAGAGTTCATTCTACTTTCAAATTGACATAGGTCTCTGTAAAAGGAACAAAACAAGTAGTGAGATGAGTAAGCAAGCCTGAGATGGGTGGAGACGAGAAGAGAAGAAAAACTGGAGAAAATTGACTGGAAAAAAACCTATATGGAAGACTGTGATTTGGGAGATTTGTAAGACTTGCTGGGATTAATAGGATTTGAGAGATTGATCAGATTTCCTTTCCACCAGCCAATGTTGAGGTTTCAGCTTGCGTTGGTTACTTGGACCCTAACAACTAATGCAGAAAATATCATGAGAAGACACAAGGACAGAGGAGGTGGAATACGAGAAGAAAGGAAAAAGCAGTCCCAAGGCAAGGGATGAAGAACAGCATCTAGGACTGAACTGTAAAAAAATCATTATTCTGCTGCTAAGGGAAGCTTCACTGAGCAGCTTCACTGTTTTCTGTTCAAATGAAGCCGAACAATCAAGACAGGTGTCATATAGGGAAAGAAATCTACTGACCCAAACAGACAGACGGTCGCTAAAACAAATGCATTGATTGCTCATGGGAAGTAGAGGAATATTCCCCCCACTTTTATGGGTGACTGAAGCAGACAATTATTTGTAAAAATCAAGACTGATTGATTGTCATCTGTATTGAGAGCAGATTGTAAATTTGAAAGTGTGGTGGGTTTTCTCCCACATTGCATCACAGTGAGTCACACAGTGTCTTTTTTTCAGTGCTAATGCCAAGACATGCTGCAGCAACTCAGATGTGGTATGACAAATACAGTGAATCAAAACAGTCTTCACCACTTTTTTAACCATCAAATCCCTAGCACGATTTTTAAGCCATGGGATGGCCTGCGTGTCAGAGGAATTCAGCACTGAGTAAAGCATGGTCCTAGACTTTATATGTTTTTAAGTACTGTCTCTAAGGGTCAGTTCTTGTAGTCCATGAAGTTTTTCATTACCACTGGTACTACGCCCCTAAAAAAGGTAGTCACATTTAATGGTTGAAGCAAGAAAATGCTGAAACTTGAGCTCAGTAACTTGGAAATTAAAGCAGGAGGATACTCAGGCCAGGCAATGGAGGTCCCCAGCTCAGGGACCTCCACTTGGTTGGTTCTATCAGATGAGTCCAGAAGCACAAGACACTGAACTTCTGCAACGCTCTACCTGATGCATTGGCCCACCTAAAGGTCCTGCAAAGAGACCTCCCTGACTCTCTTCGGCCTACCAGAGATGTTTCTGAAGACTCTGTCCTCTGCTCTGGGCCTACAGCAACCTGTGGAAAGGACTATCAAGAAGTTAAGCTCAGGTTGGAGCTTTATTGATGTTGACTCATTTTTATGTGGCAATTATTATTTTCTGTTGAAAAAAATACCCTGCTAGGAGATGTCTAATGAGCTCTTCAATCACCAGCTACTGACACAATCTTCAGTGTCAGTAGTCCCCCAAGTCAACCTACATGTGCAGATGTGAACTCTTGGCAAGTGCGTGTTGTTGTCATGGTGAAGTGGTTTCATCCAGAAGCAAGACGGGCTAAGAACACAATCTGTTGACCATTGAGTACAGGCTGTGGGAGGACCTGTGGGATCAACAGGGCCTCTGAATTTGTGGTTTAGAGTCAGGCTTCTCTGTCTCCTTCAACTTCCTGACTCAGCTGGAAAGTGAGCCCACCAGGGAAGGTGTCTTGCTAGACCTGTTGTTCACAAACACAGAAGGACTGGTAGGTGATGTGGTGGTTGGAGGCCGTCTTGGACTAAGCGACCATGAAATGATACAGTTCTCAATCCTTAGCCCAGCTGGGGTGGGGGGGAAGCAAAACCATCACCATGGACTTCCGAAGGGCAGATTTCAACCTGTGTAGAACACTGGTTGAGAAAGTCCCTTGGGGAACAGTCCTAGAGGGCAAAGGGGTTCAGGAAGGATGGACTTTTTTCAAGAAGAAACTCTTTGAGACACAGGAGCAGGCTGTCCCCATGTGTTGTAAGACAAACTGGTGGGGAAAGTGACTGGCCTGGATGAACAGGGAGCTTCTGCTGGGACTTAGGAGAAAAAAGAGAGTCTACCACCTTTGGAAGAAGGGGCAGGCTGCTCGGGAAGAGTACAGAGATTTAGTTAGATCATGTAGGAAGAACATTAGGGGGGCAAAAGCCCAGCTTGAACTCAGCCTGGCCACTGCTGCAAGAGATAATAAGAAGAGTTTTTACAAATATATTAACAATAAAAAAAGAACCAGGGAGAATCTGCATCCTTTATTGGATGCAAGGGGGAACATTGTTACCAAGGATGAGGAAAAGGCTGAGGTACTTAATGCCTTCTTTGCCTCAGTCTTTAACAGTCAGACCAGTTATCCTCATGGTATTCAGTTTCCTGAGCTGGAAGATTGGGACAGAGATCAGAATAAACCCCTCGTAACCCAGGAAATAGTAGTGAAGGACCTGCTGAGTCAATTAGACACCCATAAGTCTATGGGGCTGGATGAGATCCACCCAAGAGTGCTGAGGGAGCTGGTGGAGGAACTTGCCAAGCCTCTCTCCATCATCTATCAGCAGTCCTGGTTATCGGGTGAGGTCCCAGTGACTGGAAACTTGCCAATGTGATGCCCACCTACAAGAAGAGCAGGAAGGAGGATCCAGGGAACCACAGGCCTGTCAGCCTGACCTCGGTACCAGGGAAGGTTATGGAACAGTTCATCTTGGGAGAGATCACGCAGCAAGTGCAGGACAACAGTAGGATCAGGTCCAGCCAGCATGGGTTCATGAAGGGCAAGTCCTGTTTAAACAACCTGATCTCCTTCTATGATCAGGTGACCCGCCTAGTGGATGAGGGAGAAGTGGTGGATGTTGTCTACCTGGACTTCAGTAAGGCATCTGACACTGTTTCCCACAGCATTCTGCTGCAGAAGCTGGCGGCTCATGGTCTAGACAGGTGGACTCTTCACTGGGTTAAAAACTGGCTGGATGGCCGAGCCCAGAGAGTTGTGGTGAATGGAGTTAAATCCAGTTGGAGACCGGTCACCAGCAGTGCACCTCAGGGCTCAGTTTTGGGGCCAATCTTGTTTATTGTCTTTATCAATAACCTGGATGAGGGGATCGAATGCACCCTCAGTAAATTTGCAGATGACATGAAATTAAGTGGGAGTGTCGACCTGCCTGACGGTAGGGAGGCCCTGCAGCGGGATTTGGACAGGCTGGAGCCACAGGCTGAGGCCAATTGTATGAGGTTCAACAAAGTCAAGTGCCGGGTCATGCACTTCAGTCACAACAACCCCATGCAGCGCTACAGGCTTGGGGAAGAGTGGCTGGAAAGCTGCCTGGTGGAAAAGGACCTGGGGGTGTTGGTTGACAGCCGACTGAACACGAGCCAGCAGTGTGCCCAGGTGGCCAAGAAGGCCAATGGCAATCTGGCCTGTGTCAGAAACGGTGTGACCAGCAGGAGTAGGGAGGTGATTGTGCCCCTGTACTCGGCACTCGTGAGACCACACCTTGAGTACTGTGTCCAGTTCTGGGCACCACAGGATAAGAAGGACATTGAGGTGCTGGAGCGAGTCCAGAGAAGGGCAACGAGGCTGGTGAGAGGTCTGGAAAACAGGCCTTATGGAGACCGGCTGAGGGAACTGGGGTTGTTTAGTCTGGAGAAGAGACTGAGAGGAGACCTCATTGCCCTCTACAGCTACCGAAAAGGAGGTTGTAGTGAGGCTGGTGTTGTCTCTTCTCCCAAATTACTAATGATAGGATGAGAGGAAATGGCCTCAAGTTGTGTCAGGGGAAGTTTAGGTTGGATCTTAGGAAGAAGTTCTTTACTGAGAGGGTGGTTAGGCACTGGCACAGGCTGCCCAGGGAGGTGGTGGAGTCGCCGTCCCTGGAGGTGTTTAAAAAACGGGTTGATGAAGCACTTGAGGATGGTTAGGGAGATGATGGGATAAAGGTTGGACCTGGTTATCCTGAAGGTCCTTTCCAACCATGGTGATTCTATGATTCTATGATTCATCGGTCTGTCCTGTTAGACAGATGCCTATACGTAACACCCAGGTAGTCAATCCATTTTGTGCCCTGGTTAGCAGAGAGGATCAAATGTAGGTGATGTAAAAGAATGGCATGGTCCAAATATAAGTATCAAGGACACAACAGAGCAGAGCTCTCATCTACATCAGCAAAAAAGTGGTATTTCTGGGGAAAAAAAAACAGTATTTTTGTGGAGTCAAAGAAACATATTTCCAGAGCCAACATGCTCCACATGGATAGCCCCATTCAACAAGCAGAGCTTTAGTTAAAGACTCTCTGGAGGAAAGAGCTCTGGAGTGAGATAAGCAGGTAAGAAAAGCTGTGGACAGACCTTTCATCTGAGCAAACAAACAAAAATAATCACTAACTCACAAAAATAGTGAAAAAATCCCAGCAGATATTTCTTGTATAAGATTCATTCTTTCACATATGAGCAGCACAGAGAAATCCACACAGGACAAGAGCTGGGAAAGTACTCCAGCCAAGGCTGGACCAAGTCTAAAACCAAGTGAGTTCAGGGGATACTGGTAGTGCCTAATGGAAGAGACAGAAATGAGAGATCACAGTTTGGAACATCAGGGAGAACAATATACTTTTTAAAAGATATTTTCAGTCCCATCTATCTTCTGACAATAAATTTTGGCAGCCTTAAATGTGTTAGTTTGCATATTTTTAATTTGCTCACTTGCATATTCTGTCATGAGAAATTTTTTATATATACATACATAGATACGAATGTACATACATATATAAAAGCTGGCTTTATTCCACAACTCTGTGAATGAAGATGCTTCCAAGTGATGTTTCTCTGCCTTTATCTTGTGTTACAGTATTTTAACATACAACCCAACAGCATCTACTTACTTTCTGTCCCTGAGATCTCACAACCAATATACAAAATTACTCTTATCGAAACGTTTTGGGCCCCAATGAATTTAAAAGCCTTGCTTATCCTTTCACTCTTAAACAAGATTTCTCAAAGTAAAAAGTGTTTGCAAAAAATAGTTGAAGGCACTATCTGTTATTTATTTTCTTAAGAGTAAGCGATCTTCAGTAAGAGGAAATACCTGTTTCTGAACAACTGCTGAAGTGTTAAGGCAGCATCAGCTTCTATTGGAGAGCCAACTGGAACTTTAGATATGCTGAAAATGTATTATAAAACTACTTTTGTAATTATATAGCAAAACAGGAAAACTTAAAAAAATATGTAAAGACATTTCAGTCAATTCTAAATTGACTAAATAATCACTCCTTTTGAACTAGAACAAGTTCCTTTCTTGCCATCGTAAAAAGCTGCTTTATAATAAATTAAATGAACTTTGACTCAAAAGGTAAAATAACTCTGATTTTTTGTAAAGGATTTCTATTTTAGGACAGGAAGCAAGTTTTCTGGCAAATTAACACTGGCCGACATCTACAATAGAGTGGAGCATAGCCTACTCTTGGCACTTCAAACAAAACAGACTGCAAAGTAGGATAACTGTAGTTCAGAAATGATTTTTGCTACAGCGTTACTCTTGCAGGAGCAGGAACAGATTGTAGAGCAACACAGCCGGAACGGAGTAGTTATGGTCACACTGTAAACATGTGGTGACAAGGGGGACCTGAACTTAATATCTGTTAGTACCATCAAAGATCTCCTGGAGTATGGTTTTTTTAGCTTAAATTGGAAGAAATCCTCTTTGTACACTTCAAGACTGCTCTGTAATAGGGAACAAAGTGCAGTAAATGGGAATGACTGGGAAATTGATTGATTCAAACTAGAACATCATTGTTTCTTATATCTTGCCTGCTAACCTCAAATCAAGTTGGTACCAGATGTACACAGACCAGTAAATCAGAGGGTTACATTCCAAGAGAAACTATCAGTTCACGTTTTAAGAATCATTCCTTTGACATTTTTCAGGTTATCTGTCAAACTATTAAGCAGAAAACTCCCCCTCCTACATCTTCCCCAACCAGATGCAATAATTTCTTTCTTCCCAAAGAGCATGTGCCATAACCACACCTTATCTAGATTTGCTAGATGATATCCCTGGAGTTAGCATCCTCATCCTTGGCTGCAGCACTTCAGTCCACAAACCTGCTTCCCTGCCCCAGTTTTACAGTATCCTTCATGGCCTTCTTTATTTTTGATAGAGGAATTCCTTCAGAATTTCCTGAATTCCTAACAGAATTGTCCCAAGAACACATTTTTTTTGAAATGTTAGCAGTTATAAAGATTTAAAAAATTGTAATTTTTTTGCCTCCAAAAAATGTATATTTGACAAAAGTGTATTTATATAGCAGACCTTATAATTAACAATTTTGTCCTCATGAGCTCTGTAGGAAATTACACCAGGGAACTTTACTTCAGGTTTTGCCAGTGTCAGCTTTGACCTCCATCCAGACAAATCTCTCCTCTTCTGGACAAATCTGTGAGGCCAATAAATAGATCTTGCAAACCCCAGTCCTAATCCTAACTTTAGTGCTTCTAATCCATTTCTTGGAGTCCAGTAGACCAAATCTGTTATGTAAAGCCACATTTACAACACTTTTACAACTTGGGTGACTGTCCTGTTCCTTCACTGGATTTTATTGCTCCTGCAAGAGCAACAACGGAGCAAAAAGCATTTCTGAACTACAGCTATCCTATATATCCTTTTATAGTCTGATTAGTTTAAAATACTAAAAAGTGTTAATAGACTGGGGTAAATAGAGGTGAGGACATCTCTCACTTTGTCCCTTCAGTTCTGAAAGTGATAACTCCCAGCAGAGGAGTGGAGGATGTGGTCATATCCTAAACTGTTTCTGCTAAATGAGACAGTCCTTGTGCAAAGGCTGAGGTTGGATCCAAATCTGGAATTTAAGGGTAATTGTAGCCATAAATAAAACCCCAAAAGTGACCAGGCAAATTTCAAGGCCATGGTTGGTTTTGGGGTCCCCAGGAGGTGTCAGTGAGCTAGGAATTGCTTTTGTTTCAGGAGATGTTTCAGGGTATGTTTAGGATGGGTGCTGCCAGGGATCACACAACACAAGTACTGGTAACTTAGAAATCCACTTCAAACCATAAGCTGCAAAACAGCTACCACAGGTTTTTTACTCATTTACCACATTTCCAAAGTTTAAGGCTTCAAATGGGACAGATTCACACATTTCCTATCATATGTCTAATGGTAGCAGGGTTAATAGCTAAGCAAGGTATATGACAAGGCTCTGGAGTTCAATGAATTGAGAGGAGTTGACTTTAAACATTTATAAAGATACTGAAGAAATACATTATTTAAATTCTAGATCAGGAGTTTCCAGTCTGTCTGAATATATTTTGTATTTAAACTCAAGTAAAAGGTAAAAATGTAGCTCAGTAATAAAAAGCTGGAGAGCCTGAGTGGGGCTGCAAAGGTCAGGTCACAGCAGATTCCTGAAACACACTTGGTGTGCTGCCCTGACCACTCACCTTGCAGTCTGTGTAATGCTGGCATTGTAAATTCTGAGTCCTAGACAGTGTGAGCAGGCTTTGCTAAGAAATAAGAAATTTTCTGCTATTATAGCTGAACTCCAAATGGCTGCGAGTGACTCCAATCCTCATCCAATTAATGCTTGTTGACAATAGTGGAAGGGTTTGCTTCAGCTGTTGGGTGCCTTGAGGTCAGACTCATCTGTGACAGCAGTGTTTGCACCAGTGGAGACTGGCTCACAGCAGAATTTTCCATTATCTAACACTGTCCTCAGCACTGGTCTTTGTACAATTCGTCTGCTTCCAGGATGGGATCTTCCAGAAAGGTGAAATCAACAGAATCAGACCACTGGAATAAGCCTTAGCCTGTGGGAGAAGGATGCTGTAAGACTCTTCCCAACTGATAATCTCTTACCTATTCTGTTGTTATCAGTTGTTATACACTTAAGGTATTTCTTGTATTTTCCTGCTGTTAGAAGCATCTTTAAATAATTGGATTGTTCATTTATTAGCTATTAAAAAGCATATGTCTCTTTTGGGGCAATCTCAGCTCAGAGATATTGTTCACAGTAAATGCGGGATTGTGAGTAGGGCTTCAAAAGAAAGACCACCTCATCATACAGGAAAGCAGTACTTTTACTCAAGTGAGACTCATTAATTTCAATATTTTTTAGTCTTGGAATTGCTTATTTGACTTGTGACTAGTATTGAATCATTTTGTGGTTTGAGGTTTGGGGGAATTTTGAATAAATGAACTGTGCACTGTGATCAAAACTATTCAGCAAATTTGATCCAAATTTATGAATATTTTCCGTCAACTTGAACCAGCAAACTATCCTGAGCACTGAAAGAGCGATAGTGAGAAACAAAAAATTACTCACACAGTTCTCTCATCAAGCAACAGCTCTTCTGAACTAAGAAGAGAAGTATCCCTTGCTAGTACAGGACAGTATTATTTATCCAATGGATTAGGCTGAGAGTAACCAAGGCCTCAGAGCAGGTTTCTCTCTCAAGTTAAATTGAATGTTCAGTAATGAAAGCCCTTGGAGATTATACAGCAGAAAAGGTCATGACACAATACAATGCACACTTCCACAGTGCAGTAACATAGAACCTTTCACCTAGAAATACACTTCAACAGGAAACAGAGGATTTTTTACTGGGTTTTGTATAGCAATATCACATCGGTAACCTGTAGCATATTAAATAATTGTCTATACAACTTCCTTTTTACTGGAAATTCTATCAGTCCCAACACATAATTTGGATACTTGCAAGACTGCTAAACTTTTGCCACTTTGAAGACTTTTTTTTCACATGAAAATGAGGTAAAATATTAGCAGTATTTGCTGAAGGAACCACAGCGAGCTTGTATAAAATCATTCTTAAAACCAAATATGAAGTCTTCCGTGGGGGTGGTTCACCACTTCCTTTGGCTGCCATGCAGGAACTCATTTACTAGAGAAGATAAAAACAAGAGCTGAGTGCAGAATGATTAAACACAAGAAATGACTTTGGATCATGATTTCTTAACACTGTGTGCTGGAGACTCACATTGTCAGTTGCTTGTGATGTGTATGTAAGATGCCCCACATTTATTATTGTTAATTGTGGATTATTTGTTTCTCTGAAGTATAATTTTGGTTTTATGATGTGCAATGACAATTCAGTTTCATCTTAAGACTTGTACAGATTTCAGCAGAAGGATAACGTCTTAATAGAAGAACCCCAAATAGGAGAAAATCCCATAAATCTTTGTCTTATCGCTTAAGAGGCATATTTACAATGATTATTGCCTCCAAAAGCCCTTTGTAAATACTTGGATAATGCCCAAACACGATATCAGAGTTTAGAATACTAAGCATTAATGTTTTTAGTATCTTTTTTGTTCTTTTCATATTGCTGAATTTCCTCTTCATCCTAGAAGTATAACTGAGGACCACAGATGAAGAACCACTCAAATAATACTCCTTTTCAGACAAAAAACAAAATATAAGGTTTACCTTGAAGGCAGCCTATGGTTGTGGAATTTTCAATCCAGACACTCAACTAAAATGAGAACTGGCTGGTTCTCTTAACAAAAATATACTGAAAACCTACAAAAGGCCACAAAAAAGGGTGGAATAAATATCCTTTGGAGAAGGAAAAATAATTCTGGCCCTACAGATATGGAAGACAACAAATCAGTGTGCTACTTGTAAAGGTTTGAATCCCTTTGATGGACAAATCAAAGCCTCCAGCTCAGCAAACAGCTTGTGCTCCACTGTTTCACTGTAGCTTCTCTGACTCCACCAGAGATAAGGTGGAGCTAAGACCAGATAAAATGTACATGGAAAAAGAGTCCTCTGCAACTGTAGAAAGAGAATTACTAGCTGTTTCCTTTAGGTCACAGTTCTGCTGTAAAGTTAGAGGATGACAGAGCTTGAACAAATCATTAACTGGCTTCAATCCAGAGTGATCTGCATGCTCCACAAAGACATGTGACAGTAGTAGGTCCTGTCCATGCTAATTGTGAGTGGCTGGGAAAGGAGACGGAGCAAATTAATTATTCTCCTTGATTTCACTTGACTTGTTGTCAAGCAACAGCTCAAACACAGAAAAATATCTGCCATTTCACCATTATACTATACAAATGGCCCAGGCTACTGCATTAAATGCAATACTTCCACAGGGAAGGCACAGGGAAGCGGTGAGAAGTTCTTTTCAAGCCAGTTTATCCTTAAGTTGTATTGAAAGGTCACCTGTAACAGCAGAAGCCTTGGAGCCAAAGCCCCAGGAAAGAAAGGGAAGTGTTTTACCATTATTTCTATAGGGAATGTTTAGAGTAAAGGGAATTTGGATACCATTAGGTGTGAAGCTGAGTGAACTTTTGCTTCTGGAATGTTTAGAACAAAACCTAAGTGAGAACACTACTTAGTGTAATTCTCAACATATGTCTTGAGAAGACATCTTCAAAGGCACGAAATCAATTTCCTATTCAGGAATTTTAAGAGATTTTTTTTTCTGAAATGAGTTATATAACCTGAACAACAGATAATACAGCTTTCATTAGTAACGTATGTAAACTCCCAACCCCAGGGAAATAAATAAATACATTATTATTTCAGGCACATTTCCAGTGACCATGGTCTGCAGATAAACATTTAAGGGCACACCAAGCCTCCACCACAATCATCCTAAGAAATGGTATGCACACATCTAAATGACTAGCTATAAACCAAAACAAAATTAAGTTTAGAAGTTTTTAAATTCTAATGCAAGAGCAGTGGTGCTAACTCCTTGCATAAGTCCAAGACCGTCTCTTTCCTCATACAAAAGTCTGGTATCTGTATATTAAACGTCCTTCTCCTTGAACATCATGTGTACAGCGGGTTGATTATAGTTGATGGTGGAATGCAGCATGCCAGGCACATCAGGTTTGTATTCTACCAAATCTGAACATTATGAACAGAGAAATTCCCAAAGCAACCTCCAACAATCTGTTCTAAAACACAGGCAACTGAGCCATAAATATTGCAATGTCCCACTAGATACTACGTGATATTTAATAGAAATAAACAGAGAACAACATTGACTTGTACCATCAAGGCCACATACGAGGCCGCTCTGTAATCATTTCTGCCTTTAAACAAGGTCACTGAAAAAAAAGGAAGAAGGCTACAGGCTAGCTTTAAAACCGCTCCACTCTACACATTATGAAGGACCTGATCTAGGTATTCCTGCTCTGGCAGGGGGGTTGGACTAGATGATCTTTTAAGGTCCCTTCCAATCCCTAACATTCTGTGATTCTGTGATTCTGTGACCATAGATTCACAGAATAGCTTGGGTAGGAAGGGACCTCAAAGGATCACCTGGTCCAACTTTTCATGGGAAAGTGAGCCTAGACAAGATTATCTAGCACATTCTCCCAATCGCACCTTGAAAACTTCCAGTGAAAAGGACTCTTCAGTCTTTCATCCTAGGACAGGCTCTCCAGCCCTTTGATACACCATAGCTTACCTTGTACGCACCAAGAAGGCAAGTTTAGCACACGTCACCATAACCAGGGTGGATGAAGGAAGGGCAGTTCTGCTAGCAACACAAAAGTCATCACTGGATGCAAACCTGAACATTAAGATATCTGTCATCATACATGTTCTATTAACTGGGATATAAATCTTTGGAAATTAAATGTAAGTAAACTGCCATCTTTCATTGACTGTAAAATTACTGAGACAAACTGTATGTACAATATTGAAGTTTTCACTTTTCCCCTCAAAATATGTTTCTGAAGTTGTTACCACATGTCTCCAGGAATTCTGTTCAGTGTATGGATGTCCACAGGCTGCAAATCTTTAGTACAAATGTGTTGAGCAGTAACTTCTAGCAACGTAGGCACATGCTATCTGCCAACTGGTAGAGGTTTCAGAACAGCACAAGGGAAAATGAAGGAATGTGTTTCAAAACTGTGTGCAGACAAAACATTCACATCCAATTTTTAAAAAGTTAAGGAGATATTTGTGTATGCCTTGTTGATTGCTTTGTTAATACATCTCTTATCACATGGGTGGATTCCATACTTACATTAGCATTGCTGTGTTCACTTAACTTTGAAAGCACGTAATCTAGAATATCCAACTCCTTCAAGCAAAGGAAACTGTAGGTTTAGATTTTCAAACCTACATGTTGAATTAATAACAGTAATTAACAGTATCTGCTGTTTGAGCAGCACTGTTCTGTGGTAATTTGTGTAGATTATTCCACGTTAGCATTTCCTTTTCCTTACTTGAAAAGGTGTTCAACTCTTGTATTCGCATGGATTTTTCCCATTAGTATCCTATGCACTTATTTTTCCTCCAACATTTGTGTTAATGGGAAAAGCAAACCCATTTTAGAAAACGGATATTTTCAGAATTTTCTTATGAGATCTATTTATACTAAACTAGTGCTGGTATATAAAATACCACATTGTATATAGGGGGTTTGAAGTGGCTTTCAGACCTTGGACTTATGTTTTTCTGGATTTTCTATCGTCTTGAACCCAATTCTTCAAATTTCTTATGTTCAGCACTCGACATGCTTATCTTCCAATAAGCAGCCATAATAGCAGCTGAAACATAACAGCTACAGTGCAATAAATGATACCAACATTTTGCTTACATAAAGGTTTGTATTGGCTTTGGTAATTCATTTATTTTTCACCTTCACAACAAAATTCTATCTGAAGTTACTATAAAAACTGCTTTAAAACAAATGTCAGTAGATTTTACTTGGAAAAAAAGAATATTTTGTAAGATATCTGCATCTCTGAAAAGACTAATATCTGACCACAACGATCAGTTAGTCCAACTGAATCCCTTGAAGCAAACATTTTGTAGAAGACAGAGGGTTAACAGACACTTGGATCTACTAATTCTTTATTTCACTGATTTGTTTTTCTTAATATTCTCATGACTATGCTATAAAGAAGGAAGCTAAGAAAGACAGAGCGAAAAGTGTTAAAACGTAGGGGATAGTGCCCATCAGTCAGCATTGTAGGTTTCCTATTAAGAAGAATAATACCATGTTAGCTGCAAGAACTCATTTTTAGCTGGTGGCTGTTTGTCAGCCTCGGGAATGTTTTCAGTGGTATCTCTAGAGGACAAGTGTCACATCAGAGAAACTACTATCAGAGCCAGATATTACCTGAGGCTAATAAATAAACAGTTGAAGCCAAAGCCTGAGAGAAAATGAGAGCTGAAATATTGAGAAAAGACTGCCTAAAGAAAGAACTCTTCATCTCAATAACTGCTAAATAACACTTAATCTCAACAGTGAAGAAAATGCACAAAAGGTCAGCCACCATCTGATGAGCTTCTGGAATTCTTTTTTCTAGCAGATTACAGTAGATAATTCCATAGGTACTTGTCTTTGAAAGGAAAAAAAAAAAAAAAAAAGATAAATCTGTGACTTGTTTTGACATAGCTGCACTCAGGCAGGGAATTTAAATGCCAAGATGTTATTGGCTGTCAGTCCTTGAAAACCAATGGTATTGTAAATCAGTGTCAGGGTTTTGCATCTGCTCTCTGTCTCTTCCTCTTATTTCTTCGCTGAACAAGGTGGAAAAATGAAGACTTGCTGCATAGGGCTTTGAGCAACCTGCTCTAGTGGGAGGTGTCCCTGCCCATGGCAGGGGGGTTGTAACAAGATGATCTTTGAGGTCCCTTCCAACCCAAACCATTCTGTGATTCTATGATTCTATTATTAATATACAGCCATATGAATGTCCATTACATTCCAACTCAAGCCTTCATATAACATTTTGAAGACAGAACCCAAACAACAGAAATGTGAGGAGCAATGAGAATAGTGACTTTCAGCTAACACCAGAAGCACTGCTGCAATAAGCCCAACAGGCAATGTCTGCCATAGAAACAGCTGATCAACTGCCACAAAAATAAAGGTTGAGATCGAAACCAACTACCCCAGAGACTTTATCCAGATAAATTTATTTAAAAAATTAGAGTTTGGTTGACAAGTAGGTAAATGACTGATAAACCAATTTTAAAAGAGTAGCATCACAGAGGAGAAAGAAATTGGGTTTTTTTCCATTAACACTCTTCTAATAGAGCTAGTCTAGAAAATATTCCTGGTGCTTATACAGAAAACAAAAATAACATAAGGTTTACGGGATTGTCAGATAATTATGAATCAGAAGAGTTATAAATAACACATGTATTAACCTCGTATCTGGTTCACCCAGGCTGAAGAAGTAAAGGGGTAAATGAGTTAAAGGCAACATGTATGTACGTTACAAATGTCCAAGGAACCAAAGTCAGACTCCCAGTAAGTATAAAATAAAAAGAAATAAAAAGAGTAGATCATGATTCTAGATTGCAGAAGACACTGAATAAGAGAAATGGAAACTAACAGTACTACTAAAAGTTACCTAAGGCTGCATGTCATTCTGGAGGCAAACAGAAACACTTTAACTTTAGATGAAGCTGAAATAAGTCTGAAGAAAACAGAATGCATTCCCATGGGGATGTTAGCTCCTGCTTCTTGGCTTTGTGTCTCTTTCAAGTATAAGTGTTTCTGCTATCTTTACAGAAACAAATGGAGGAAGGATGGCCTGCTTTACATTTATTACTGTTTTTTTTTTTCTAAATGCAAAGAGCTGACTCTACTGCACCCAGACAGCTCCTCGGTGACTAACACAGACACATGAGTTGATTCACCCTCACCCATGGGAATATTTTCTCATTTGCTGGAATATGACATTCTAATGTTCAAGCAAACTCACAATCCCCAAACCACAAAGTCTCAAAGACAAATGGCATTACAGAAAGAAGCATTCACCAATCTTATATAGAGAGTGCAGTACTTGATGCTGGCAATAAATCTATCATCTAGGTAGTGAGCTATCTCTTGCTAACCTCTGAAGGCAAGATTCAAAGCCTGCTAAAGTCAATGAACAGCTTTTCAGTAATTTCAACAAGATCTGCATCAGGTTCAGGAAGGCTACAGCTGATGTGTGGAGGTGATCTATACTACTTTGACAAACAGTACTTATAAGTTGTGTCAAAACCAGAAGATTTAAATTCAACTGTTCAGCTTGGATTATTGCAGAAAATGTGTACCTTGAAACAAAATCTGAAACCCTAATCATTAATGGGAAAATTAATATAATATTGATGCCACTTTCTGCGCAGACTAACCACTTTGCTAGCTATGTTTCGTTTACACTAGTATTGCTTAGTGCTCTGCATTTCATCACAGCTATGAAATCCTAATTCATACTTTGTTAAAAGAAAGTTGCTTTCTCTCTTTTCCTAATATCAAAACATCATGCCAATAGGCAGTTCAGTGCTTCTGGAAAAACAATGAATACCATTCATATTAGATCAAAGGACAGATTTTACTTTCAACATCACTTCCATGTGGTCTTTAGGGAATGAGATAAAACACACATTTGTCACTAGATTAGTGAAAGGTCAATTCTAACATGTAGCTCTATCAGCTGAAAATCTGATTTCTACCAGCACGGTGAATCTGAATGTGTCAAAAATAACTAAAAACTCTTACAAGATTCTGTAAAGCTGGTGCAAATGGCATGTCAATTCTAATATCTCTTTATTAGTACAGGCCCAAAACATTGTCATTAAAATGTATAACAATCTGAGGAAAAGCCAGGTATTTTTTTAATGTTAGTAAGAAATAGCTAGCACCTCTTGACCAAAAACCTATACTGTATCACCCAACTGAAAACTGCTCTCAAGTTTTAGATGCATTTCTTTCTCTGTTTAACTGGTTTTTGTTCCTTTACCACGAACTCTGTCTCCTCTGATAATATCCAGGAGGGGCATTCAAGTGTGGCAATCGCTGTGGTCATACCCAGTTGCCAGGCAACTTCTTCTTCATCCTGATACAGAAACAGCCCACCCCAACCTTCAGGTAAATGCGGGCAAACACCCAGGCATGCTTCCCCAGTATTTCATCTTCCTGTATCTGTCACAGAGTGCTGCGTTGATACCACATATCTGTGTGGGTGGCAAATAATGCTACCAGCTGTCACCCTCCTGACCTCACAGCCTCTGGGCAGTGGAGCAGCAGCTGTTGTTGGGAGCTGTCATCCCCAGCCTTCAGCAGCCAGACTTGCTGGTCATGACGGACAAATAATTCAAACAGAACTTTCCAGGATGTTGCTATAACATGAAAAATGTGGTGAGTGTTTAAACAAGAAGATATAATCTAGGATGATTTTGGGAACATTGTACTGGGTGGTGGTGGCACTGGTATAGTATGTGGTATGAAAAAAAAAAAAGAAGAGACCTCAAAAAAAAGTTAAAGGACTAATTACAGGACTATAATCCACTTAATTTATCCAAGTGAGACTTTCACCATATCCATGGATCTGAACCAAAATTTGGTAAAGAAGAGATCTCCCACATAGCACACGATGGTGTAACAAGACTCCATGGCTGGAAATTGAAGGCAGAGCCACTTGAAAAAAAACATGTATTCTTTTAACAGTGAGGACAGCCTAGCTGGAATTGTGGGGGACAGTAGGTGAGAATCACTTCACCTCATTTTAGTTGACCAGAAGTTGAATGTTCTGTTTAAATTAGGGTGGGTCAACAGATGTCCTCCAAAGGGTGATTCATCCCCTCATTTACATCTACCTCATGATACACTGAAGGTCCTTATGTGTCTCCATTGATTATAACTGTGATAAACAGCTACAGCTAAAAAAGATGAGTTCTACTTCATGTGTGTGCATATATATACACATTATATATAAACACATAATATATATACATGTATACACACAAGTATGTGTACATATGATATATCATTGATCCCAACCATATCTAATAGAACTCAAAGGGAAGGCCTTTGTTTGAATCTAAGAATCTAATTTAGCAGCTTTCAGCAATATAGTTTTCCTATGACAGAACTCATGTTTCAGTTTCTTGTAGGCACATACAACCTGCAAGCTAGTACCCCATTCAGCTTCTCATTTCCATCAGCCAGTTCACACAGTCCTAACAAAAAGATGATCTCTGCCCTCATTTGCTTTCAGAGGCATTACTGGGAAACCAGATACCCTGACAGACTCCTTAGATTTGTGGCATTTTCAGCAAAAAGACTACATTAATTTATTTTTATTGCTTCTTCCTATTCAATATGGCGTTAGCACTCACAGAGATTTTCTGTGAATAACAGTAACCATTTATAAGCATGACCATGTATTCATCTCAAATGAGCTTGTTATGATCCACTCATCTATCATTTATAAATTAAGAATTTCTGAGTAAATCAGGTGGCATCATACCAAAGCAAGAAAATATGATCAAATTCTTTTTGGGAAGAGACTGAAGCAATATGTGCATGATGTCACTGCCCTTTATTAGGAGAATGAGGTAACTTTTCTACATGATTCATGATTTCTTCTCTTCAAAACTGGGATCATCCTCTTCTAGTTCTCAAGTGCTATGTGACTTTTACTTTTAAGTCACTATTTAACCCATTACTTTGTTATTGCTTTGTCTACTTGCGTATGTTCAAAGCAACCCATTTCACTAAAAATAAAAAAAATCTGTGCCCTTAGTATACTTCATTTTTATGCAGCACTGTTCTCATGGTTGATGTTTCTCTGATGTCTTTTATGCAGCTGTTTCTACTTACACATTTTAAGTCACTGAAGCCCAAAGGTAAAGTGTATGCTGAAAGATTTAGAAGTATATTATCAGTTTAAAACTTGCAAGAAGACATGCAGAATGATTTGCTTTTCAGTGGCCAGAGTAACACTCCTTATTACCTGTGGTCAGTGTCCAGGGTTTGTTCATCCCATATGGTACACCAGAATACCACCTTTCATGCATACTGTACTTTTATGATTTCTGTACGGAAGTATGTTCTCTGAAGCAAAGATCAAATATGATCATCACATATACAGAAAATGTAGGACTACTGACACCAATGTAATTGGATGAGAGACAAGAGAAGACTTTTACAAAGTAGAAAAGGATTTGCAATGATAAACAGAGGTTGACTGTGGTTGCCATACCCATGCCAAGCAATGAAGGATGCTTGCATGGCAAACAATTCTCCACAAGGAGAATCACCTTCAGGTGACAGAGAAAGTGGCACTATTTTAATCTTGCATCATGACAGAATTGAGGACAGCAAGAGGGGCAGACCCACTCAGAAGAAATTAGGTCCAAATAATAGAGATAGAAGGAGAATCAGAGCCTTGGAGAGTCCAAAGAGTCCCAGCAGATGAAGTGACTGAATGGGGTCCACAAAGCAGACAAGCAGGAACATGCTCAGGTGTCCTTCCCATCTACAGAGTTAATGCCTTTTTGTTGAGCACACAACCTCATTTGACCTCAAATAACAGTGCTGTATTGTACTTCTTTTACATACACTTCTATACAAAAAACAGCAAGAGGAGAAGGAAGACATCAGAGAAGTACACCTTCAGGTACAATCCATTGCAGATGCTGTAAGAGCTGTGAATAAGCAAGTGAATAAAACACAGTGCAACAGCCCTGTTATTCCAGGGGCAAAAAAAAAAAAAAAATCATCCTGGCCCTTTTGTTAGTGGAATCTCTTCAAATAAAACTTTAAGTACAGGACTGTCCCAGTCTTCATCCACTTCCAGCCAACACCTTAGCTATGAACATCTATTTCTCTCAGATCCACCATGATACTTACTTAGCAATTAAATGCTGGGTATTATTTAGCCATGTATCTAATGGTCTGTGACAGCATTAATTTATTACCTCGATTGTTAAGCTTAGATAAGAAAGCACTGTTTTTTTTCCCCCCATGGAGTCACTTGCTTTTATTTCTGTATTCATTCTGAGTAGCTTTTTGAAGACGTAGAAACCAAACAGACAAGTAATATTAATAAGAACTGGGATCCATGTTCTTGGTGAGTCTTTAAATAATAACCAGTGCTGGTAGCCTCTCTATGTATATCAGCCTTTCTAGCGCACTGCTATATCTGAATACATTACTAACAAAAATACTATGTAGGTAAAAAGGAGAACAGTAAAAGCACCTGCTACTGTTCTTTTGTCACATATCCTAGGGACATATCTGATTATGGTTTTCAACTACGGACTCAAAACACATGTACTATTGTCCAGGAGATGCTAATGATTACTGATGTCACACATTATAAAAGCTTGAAGGTCTGAGTTAGTAAAATATGTTTGTTCCATACATCAGATCTGAACTGAAGCTCCATATGAGCTGACAGTAGTTGGTAAAGAGTTGAAAGCATCTGATGGAATCTGAGGTGGTTGCCTAGCTCAACAGGTTTTGAATAAAAGCAGCAAAATTTCCTTCTATCTGGAACAAAGAGAGAAATACCATCACCTAAGTACATGGGAAAAATACAATCAAGTGCATGCTACTGTTACAAATCTTGACCTGACAGTGGCAAGACAAGGAACAATTAAACAAAGAAAAAAGTCTACACAGGAATTAATTTTTGTTTATTTAGTATATTTGGTCCCATTAACAAAGTAGCTGTGTAGGAAAGGCTAAATAGGGATGCCTTAACTTCTATTGATATAAAATCTCAGACGTTACATTGCACCAATCACCAATTTTGTATTTACTAAAATGTAATAATAATGTTCCTTGAGCTCAAAAAATACCCCAGCAACCCACAACCAAAAAAACCCCAACAAAACAATAAACCAACCAACTACTCTATTAATTTCAGGGAGTTACTGCAGATATTCATTTTACTCTATATAATTAAATTCTATGCAAGCTATTTGTTTTATTCTTCTCCCTGAATGCCATGCATAGAAATTCAAATACGCTTTCATTGTGCAGCAGCTGCATTAGCTCTTTGCCTGTGCTTTCATGGCTTCTTTTGGTCTACTGTTTCTGCATTTGAGGCTTGTACATAAAAGCATAAATGAAGAATTAAACAGAGCGCAATGTTCATAAATGAGCCTCACTCATGAAGAAAGGAGATGCTCTATTTAATGCTTCTGGATCATTCCTGGAATCTGTTTTGGGGAAATATACCTCTGAAAATTGCTTCCATGGCTTTTCAACAGAGGGACTACGCCATTGTTAAATGACTTAATGATCTCTTTGGTGATCCAAACAGTCTTCAGCTGCAGGAAAATACCAGTGAGATTAACAGTGAAATAAATAGCAGACTAAAAAAAAAAAGAAAAAATAAAAATAAAAAAAATGCAAGTTACTAGGAAATATCCTTCCCTTTCAGAGTTCTGCAGATTTTGAAGCACGTAAAAACACCCAGATTCTAAGCTTAACTCCTTGCATTAAGGGATACACTACTATTGTAGAGAAAGTGAGATAAGAAGCAGTGAACGTACCTTCATTTATTGATAAGGCTTTCCCCTGAATGGAGATCTAATACCTTGTTTGTTTCACAATTATATGATAACTTTGCTGTTTAATGTAGTGCATCACAGGGTCCATTGCCTTCAGGATGCTTTTAAAAGAGAGTTACTTCAGAAACTAAATGCTGCCTCCACTTTCTTTCTTCCTCCTTTCAATTCAGTTATCAAGGATCAGATGCATGGTCAGATAGAACATTGGTTTCCATCTCCCAGAAAAAGTTTTTTTTCTATATAAAACAAAAGTTACAAGACCATAGTACAACTATTCCTAATTAAGAACTACGGATTTGAAAACCCCAGAATTCCAGAAAATTATTTTCACATCTAAAAATCTGTATCTGTCCACCTTCCATATCCTGACTCAAGTGTCTAGGTTTAGTTTCAGAATACTTGCCCCAAATCTGTAAGATAAGTGCATGCTCATGGGCTATGTACCTCAATGACAGCTGAGGCTCTGTTCATACTTCTTATACCTGTAGGCTACAACATTTAAAATAACTATAACTACCTGCCTTTTTATGCTTTCAAAAATCTCCTCTTACAAAGTTATCTTGCACAGAAATTGTGTCAATATAATTATATTTACATGAACTCTGAAATAACAAAGGGAAAGGAAGCAACTTTAACACTCTTGACTGGAAGATGGGCAATTGCTTAAGTAAAAGACAAGATAAAGATCAGATGTTAAGCAGCTGAGGTAGGTAAGAAACTGTGAAACACTTTCCTAGAAGAGGAAATTATATATGTAACTGGAAGGCTGGGTGGGAAGTTATACAGAGAGAGGATTCAAAAACTGCACCACTTGCTTGTTTAATTGCATTGGGCCTTTGTTATAAAAAGACAGCTAAAAACCAGAAAACTGCAAAAGAAGGGGGAAAAGGAACACTGGAGGAAATGAAAAGAAGCTCGGTACTATCACTCCTGTCATTTTCAGTTTCTTTTAGTGTCATTATTATGAATAGCATCAGTGTTAGTAGCAAAGAAGTTTAGCTAGTAGTGCTAGTTAAATCTATTTAACCTGAAGTTACCCTGCCTGATTTACTCAACAGGTTTCTTGGCTTAAGATTACTTTTGCTACTGCTATGTCAAACCACTGGACAGAACGTGCCAATTCCACCACTAACATAACTCCAGTAAGTCAGATAACAACAATATTGGGGAACCAAAAAAACCCCCAAAAATCTGCAATAATTCATAAAGTATCACATTTTTCTTCAAAATTTTATCTTTCCCCCACCACCACCCCCGTCCTAGAGACAGCAAGGGTATGAATGGGAAACAGAAAAAAAAAAAAAGGCCAGTGTGACAGACCCTTAATGACTCAGGTATTCTGAATTACTTTTCAAAAGGAAGTGGTTATTTCTGTATGAGAGTGAAGGATATCAACTGTCACATGACATTTCACTATATTTGCACTCTGGGCTCTACTGAAGTCACCTATTCTTGCAAAAACAACCCGCACAAAGATACTTCACACATTTCTCAAAATTGCCATTGCAGGAGCAGGAGAACAGACCCTACACTTGTGTCATGCAGGTAGAATCTGAATCTGGTTTTCAGTGTTTCCATTTGGCAGTGAAAGGAACTTCTCAATGTATCATCAATAGATGGACCAAAGACAGAGCTGCCCAAGGATGAGAAGGGAAGTGACATGCACACTGACATGAGCCATTGTATTCAACCTAAGTCAAGACATACCAGTAACCAGTTTGGTTGTCCAGAATTTAGTGTCTTTGTCAACCCTCAGCGGTTGCATCAACCAGGAATTTGACACAACTGAGGATGTGTCTTTCTCATTCCTACCCAAAGCCTCCTAATTCTAAACTTAACCCTAATCTTAGCTCTCCTACTCTTCATCTCTTTTTATCGCATATAAAACATACAGCAAGAGTACAGTAAGGTTGTTAAAGTAAGCATTCAAGAGTTATAAAATGGCAAAATTAAGATTAATGGTCTAAACTTTTCTCTGCATCAAATACATCTTACAGTTTCTTCCCTGCTCCTTCTGGGACTTTATATATGAAAATTACATTGGAGTACTTTCTTTCAACTTCTAAAATCTACTGGTAAAGTTTGGAACAAGGAAATATTTTCAAGGAAAAATTATAAATACATAGCTCAGAATATAAGAAATTGTAGAATTAGTATTGTAAACAGAATAAACATAAACTCTTTAAATGCTACAGCACTTGTTCATATTTTTATTATCTTGTCAACTTTTTCCCTTTCAGCTTCATCTCCCAAAATTTCCAGAGAAGTGTCTTCTCTCTGTTTTCCACTAGAAGCATTAGGTTTTCCCTTGCATTTATTTAAAAGCAAGGGAAAAGTAGTTTATTATTTCACTCTCTGAATGGCTACATTTGCTCTTCTGTATAGGAAAAAATATTTCAATCTAATATTGTAAAATAAAACTGAAGGCCAAAACACATACTTGAGAAAATAAATGCTCTCCACATCATAAAGAACTAAAAGAGGGAAGAAAGGACGTGAGGTTATTTTCCTTCCTTTTGGATTTTCCTTTAAAGAGCAAAAAGATAGACCAAATCACACCCATGAAACACAAATAATGGAAATAAAATTCACTATCTTGTTTGATTAGCAGTCAAACAGTTATTTTAAGAAGGTTGTGTCTGAACAAACATCTCCCTTTCCTACAGTACTAGATCTTACTGAGCAAATGGAACAGTAAATAACGACAATAATCTAGTACTGCAGTAAATGTGAAGTACAAACAAATGAAAGTGTAAAAGTGACAGCCTTTCAACTGTAAATGTGAAACTTTTACAGTTACTTTTAAAACTGTGTGAATAACACCACATCTGATCACCAGTGAGAAAACTTTTAGCATGCCCTGAAAACAAAGGACACTAATTCTCTCATCAGCAAGACACAGTGGCATTCTTCTGGAAGATAAGCATAATCAAAAAAAAAAAAAAAAAAAAAAAATAATGAGGTTTTCAATGAAAAATAATGCTTTTCTTCAATAGCATAACAGCTGGTAAGTGAAGGCTATGTATAACATCATGGAGGCTTTGAGTTTGTACTGAGAATTACAAAGCCGACTGAAGACCACTCCCAAATGAAGGAAAGAACTAATACAGTAGCTTCAGTGACAGCTTCCTCTGAGACAATAGATGGACAGTGTGGGATAAGGTTCTGTCAGACAAATGTCAGGTTAGCAGAAGAAAAATAATCTTAAACCAAACATCTTTACACAGGTCTCTGCCATGTTTTAGTGTCAGCCAACCCACCTTCTAAAGAAGAAAGCTTCACATGCCTCACCCATTCTATTTCTGCTTTAGCCTCTCTAGGTAATGTTATACATACTGGTACAGATGTAGGATCCAGCTAAGCAAACACCAGGATTTAAGCATGCATTTTCAGACAGTGCTGAGCTGTACCACACAAGCAGAAGCAGATTGTTGACAACTAACAGGTTTCTCAACGTGGCACCTCTACTTTGCATGGGAGCTAGTTTCCTCAGCAGAGATTCACTGCAGTAAAAATACAAATACTCTACAGCCAGTGGGGCAGCTATATTGAAACCTATTCATAGTATAGCCAAGACCTAAAAAGAAACAGATACAGAATGTTCCTCTTCCTTTGGTACTGCAATTTTCCAGGTGTCTGTTATAACATATATTAAATAATTTCCACAACATTTATTCCCTTAAAAATTATTCCAACTTTTCACATTGATTAAACATGAAATATTGTCCCTTTTAAAAAACAGAATTTAATTTTAACTGTCAAACACAGAAAATTGTCTTGACATTAATCAGCCAAAATATATAATTTTGTGTGTGTGTGTGCTAATCATCACATACAGATTTAAAGCCATTTTTCCAGTCACCTTTTTCTGCTTCTCAGTTATCTCCTTTTTATGTGCTTTCTCATCCCCTGTGCTTAATTCTTTTAGTGTCACATTTCACTGTACAGGATTTGAGTATTTTCATATGAGTTGTTTTTTTATTTTTTTGTAGTTCAGATATACATCCAATAAGTGACCAGAGATCTTTAGGTGTTTTCACTCAATTCAGTTTTTTGAAGGAAAGACTGTGATATGGTAGTTGAGATTGAGCATTAGTACACTTTTTCTTTCAGACAGTATTTTGGGTTGTTTCAGTCCCTGCTCTCTCAACCTTCTTTGGTTTCTGTGTACATGTCAGCCAATTTGACATCTGTGAAGAAATAGCCATGGCATATTACCAGCAGTTTGTATTCTTTGAATGAGGGACATGCTGATCTTCATTTAAAAAAAAAAAAACAACAACTGCATAATTAGACATTCAGAGGCATGAGCAATTGGGTAACATATATTCTTTGTAACTATGAGACAAATTATATGTGGTTTTCACTACAGCAGATACAAAAGCATGTAGTGGATCAGACCACATTTGAACACATAATTTTGAAACCAGGTTATGTAAGGGAGAGGCTACAATACCATTTTTATCTATATTGAGTGGAGATCTGCAAAGGTTGGAAATGTTGCCTAAATACATAGAGCCTGTGACATTTTGCTTCACTCTGAGCCAGAATGAAAACCTGGCATTTCAAATTGTCTGACAAAGAAAATTCAAGAACAACAAGCTTGGACTGATCAAACCCTTGTGTTCTGACAATTTATTTTATTTGCTATGCAATATGAAAATCAAAACAGAACCAAGCTATTTCAAATGAATACAAACATTTCTTTCCAAAAGCAAGAATCTTGAGCAGTAAAATCCAGGACTAGTAAGTATCTATCCTCCCTTATAGAGTATAAATACACAAAAGTTCTCCCAGAAGCTTTATAAATGGTTCAGTATTGACCATTTTGCTTAACTCTGACATTCCACTGAAATGACTTTTAAGCTGAATGAGTCTGTTCTGGAACACTGTTAGCAGACTTCGTTCCTTATGTTATCCAAATAGGTGCTAAGGAAAGACACATCCCATCTGTGTCTCTTAGATGGTCAGTCTTCATCTTCCATTTCTATGAGTGGAGTGAAACACACACTTCTAGAAAGAGATTCTAAGAAAGATTGCTTAGAATAGGTAAAAACAAAAAAATCTTAAAAATGCTGAGACAGTCTAGAAATTTGTTTAAATGAAAACATCTATGGTTTAATCCCACATCAAGTATATGATCGGGGTGAGCTGCTTTCTCATAGCTGATTCGGCATCATCCCGTGTGAGTTTTTTACACGTTACCATGAATTTGTCTTTTATCTTTGACACTGAATGGCATATATGCAAAATGCGCTGACATTTAAAACTGACAGAACCGGGTAAGGCAATGCTGTAAAGTCTACTGGTTTGTGTATGTGTAAATAAAGTATTGGTTATATCAGTGAAAAAACCCCAGTATTTGAAAAATAAGACGTGAAAGAGCAAGTAGCTTTTAAAAGTGATTATTATGCTCATAACCATTTGTATTAGTTCATGTTTAAAATTCGTATCTTGCAGTTTTCTGTGTATTAACATCTAAGAAATATTATATATAATATTATAAGAATTATATTTTGATTGTTAAGTAATTCATATACTAAATTCCAAATTAGAGGAACCAATTTATTCTAAGAATTGCACTATAGTTCTTTGACAGTGATTGCCTCTCCTGTTGCAGTATAAGTAATGTGGGATTACATGTGACCTGAGAAGATAACCGAAAATTGGTTTTCATACGTTTTCTGTACCTCTGAAAACGTGGAGAAACAGTTGAGCCTGGTGGTCTGTGCATTATTTGAACCAGTTCCTTTACACACTGAAAGAGCTTTATTGAATGCATTGTGTGCAAACCTGAAGCACTGCACTGATTTTTAAGTAAGTGTGTGAATTCTGCCTACCTATTCAGCATTATACTAGACAATCCAGGGTGAAGACATCTTAATACTCTATCAGACTGCATTACAGACTGAGTGAAATTACTCAAATTGTCTATTTTTAAATCTGACAATTGGAGAGAGATTACAGATGTCATTATAGTCAATTACATTATTAACTGAAGCAAAACTTTTACAGCATTTCTATGCAGTAAAAATTTCAATCTCTTTTTTCCCCTCTTCTTTCTTTTTCTCTCCATTGTTTCTTCAACTGATGGCCCTACTATACTTGGAGAAGTATTTAAAAATGTGTTACTGTCAGCACTTAATCTTAGCTGGCCCAGTCCAAGCAAACAACTGCTAAGAGTCATTGCTTCCACATGCAGGGTTTTTCCCCGGAGTACACATAAATGTCATGAGTGGATATCTCATGATGATCGCTTCTACTACACATGTGGAAATATCTAGCACAATCTAGCCAGAGGACTATTTATTCTATAACTGCAAGACAAATTTTAAAAAAATTACAAAAAGCATCTTCCAAAGGACCCGCAAAAATGTTAGTGCAGGTAAGAAGCCTACGTGAGTAATTTATTGATTCAAAACCATTAGCACTCAGTCCCTGGTCACTGCTGCTACACAACTACAATTTGACATAGTTGTGCATCTGTAACCATTGCAGTAGATTAGTGTGTAGCCACTAAGAGGTAGTTATCTGTTGCAAGACTTTTAATAACTTCTAGTTGTCACAATAATTTGCAAATATACAGTTCTCTAGTCACATTCATGCAATTCATAGAACCCACACTCTATTTATAATATGCCCAAATCCTCATATATACTAGGGTATATTTATATAGAGTTCATATACACTAGGAGTGCCTTTAGGAGTTTATACAGCAGCTCGTATATACTAAGGTGCATTTCTTCAATGTGTTCTAAAGTCTGATCGCTTTTATAAATTCTGTTAGCATCATTGCAAGTTAGCCTAAAAACCCTGTGATCTGAAATCTTCAGGCATTCTTGCCTGTTCATTGCAATAGAAAAAGACTGGATTGGTAGAGAAAGTTGTGCTTTGGCAATGAACACTGTTAGCATTCCTCCACTATTCCATAAGACTTTGCCTGTCCTCTAGCAGTATGGCTGATGAAACTTTTTATCAGATTAGAAAAGAATTAACTGTCACAAAAGAGGATGCAGGATTGATAGAGGGGTATGCTCCTGGGAAACTGATGGGTAAACAGTAAGAGTAATAAAGAGTCTCGAGGCAGTAATACCTGCCTTGAATTACAAGCACTTGCATGCTCAGTCCCGTGCGACATCTGAGAAGCAAAGGAGAAAATGTTGCAGGGCTGAGAAGATGCTTTATATGGGAGCTCTCCCTTAGCCTGCCAAAGGCATGTCTCTGTACCTGCTTTGAAAAATGGGTATGTTGTTTCACATGCTTTCACAGTTACACTGTGTTGGGCATTTATTTTTACAAAGTTTTTCCACAGAGTTAGCATGCCTAACAGGCTGCTGTGATTGAAGTAGGGTTCCAGTGAGGAAAATGGTGGAAAGTGACCATGTGGACCATCAGCATGAATAATTTTATTTGCCTGCTGTCACCAGTACCCCTGGCTCCCATCCCTGGTAATGTCATTAGCATAATGAATGCCATTTCATAAGGCAAACAGCCATTCTCTGTGACTGAGTGGGTCACGTACTCATTCCCACCCCCTCACTATCAGGCCCTAAAAGTCCTGTACACCAAGTAGACAAGCCAAACAGATTTCTTCTTCTCCTCCCTCAAGGCTCCTGGGTGTTGCTGGAGAGTGAGATCTGGGATGCCCATAACTCCCACCAACCTTTTCTGCCTCTGGGGGCTGAAGAAGGGACTTGTCTGCTGTTGTGTGATTTTCAAGTCTAGATTGTGATTGCTATATTGATACAGCAAGCCATCTATTAAGATCCAACCTGATCTGCAGAGGTTCCAGGTAATTAGAAATTATAAATTAAGTTGTATTATAAATTCTGTATTACACTACTTATAAATTATACTATATTGATTCCACTTGTAGAAATCCTGTGCCATTCTCATCATAAATTCTGTTCTATATCAATCAAAATATCCTGCTAAGAAAATAAAGCTTTAATTGAAACTATAATTTTGTGCCATGGTCCTTCTGCCAAGGATCCCTAAAAGAACTTGTCTGTCCCCTCAGTGTCAGGCAGCACCTGCTCCATATCTCCATCAACTGCCTCTGTGTCTGAATTCCTTGGCTACGAGGCTCCATTTTGTCACTTGAAATGACACCCCTGCCAGCACTGTGGCCACTGAAATGCTTTCCTTCACCGTCTTTTTGTCCATTTCTTTCCCCTTTTGCTCTGTTTCTTCTCTTACTTCAGAAATGTATTGAATTGCTGAGCCAACTTCCCACATTCTTTTCAACAGTTCTATCAGCCTTTTCTCTTAGGCTAGTCCTTTTTTAGACCAAGATAAGGTTGTGATTAGCAGTTAACATCAATGCTTTTCAGGATCTGGACACTAAGGTGTTAGTCTGAATACTAAATTTTCATGACAATAAAGACTAAGAATTTCTTCCTAGACTCTGATACTATCCATGTTCTCAGTTTAGGTGAGGAGGTTTGGTAGATGTCTAACTAAACCAGTGTATTTTCTAGCTATGTTAGTACAAAACTGTGGGACAGAAAGGCAGAATATGGCCAGACACTGGCATTCAAAGAAGGAGGTCATGTCAGGCATTCATGTTATCCAGGTTCTCTATTCCCTGGGAAAGAGAAGTGATATCAATAGGTGGAATAGCTGGTTAGGACAGTAAAGTGGTTACAAGAGTGAGAAAGCAGAGCAGGAAGGCAAATGCAGAATTGCTAGAAAGTTTGGCACAGATGCAACCAAGCAAATTTATGTCAATGCAAATTATTTTTCATTCCCACAAGAATAAATTCTCCAGAGGAAATCTGAGTTACAGAAATGTGAGTTATACTTAAGCTGTGGACTGGAACAGTATCATGTGCGCTGCTGTAAATCTCTCGCATACAAAAGCCCATAACTTTTTAAATCAGCATCTGCTTTAACCTGAGGCATAGAATTGCCAGACATTTAAAGGTGTAACAAATAAGGGTAGGAGGCAACCGTAGGAGGTGATCTCTCAGTCTGCAATTCTCCTGCTTGTACTCATCAGAAGCACAAATGTAAAGAATGTCATGTTGAAGCATATATATTAGACTTCTACCCCTTTTAAAGTAACTAGGTTCAGCAGTGATTTCACTTTTTCCATTAGATCCTCAGGTATCTCTGACTTAAAATCAAACAGAACAGTGGGATAAGAGCTAGTAATTTCTTGTTTAATTCCTCTTAGCATTTTATCCACAGTTAGTTAAAAACCAGTAATCACTGTGTGATTACGTTTAGGTTTTTCTGGAATGAGTTATACCAAACTTTAAATCTATGGGCTACTTACATACCTATTCCTAGGAGTTTCTTACTATGGAACTGATTTCAAAGTCAACAACAGAAATACAACTGCCATAAATAAATTGCTTTCATACAAGTAAACACTATCATAAGCAATAAATAGAATAGTAATGGAAAGCATAAAAGTGGACTACTTGAAAAGTATACATTTAGATTAATGTGTTACAAAGTCAAGAAGTTCAGGAGTCTGGGTAATAACGTAACATAAACCACAGCACTTCACCTATTCATTTTTGCAATTAGATTAACATACAGTGTCTTAATAAAGTCTCTGTATCCTATAACAAAAATGGTTAAGAAACTGGGTTTAGCATATTGGATTTTAACCTTAACTTTCTCCTTTCTAATTTAGAAACACTTCTTAACTGAAAAATTCATCCCTGGATGGAGGACATATAGGAACTAATCTGTAAGTAGAAGAATAGGACACCTAAACTATCCCAGTGAAATACTTCAAGGAACTAGTTTCATGCGAGTATATACATACCCATAAGAAAACAGGAATCTTCATACATCGAATGGATACTTCAGATCTATAAATATGACTTCAGACACAGTTACCAATTTTGCAAATATATTTTATGTGCCTCACATGCAACTACTGGTTTCTGTACAGTCAGTAATTGCATATACTAATTTTGTTGGCACCATGTGAGCAGTCATTCTAAAAAATTACTGGCTTTATGCAGATTTGATGCCCGTGAAATTAGATCTAGCTACTAAACTCACATCTGTTACATGAAATGGTATTTCCTTTCCTGATTTTTCAGTTTTCAGTGACACCGTTCATGAAGATGGTAATTTAAAAATAGAGGTCAAAAAGAGTTGATTGTTATTTTCTGGTAACTGGAAACTTATGTGAAATTTTAAAATTAAAAAATATTTTCCATGTTTAGTATTTTATGATCTCCACTACACATTCTTTGAAAAGACCAATATATAGCTATATTTACCTTTATTACAGCTATGTCTAGAAATACTCTGTTTAAAATCTATCCTTGAATTCTTCCATCAAGCAAGGATATCAATTTCTACTAACAATGCAGAATATGAACCTGCTGAATAACATGTGCACTACAGTCTTTTGTTGATTCTTATAGGTTACGCAGATAATTTCATTTACAGGAACACCTGTTAGATATGTCTGACAGAAATATCTTTTATTTAAATACAAGATATAGGCAGGCAGCTTATATTGAGTCATTGCAACTAATAACCACAAACTGAGAAATTATTTTATTGAAACTAACGAGAACGATACATTCCTCAATACTGTGGTTAAACTGTCCGTTTAAAAGTGTCAGGGTAAACCATGTGAGAAATTGCCTGAGCTTGAAACGAAAGACAGTCCTCCATGCAATGGCTGGGACTATCCTGCATCGGTTACATTACGGGTCTCAGAGGAAGTTCTGTAGGTATTACAAGTATAATCACATTTTCCTGTTGTTCATTCTTATCAGACTTTTTTCCTTTCCCCAGCTCCTGTAAAAGCACCTATACAAACAACCAAAGAATACCTAAACAGCTGCAAAAATACAAAGATGCTTGTCAGTGTGTACATTTTTGTCCATCAACAGTCAGAGATATGCTGCATAAACCTAAGGACATTCATTACTGAGAACCCTTATGGAAGTTAGTTGTAATTAACTAAGCAGAGAAAAGTATTATATGCAAAGTATTTTCAAATTCAAAATGGAAAAAAAAATGTTGTTTGCCCTTTATAACTCAGTTTCTCATCTCTTCTTATGGAAAAATCTTAATAACTAACAAATCAGCTTCCAAAATGAGGATACCTTTAGCATAGCTTAAAAAATAACATAACTGTTCAGTACATTTATAAACGAAGCCACTTAGAGGCTTGGGAAAGAATCCACATCTGCTTTATGTGAAGGTATCAATTATAAATATAGACAAGCATAAATACACAGGTTCTGCTTGCATTTAAATACAGACAATAATATGGAATTGAACCTAAAGGACCACAGTCTTTAAGTAAGACTGACAGAGCATTCACGTAGCACTTGTTCACATGTTATTGAAGTGAAAGGGGTTTTGCCCTGGCCTTTCAGGGTTATAAACTTCAGCTCCTAGAGAAGAGGAAAAATGCTGATAAAGACAAAAACATATATGAAAAATCACATATGGAAAATCACAAGCAGTTTTTCGAAGTAAACAAAATAAATTTTTTTGTGTGTGCTTTTTTTTTTTTTTCTTTCCAGTTTGTTATTACGATTTGACTTGCACAACATTTCCTTTGGAAAAATACACCATTTGGATGGCTGGTCTATTTTCTGGGCCTCATGTCCACTTACACCCTTGCAGTTGCTGGTCTATTTCAGGTAGAATGCGCACTGTAGCAGGTATAGCTGCCATACAGTATTACATGAAAAGTGCACTCCCACTTGCCTCCTGTGTGCTAATATGCCACTACCTCTGTGACTGAAACCTAATTTTCTTATAAATTTTTCATCTATAACACCTTTACAGATGGCAATTATCTGACAATAGCCTTCCTCAGGAATGGCAGATATATGACCTGCAGTTTGGGTTCTGCTTACTGTGATCAGTTTCATCCACTCTCTAGACTAGTTCTTGAATTTCAATTTTGCAAATTAAAACACAGCACAACTGCAAGTTAGTGCTGAACCAGGGCTGTGTAAGACCATACTGTACAGTATAATGGTCTGAGAACAAGCCAGCACAGGTGCACCTGGACTTGAACACGCTATGCCTGAAATGACAAGCCTGATCTCTGAAACATACTGCTTTGTCAATGCATTTTGGCAGAGAAGTAACAATTAGAAAATCTAATTACAATAACTAGTAAAATTTTATTATCTGTGCCTATTTTTAAAACATCTTCTGCAGGAGGTTTATGTGAAGTGCTAGGACATCAGCCTAAATTTAGTAGGTAAAATGGATATGAAAGTCAAACCACAGTGGCTTTTCTAAAAAGCAAAGTCCTATGATATCATAAAAAGCTGTAACAAGGTGCATCAGTGAATATGCGTTTTCTCAGACACATAAATAAATTATAGAAAAGTATTTGGTCACAGGAAAATACAATAAGTAAAACACCCTAAGTATTCTGATGCACTCACTAGTCCATTGGTTTTGTCCTACATTATTTCATATTTTTTTGCACTCATGCTATGTGTATTTTAAAAGGCATTAGTCTTTACAGGCACATTTTCACAGCACTTGGTTAGGATTTGTGGAAAAAAAAACATTGTCTTCTTCATCACTGTGGAAGGCCTGAAAGACCCTCCTTTCCAACGGTCTGAAAGAAAATAAATTGGGCACTGACTTACCAGGCAAAAGTCAGCAGCAAACAAAGCTTCTGACTCCCTGGTAGCACGGGCCAAGGTGTGGCCAGGAGGCTGTGCATGCTGTTATCTTGCTTAAAATGGTTGTTTCTGAATAATTCACTTGCTGATATACTATATGACTTAAGATGAATAGTCATTCAGACGAATATAGTATGTTTCTATCAGCATGTCACAAAACACGATGCTAAATTTCAGGAAGACAGCAAATGGTTTAAAACTAGAAATGTAACAAACTGAAAAATACAGTACAAAATACATAGTATTTTGAAAAGTCATGGGTAATGTGGTAATATTAAATGTATACTGACATCAGTGTATTACACCTAAAAAAAAAAAAAAAATCAGTTTTTGTAAAGTCAACAGTAAAACAATTACTCTTTGTTTAAACTAGTAAGGTCTGCACAGCATTTAAATGGTATGGCAGAGAAACTGTACATTTTCTAATTCTCAAGAAAACTGCAATGCAATAGGTTGTGAGCAAATTTGTCAGGATGTACAAATAATAAAGGTAGGAAAAGTATTTCCTTCAGTGTCCACGACTGGAACAACTGGGTCGAAGTACAGCCACACACAGGTCAGCAAGGAACAAGATTTGCCCAGAAGAGAAGATTTTCAGCCTCAGTGTTCTAACATAAGGCTCCAGACTCAAAGACACGTTGTGCTGAGGTTGAGTATCAAACTGTAATATCAATTTCTTTCTGAAAGGAAGATGTGCTGTGTGCACTTAGAGCTCATGAAAAGGGACTGAAATACCACACGTCTGTTTACACCAGTAAAACCATGAAATATGCAAAATCAGAGGAGAAAAGACTTCTTTTCTAGATGCAGCCTGAAGTGAGACAAGCAAAAACCTATGCTTCTATGTAATGGTGCTATTCTAAAATTGAAAAGAGAAAGTGAACAATTACAGGCAGCTACACAAAAACTTTTTAAGCCATTTTGGAAGGCAGACAAAAGAAAACAGAAGAGCAGTATCACATGTTAATAAAAATGATTACCTCAAGGTAATTGTTCACATGTATTTTTGCATATAAAAATGAAGGTAATGATGCAGTAGTAATTTCTTTATGAATTCTAAAGTCATACACACACTGTCTTTTACGATAGGATATAATTTCCATTAGTATGGGGATCATAGTCTTTTATTTGGGCTTAATTCATCTCCATCTTAAATATTTATTTGAAAGGATATCAAACTACATGAGAACAACATGAGCAGGGAGAAAACGTTACAGAAGAATTTGTAGTTTGAGGGATCATTCCTCGTGTGAAAAAAATGTTGTTGAAAATTGGTAATCAACAGGAAGTCCTTAAAAAAAATAACATTTGAAAACTGTTGATCTTTAAAATGAAGGGAAATATTTAAAAAATAGCTTAGCATTAATGTTCTATTCAGAGATTCAATACAAACAAAATATCAGTGCAAACAGAAGTTTCTAATTTGTATGGGACATGGGAAAATTGACAGCGCAGACCCAAAATTAAACATGCAGGCAGTGATGATGACTGTTCAATGATTACCTCATGATAACCATTCTGGGAGCACAGCCAGCTTTATCCAATAAAAACAAAAGAAAATATAAACATGATGGAAGTGAAGAATTTAAGTTACAGGAAATAAAAACATCAGTATTCAAGTTCTTGCCCAGACTGAGCCCACCTTTCCACCTCCCCAGTAATACACATGGCCTCCCATGGAGTTCTAACAGCTATGCAGGTAGGAGGAATGAGCATGCACACTCTAACTGTATGTTGTATAGCTCTGGGAGTATAAGGGGAAGGACTGGAATAGTTGGAGCGCTCCAGGTTCTTCATTACAGGAAGGCTGCTTTCTTATCACTCCATCCTGCAACTGCAAGACTGAAAATTCCCCTGTTGCTCTTTATTTCTGAGATAGGGTAACACCTTTGGAAAAGTGGAAATAAACTGCACTCAGGTAGAGGACAGAAGCAGGTTTTTTGCTGAAATAAGAAGTGAAAGTGATGGTGTTTGTACCTGTGGTCCAAGCAAAACCTTCTCTACAAATAACTGAAATACCGGGTCATTCATTTTATGTGGCTTTTCATCCTAATAAACATTAACGTTTAACAGCTTTCAAATGTTTTAAAAAAACTAATTAATCCTCTGACATATCTGCAAAATAGATTCTTACTTTATTGATGGAGAAAGTGAAACCTTGTTCAAATGACTTGCCCAAGGCCATGCAAATCAGTGACAAACCCAGCCTGAAAACTCTTGAGCTCTTAATCACATACTCAGCTGCCTGAAACATCTCACCACTGTCACCATTCTCAGGGTACGTACTACTGTATTAGTCACAACTGTGTATGAGTGGTACGGCACAAGCGCCACATGTAAACCAGGGTCTCTGATTTAGTAACGTAGTTCAAACATCTCAATGCCACTGTAATTTACCTGCCACTACACCAGAAGACATAGCTTTGCATCTCAAACTCTTTGCGGTATGAAATAGATCTACTAAGGACACCGGTCACAATTAATAAAATAACATTAATTATAGCTGGACCTACTCCACGCTAATGAATTGAGCTTCCCTGTGACCATGCATAGGCTTTCAAACCATCTGGCACAGACTGGCATGTGACTCCATGTGGGAGACATCTTGGTCTCCACAGCAGGCTGGCTGCACACAGACCACCAGCTGGGAAGGGTGCCAACTGCACCTCTGCTGCCGAGCAGCACCGAGTTGCTGGTATGCTCGAGGCATGGTAGGAAAGGTTGCTACACCCTGGGCTCTGCAGACAATCATATCCAAGCACCTGGGAACACTCAGTTTTATTTACAGGCATGGGCACAGACTGTGTTAGTGCTCCACAGGCAGAATCCTACGCAAAGAATTTTATTTGCCGTAAATCAACAAATGAACAGGTAGTTTTAATAGTAGTATTAACAAACGTGCAACAATGTACTTTCATGTGTCAGACTCAGTTTTGTCCTTTCTACAGGGAATTCCCAAATAGACTTTCCAGAGAATCTAGCCTGACACTATCCACACAGTAGGGATGTATGACTAACTATCCTAGCAGCATTCATACCAAGGATTTCAGAAAAAGACCTATTTGCAAACGCACAAGAAGCATCAAGAAAAATATTGTTCCACTTGTCCCTTCATCCAAATACATTAGTGTAAATACAACCCTATGAAGGCTTGCAAAATGGGAGTCAAGTTGCAAGCCTTAAGAAAGAGGAAACGCAGGGTGATGTGCACTACTGGTAACGCCAAGCGACCTGGGATGGACAACTTTGCCTGCAAAGTGAACAGGAATGGTGTGTCAGGGGCAGCAATACAACAACTCCACTGGTCTTACTAGAAGCAATCTTTCTGTGGAATCCTTGCCAAATTTAAAACTGCTCTCCCCAAGAATAAGTCTCCTGAAGGAGTGCTGAAGCCCCATTACCCGCTCCTGCAGGAAATTCTTAGCACAGCTGTCCTTCCAGTCCTCACACACCCACACACATGGTGCTGCCCTGGAAGGCACTTAGAAAAGCCTGCCTCATAAAGGCAACCTCACACATATTTACACTACATTTCTGTATTTAGGCATATCACTTCTACAAAAGCAACAGGGCTGTGTTAAAATAATTTTGTATAAAAAAACTGTCAGGTAAAGCAAACAGCAGTAAACAGAAACCCACAGAGACAGCAGGCTGCAACATTATTTTAAATTATATTTCTGATACTGAGGCGTGGTAATCCAAACTCAAAATTGTAAGCGACTGCTGTTGGAAACTGCAGTTTCTTGAAGAGAAAACCGGTGGGGTACGAATGTGTTCCAACGATGTAAACCGAGGGCTAGGGCCAGCTTTTCCTTTCACTAACACTGGGCACAAACCCAGCACAATTCCACTGATCGTAGCGGTGTGACTAGAAGTGAATTTTGCCTTTAGAAGGAAAGATATGAAACTTTGTTTCAGCAGATAAAAAGCAGTTGGCTGGAGAGCTGTGAAAGTGGGAGTGCTAGTTTGTTTTAGTGGCCTCGGGAAAAATTCACTTAATACTTCTGGGTAAGGCAAAGCTTTGAAAACCTGTATGTTTAGATGCCTTCTGAGAACTCTCGAGAGACATACAAGTGTCAACGTGCTGCTATTTGTCAGCTCCTTTAACACCGGGTGTGGGGGGTGAATCTAAAGGTTATAGTGCGTGGTAATGTTTGTCACACGAGGTCGTCTTCATCACAGAGCTGCTTACCTGTGAGGTAAACCCAGCGAGCCATGCAAACCCACCTCAGTTAGCAGAAGTATCAATGTTGGAGGTATGCTTGGGGGTGTGAAAGTTTGCAGGCCTGAGTATCAAAAAAAAAAAAAAAAAAAAGCACAATTTCAGGAAAGCACAGAGTAAATACCTTTTTACCAGCAATGGAGTTGCAACTCTTAAAAGACGACCAGTATCTGGTAGACTCTAGGATGCATTTATTTATTCTTGTGCTATAATACCAAGTCTTTGCAGGAGTATGCAAAGCAAAGGCTCCTTTTTGAGGGGGTTTCTCTCAGAAAACCAGCCCCCGTGAGCAGCTGGTTACCCCCTGAGAAGGCAGCCAGGCCCAAAGGCGGTGAACCGACAGTGGAACCCTTCAGACCCCGCGGACCGCTGCCCCCGGCCGGGCCGGCCAGGCCGCAGGCAGAGCGCAGCCGCCCCCCGAGCCCCGCCTCGCCTCACGCCGCCCGCCGCCCCCCGTTTCCGTCTCTCGGGGGAACACCCCACCTTACTCCCCCCGCCCTCCCAGGGCTGCCCACCCGCGCGCGCGTGTGCGAGGGCGGGGAGAGGAGGGGGGTGACGCGCAGGCGCGGTGGGGCGCGGCCCTCCTGGTTGCCGCGCGCTCGCTGGGGGGGCGGCGGGAGGCGGGGTGAGCGCGCGGGGCGGCGGGAGCCGCTCCCCTGGTGGCCGCCGGGGGCTGAGGCAGCCGCGCCGGGGCCCTGCGGAGCTGCCGTACGCGCCCAGCCCCCGCCCAGCCGGGTATTGTTCCCAGCCCGTCTCCGCTGGGGAAGTTTTGTCCTCGTCCCGGCTCCGCTCCCCGCCGGGGCGGGGCGGGGGGGCCGGGGCCCCTTTGTCGCCACCTCCCCGGCGTGCGGCGGCCGGCGGAGGGGGGGCCAGAGGGGGGGGCGAGGCTCAACATGATGGCGGCCGAGGCCGGGGGTGAGGAGGGCGGCTCGGTTACCTCAGCCGAGACGGCAGGAGCCGCCGCCGGCGTGGAGCCGGGGCACTATCCGGCCGTGTGCTGGGGCAAGGGGCCGGGGCCGCAGGGCCCCTTCCCGGCCGGCTCCGGCGGCGGCGGCAGCCCGGGCGCCGGCCCCTCGGGTGGCCCGTCATTGTGCTCGGTGCTGGGGCTGCTGGAACTGGACGCGGGGCCTGCTACTCCGATGGCTGGCGGCGCCGCCACAGCGACCGGCCCGGGGCAGGGGCCGGAGGCGGCCCGGCCGACCGATCCCGGCACCGCCGCCGCCTTCCCCCCGCTGCCGCCGCCGCCGCCCCCCTTGGCAGGGGGGCTGGGGACTGTGGACGAAGGCGACTCGCTGGACGGGCCGGAGTACGAAGAAGAGGAGGTGGCCATCCCGCTCAACGCGCCCCCCACCAACCAGTGAGTAGCCGCCGCCCCGTCGGGGCCCGCCACGCCCGGCTGCGCTCCGCACACCCCCCCACACCCCCCACACCCCGCTCCCCCCCTCCCCGAGGGGCGCGGGCCGCCGCCCCGGCCCCCCGGTTTGGGCTGGTGGGAAGTGTGTGTCAAACTCCCCTGCAAGTCCCGCTGAAGTTTTGCGCTCCCCCCACCCCCCCTTCTCCCCCAGTTCCGCTCCAGCAGGAAGGCAGCTCCGCCGGGAGAGTGCCCGGGGACGGGAGTCCCGTTGCGGGCAGACCCGCCGCCCCGCTGCTCGGCGGAGGGACAGACCTCCTCCACCTGCCCCCGCCGCATCCCGGCCTTGTGCGGTGGGTGAAGAGGAGCGAGCAGCGGCAGCGGGGACATGAGGCTCCCTGTCACTTGGAGGTGGTGCTCCGGTAGTAACTGGGGTCAGCTCCTGGAAAAAAGGCGCTCTGGTGGAGCCCATTTTTTTGCGAGTTTTCATAGCGATACTGCAGGCTGCCAGGAAGAGTGAGCTGTTCCGGTTGTGGTTTAACTACCTGTTGGAGAGACTTTTCCAGTCTCTGGTAGCACTGTAGTCTTGCACAGAAGGGCCATGAAGTTTATTTATCTAAATAAAAGCTAAGAAAAATGCTCTCCATGGCATAAAATGATAAATATACCTTGTCATCATTGCATCTTGCATTGATCTCTTCTAAAGTGTTATCAAGCTTTTCCATTTCACATACAGACAAAGCTAAAGTACTGCACACGTGTTTGGTCTTTTTTAAAATTCAGGCAGTCCTGAAACGTGGATTTAAAATGAATTCTGTATTTTAAAGTGTTAGCAGAGACGCTGTTTTTATGAAGTGTAACTGCTTTGTTGCTCGTCCAATTTAAAATAAAGTTGATTTTAATTGGATTATGTTTGGAGAGAGGAGGCAGTTGAAAAAAAGAAGCTGTAAACTTGCAGTTAGGTTTTATTATACTTAACCATCCATTAGGTTAATCAGGATTCCTGCAATGATGGTAATAGAAAGAACCTTGCACTAGAGGCAGACCAGTTTTGTCTTTATACTGTGTGAAATAGAAGATCAGATTATGTTATACAGAGTTTGTGTAATTAGCAAGTAGTCTAAACACAACTTTTGGATTTAACTGTAGAAAGTCTGCACGTTTACATAAAGCACTTGCAAGGCTTGTATCAGAACAGAAAATAGCCCTCGAGCAGGTACCTTGCTCTCCCCAAAATGAAGTTGCTTCAAAGGCTTACATTGCTTGCATGGGTACCTAGATGCATGTGACTCCTGAAGTTACAGTGAGTATAGTCAATAATTTAGGGTTTCGAGGTACAGAGTGGCAGATGTATTCAAGACACAGGTCAGAAAGTTGATGTGAAAACCCATCTGAATTTGAGAGAGAGTTAATTTCTGCACTATTTCGGGTGCTTCCAAGATTTTAGGAGCCACTGTAGTTACAAGGAAGACCTGATTTAGTTGAAGATGTCCCTGATCACTGCAGGGGGATTGAACTAGATGACCTTTAAAGGTCCCTTCCAGCCCAAACTGTTTTATAATTTTATGAAAATCTAACATTATAGGATTTCTTTAAAACTAATCTCTCAAACCTTGACAGGTTTCCTAGTAATCCCTTATTCTTTAATTTCTGGATTTTTTGTGGAATTTTGTAAACATGAAGACCTTGTTTTGTGAAGACAGTGTTTGAATAGTCTTAAACTTGTGGACTTCCCTATCATGCTAGAAATAGAATTAGGCAGATTTGACAATGGATAAGGAGGGAAATAGAAGCATATAAAAGCAATGTTACTTCTTCAGTGTTGTCTGCCAAGCTGGTGAGATAGAGCATTCTGCTCTTCAGGTTTTCTGTCTGAAAGATCAGACTGCTGCTTCTGTTAGACCTGGCTAAGTTCCTCAGAGAACTGAGGAAGAGAACAAAAAGCAAGCTTTTTTTGAAATATTTTTAGAAACTAGGGTAATTAATTATGAATAATCACCTGTTCGATTCTAAGCAATTGTTACCGCATCTACAATTCTGGGTGGATTTTGCAGTCAGAATGTTGTCTTGGAAGTCATGCGCAAGCATGATGGCTAACTTTTTGTGAAAGAGGGTGTTAGATTTCTGACGGGGAGTACATGCTAGGGGAAGGCTGCAGAGGGCCTGTTTTTGTTGTGGTTGACAGGGCTACTTACCTTGCTCAGACAAAGGAGACACTGAAGTTTTTGCAGGACCAGGGCATAGCTCTGTAGTTAAGTGTTCTCTTTAAAATTATTTAATACAGAAACATCTAAGAAATAAAAGACATTTTAAAAATTGATACAGAAGTTCATACCTCCATATACTTAACCATTTTCTTTATAATTTTATCCTTAATGTGTGACTTTTCCATAAAAAAAATAAGTTGGCTGATTAAAATAATTAGAAGTATATTCCCCTTCCATTCGCCTCTTATCTATTTTATAGAGCATCAGTTTTTACCATTCTCAGTTAAGTCATTTAAATTTGCCATATGTTGATAGTAGATTGTATTCTTTCAGTCCTGCTGTTTTATTTTGGAACTGCCCTTTCTTTGTAATCATACCATCTGCTTCTATGGAGTTGAACTCTTGATTTATTGCCAAAACCACAGATCAGTATTATCTGTCATCTTATATAAGGAAAGGTCCAGTATAAGTGTTTAAGAGTAGTAATTGATCTTGTAATTTAAATTTGGATTAAATTTCTCCAGTTGAATACGATTACAAAACTGCTGTTCCATTTGTTTAAATATGACTGCCAGCTCCACCCTTTCCCACTTCCTCCTAATTCATTCAGTTTTTATAGGAAGCATGCAGGATTGGCTTGATGGATAATTCCACAGTTCTGTCAAATGGTTTTGTTTCTTTGTCTTAATTGCTTACAATATATTATGTGTGCATCAGAAAATTGAGATTGCTCTTCACTCCTGGCCTTGCTTTGTGATATAAAATTACTATTCTGTATAAGAATGAAAAGGCATTAATTTTTTTTTGTAACAGTAACGACTCACAAAGCTTCTTTGCCTTCCTGCAGACATGTATGGCATTTCAGGATTTACTGAGTGGTTGTTTACTGACTCCAAACAAAATTACTCAGTAAAAGTTGCCGCTGGTATTTCCAAACTGCAATCTTAGATTAGACTTTTAAGTTTAAAATGAAATGAAGCTTTCTGTGGAAAGTCAGACACAACTATATCACTTTTTCATCTCCTAACTTGATTTTCCAAATTAAAAAAAAAAAAACAACAATGAAACAACCACAACACACAGAAGCCAACCAAAATCTGAGTGAGTTCCCAGTTTGCAAGTGTTAGGCCATAAAGGTATTACAGACCAAATGTGGGTTTTTTTGAAACGTGAAGAAGTTTTTAAATACCATACAGTTGACAGTCTGTCTTTCACAGTAACTAACCTGAAGGGATGGGAAGTGAAGCAGATGCTAGTTCTGGACTTCCCATCAGGATGCTGTAATTGTAAGTTTGTTCAGAGTAGTCAGGATGTGTTCGTCTTCAGTAGCTAGCATGTAGTACACTTAATTTCCTCTTCTCTTTTCCACATACCTAAGGAAGATGGGAATACATCTTCTCTTGGTGTGTTTTCTTTAGTTTTCTAGCATGTTGGCATGTAACAGGTTCGCTGTATTCACAAACTCAAAATCCCCAAGTAGGTTTGATTTTTTTTCTTCCTTGATCCTGAGTGAAACTGGCTTAAGGCTTGTCTGTTCAGTTTGTGTGTGTGGTTTTTCGTTTTTCTGGAGCACAGCAGTAGCATGTTTATATTGTAGCTTAATGCTAGGTGGGAGGCACAGGATGCTGGGGAATAAAGTGGGCAACTGTTTGTTTTGGTCATTTTGTTACGAGCTTTCTACACTATTTGCAAAGCTCTCTGACAGAGACTGAAATAGTGTGAGGAAATGCTTTCAGACTTAATGAATTAATGCGATTTTATTTGATTGTAAACCAGCAGCATGTGGAATAGTTCAGTTACTTATATATTTGATTAAAAATCATAGTTAACAGAATTATTTTAGATCCTAGTGTTGCATTGGGGTGGCAGAAACCATTCCAATATATTCTAGCAAAACTGACATTTTTGTACGTTGTTTTTTTGAGCAGTGGTTATCAGTTTGAAATGGAAATCAGTTGAAATTGAAAGCTATCTACCAGACAAAATGAAATAGGCTGTCAAAATACCTTCTGGTTAAAATAAATCTTACCCAAACCAGATGTATTCTTGCAGTCACTGTTCATGCCTGTTGAGGCAACATAATAGTGAGAAAAAGAGATGATGATAGGAGATGGATAAAGAAATATGAAATAAGTGTGGATTGCATGAAAGTAGAACATTTTTCTGCCCGGATGTAGTATGAAGTTCTGGTTTCTTCACATGAGTGTCAAAGGTGGCAAGTCCAGAGTTCTGCAGCATTTGTTTATTTCAGTAACTTATGAAAAGGAATTTTTTTTGGAATAATGGTTGAAGGCCCTTTTCCATACTGATGAATGAGTCTGAAAACTGAGGGGAAATAATATTGTCATGCTCAGTTAAGTTGTGTATAAACTATGAAAAATGACATGTGATGCAACTTGATGTTAGTGTATGAGGTTTCTTTTCTGTTTAGCAGTTAACATGGCTAGCAGATAAACTTTTCTTTTTCCAGAAAATTCATTTCTTTATTAATTTCTGTTCCGTACTGAAGGGAAACACCTTACTTTTCTAAAATTGATGGGCAGTTCTGATTTGGCTACTTAAAAGGTAGACCTGAATATAAATGTGGCTTTTGTTCTGGCTGAATGTGTAGTGTTTAGAAGTGCTGTCTTAAATGAATGGTTGAAAGCAGCAGGCAAAATCCTACCTAACCCAACTGTAGGAAGTGAAGCAGTAAGTAAACTGAGTGTGTTAGGTACATATATAAATGAAAGCTTCAGATGAAGAAAACCAGAAGAACAGAGTTTGATGCCGGAAAAATTTTGAGGAGGATTTTTCAGTAGTGTAGTCAACATTTCTAGTTAACATCAGATGATATAATTTTGTTTAAACAGTGAATAGAGTCTCTTGACCTGTACTTTTTCTGGTTTCTATTTTTGTCATATATTGACTCTCAGAACTTCAGTTTGGGACTTGGACACTTCATCTACTGGTCTGCCCTATTGAGAAGCATAATATTATACCATATTTCTTCACCTTTTCTTGTCTTAATGTTTTGTGGCTGGGCAGTGGGGAAGAACACAAATCTTATCAGAGAGGTCATGTGTCTCTTCAGTGTAGGACTTCATCTGTTGTTTCAGCCATAAATTCTTAGGACTTCTGTAGTAGTTTTCCAGTTTCTCACATATGTTTCTCCCTGAACAAAACAACAAAAAAATCTTGATATTTGTCTCACTGATAGGCACAGTAGGAGGGGAGGAGAAGGCATCTTGTTTTAACGTTGTCTTTGTGCTGCATAGAAGTACTGCAGTGAAACAGTTCTGCTTTTCTGTGTCCTTCCAGAGTATGGTCAGTATCAATAAAGTGTTAGCAGTGCTTGGCAAGTTTTATATACTTGTCCTGTTTTATATTCTTTTATATACTATATAAAGTCTGCAGGCAGTCTTTATTATTTTTAATTTTTATCTCAAATATCTGCTCTATCATTCTGGAGCAGAAAAAAGTTTCTGTTCTTACATGAATCTATCTTTATGTTTTGTGTTGAAGGTGCCGAGGAGTAGTCTGCATGGATTTATGAGAGGGAAGTCATGCTTAATCAGCGTAGCAACCTTCTACAATTGGCTCAGGGAGAAATGGGGAGAGTTTACTTCAACTTTAGTAAGGCTTTTGACACCACCTCCCTAGCCTCCTCATAGACAAGCTGACAGTGTACAAGTTAGATGAACGGACAGTGAGGTGGATTGAAAACCGGCTGAACGGCCAGGCCCAGAGGGTGGTGATCAGCAGCACAAAGTCCAGGTGGAGGCAAGTCACTGATGGTGTTCCCCAGGGTGTACCCGGGGGCCAATACTGTTTAACATTTTGATTAATGACCTGGATGCTGGGACAGAGTGCACCCTTAGCAAGTTTGCAGACAATGCAAAACTGAGAGGAGTGGCTGAAACACCAGGTGGGTGTGCTGCCATCCAGAGTGACCTGGACAGGCTGGAGAATTGGGCTGCAAGATGATATCTCCTGAAGTTCAATAAAGGAAATGCAAAGCACTGACACTGGGAAGGAATAACCCCAAGCACATACTTAGAGCTGACCAGGTGGAAAGCAGCTCTGCAGAGAAGGACGTGGGCATCCCAGTGGACAGAGCCAGCAATATGCCCTTGTGACAAGGAAGGCTAACAGTCTTGGGCTGCACTGGGGAGAGTGTTGCCAGTAGCTCAAGGAAGCTGATCCTTCCCCTCTGCTCAGCACTGGTGAGACACATATGAGGTCCTATGTCCAGTGCTGGGCTCCCCAGTACAGCAGGGACATGGACTTACTGAAGTGGGCCCAGCGCAGGGCCACCAAGATGATGAAAGGACTGGATCATCTGTCAGATGAGGAGAGGCTGAGAGAGCTGAGAGTGTGGAGAAGAGGAGGCTTGGGTGGGTCTTATCTATGTATATATACCTGATGGAAAGGAATGAAGATGAGGGAGCCAGGCTACCCTCAATGACAGGGCAAGAGGCAATGGAAACAAATTTAAAAACTTGATATTCCATCTGAAAACAAGGGGGTTTCAAGTTTTTGTTTTATATATATATATATATATATAAATTTTTTTTTTTGTGTGTGTGTGTGTGTGTGTGTGTGTGTGATGGGGTGGTCATATAGTGGCAGAGATTGCCTGGAGAGGTTGTGGAGCTTCCATCATTGGAGATCTTAATTACCCAGTCAAACATGGCCCTGACCAACCTGCTGTAGCTGGCCGTGCTTGAGTGTGGTGGGGATGGTGGAGTTGGACTAGGTTCCCCAGTGGTCATTTCCAAGTTAAGTAATTCTCTGTATGTAAATACATTGTTTATAGTTGAGGATCAGTGTTACAGGGCTTATGTACTGAAAATTGTTACTGACAGTAGACAGGAATCACGACAGTGGCAGTAGCTAATAGGGAAGACTTTAAAGGAAAGTACCAAAAGTCCTTAGGTTGGTACACAGAATATTTCATTATGTTTTTTATGTAGACAGATCTCATAATTTCTTCTGTAAAATCTCAAGAATTTGCCCTTTTTTTTTAAAAAAAAAAAAAAGTCTTTTTAAGGTGGCTAACAGTGCTGCTTAAATATTTAATAAATTTGCTTTTTCTTCTAAGGACTGTTTTTATTACAAATCTTAATGTGTAAAAATTAATGTATACAAGCCAATGTTGTTAAATTAACTTGAAAGCCTCAGTCATATTTCAGGAAGGGAGTATCGAGGTCTCCAGGACACTCAGTGTCCCTAGTCAGTGGACTAGTAAGTTAGCAGTTTGTTTCCTGTGGTGATCAAGCCCTAAAAAAGTAATTTTCATCTTTAGTATGGTATTTTCAGCTGCTTCTCAGGATAACTTCATATCAAATCATTTTTTTTGTGTTAGGGTTTCCTTCTTTATTAAATGTAGATAATAATAGTTGTTCATCCTCAAGTGCTGCTTGGGATTTGTAAGTGTACAGTTTCAGTGGGGTTGGTGTATATAGGATCACAGAACCATGAACAGCCCGGCTTGGAAGGGAGCTTGAAAAATCATGTGGCCCAGCCTTTTGTGGGAAAGGGAGCATAGCTGAGATTATCCAGCACTCTGTCCAATCGCATGTTGAATACCTCCAGTGATGGGGGCTTTACCACATCCCTGGGTAGTTTGTTCCAGGAAATGCTTATTCTCATTGTAAAAAAAAAAAAAAAATGAGTACTGGAATACTCTGGTGAGGTCCCTCTTCTCCAGAGAGAAGAGACCTTGCTCCTTCAGTATTTTCTCATGGGGCAGGTTCTTCATCCCTTTGACCGTCTCATGGCTCTCCTTTGGATCCTGTCCAGTCTGTCTGCATCTTTCTTGAACAGTGGGGACCAGAACTGGAGTGTATTCCAGGTGCAGGCTGACAAGCGCTGAGTAGAGTGGGCTGATCATGTCTCTATCTCTGCTGGCAATACCTCTGTGAATGCAGCCCAGGATCTGATCTGCCTTTGTTGCTGCAGCAACACACTGCTGACTTATGTTCCGCTTGTTGTCTACCGAGGACCCTCAGGTCCCTCTCAGCAAGGCTGCTCCCCAGCCACACAGATCCCAGACTGTACTGGGCTATTTGGACTCATGTGCAGGACCTTGCACTTGTCTTTGTTAAACTTCATACTGTTCTTGCTTGCCTGCTTTTCCAGCCTGTGCAAGTCTCTGTAAGATGGTTCTTACTTCTCATGTGTCCACCTCGCCACCCAATCTAGTGTCATCAACAAACTTGGGGAGGGTGCTTTCAGTCCCATCATCCAGCTTGTTTATGAAGATGTTGAACAGCATGGGGCCCTGTAACGATCCCTGGGGGACTCCACTTGTGACAGGCTGCCAGCTAGAGTACAAACGACTGGTCACCAGGCACTGAGTGTGGCCTGTGAGCCAATTTCCTACACATTTTACAGACCACCCATCCAGTCTGTATCTTGCCAGTTTGTCCAGTTAATGTTAGTATTGAGATGTTATCTGTATGTAATTGTATTTGAAGAAGTTGAGTATGTAACAACATGGGAGTATTTAAAATGTTACAGTTCCCTGTTAAGGGTTACTGTTATTGGCTCAGCACGGGTGGGTATGTGACTTTTTTATTAGTAGCTACTCACAGATATTTGGACAAGGGTTTCTTCAGTGAACTTCCCCTTGCAGAGTACACTACTTTCTTTTCCAGAGTAGTTTCCAGAAACCATCTAGGTTTAGCCAACCTTTGGTAATCAGCTCAGGAATCATATAGTAATCCTGTGTAGATTTGTCTAAGAAGTTTTTCTAAAATGTTGGTCTCTTTTTTTAATTGTTACTTGTGGCTTACTTATTCGGTTTTGTATGGTTATTTTGTAGATAAATTGCATCATCTTTTTCTCTATATAAAATTGAAGAGTAACTGTAAATCAATCTTTTTAAATTTTATTTTAATAATATTGTTTTATATTGCCATCTGTTAGTAGAGTAACACTGGAGATCTTACAAGATTCAAGCTTGGATACTTGTTTAATCCAGAAGATGAAGGAATTGCTTGCATTATCTTGTTCAAATACCTCCTTTTCACCAGATTTTTTTTGCACTGATTTTTGTGCTTTCTAAGCATCTGTGGAGAGATTTTATTCTTTCTATGTCTTAACGCTAAAAATGATGCTAGAGAAATGGCTTTATTCTTCCAAAAGCAAAATATAACCAAGTCTCTGCAGCAATCCTCTAATTGTATATTTAAGTCTAGAAACAGGTGGGTTTTTTTCCTTTTCTTAGTTGTACACACAGTTCTTTTACATCACACTTCTAGGTTGTAATTTCCGCCCTGTTGGTCCTAGTGCATGTGGGAAGTATTGGACATCTTTTAATTCAGTCATTATACCTGTCTTTGTTTTCTAGTGTATAGCTGTCAGGGTTTTCCCACTATAGGAGCAGTTTTCTGTACATGGGCATGACGCAGCTCTCTAGAGAGACATTCCAGCTTGCAAGAGTAGGTGAGAGTGGAGCACAAAGTGGTGCTTGGTTAGAGAGGGTGAGATGTGAGGAGGAGAAAGGTGAAGGAGCCTCTGGTACATATAATGAAGATAATAAAGGCAGACAAGAAGAGTGGTATCTTAGAAATTCCTTAATTATTGCCAAAGAGTGTCTGCTGATTTGTGTCTCACTATTAACATTGTTTCTGTAGAAGTTACTCTTAGCTCAAACAGAAAAAGTCGTATTTTGACCTGAGGGCAGAAGTAGAAAGCATGTAAAAATGGGAAGTTTCTGGCTAAAAATTTCAGTGAGTTCTAGAATTCACTTCCTAAGCTGATCCTTCAGTAAGTAAATGCAAGCTGTTTCAAGACCTATTTTTCAGCCAGTCTAGCTATATTTCACTTGCTTATTTTTGACTCTTGCAAAAAATAGACAATCAGTCCTATTTTCAGTAAATATGTAACGGGTACAATTCAAATAAATCTTTTGGCTGTGTTGGATATTATGCCGTTGTCATATCTCGGTCTCTTTTAAAACTTGTAACATTGTTTGTTACAGCAGTTGAAACTTTTAGAACCTTTCTTTCCTTAGTGAAGTTATTTAAATGTGCTACTTTTTGACTGCATGCTTACCTTGCCCTTTCATCTTTGCATGGTCTTTTTGTTAAGATGAACTGAGGTTTTTGGTTGATCTGGTTTGTTTTAGCCCAGAGTTGACGTAAACTCTGCTGAAAGTGTTTTAATGGCTTCTTTTGGAGGTGTGTGGAAGTCACATGGCTGACAGGTTGACACAGGTGGTGTACCGAGGAGTGCCTATGGTAGTGACTTTCCACTTCAGTTAACTGGTTCTTAGTCTTGAAGTGCAGCACAATTCAGTTTTCCACATCCTGTTTCTAATGGGTTTTGGAACAGTCAAATAAGAAAAGCAGAATTATTCTTCATTAGGCTTATGTGGGTATGCTTACACTGTACCACCTCTTAGAAAAATGCATAGTGATGCAAAAGGGAAAAAAAACCCTCCCTGTCTTTCCTAGAAGAGTATATAACACTCAATTTCATAAATACTGGACAAAGAACACTTACTGGGCTTCAAGTTAGTTTCAGTTCTTGTTTCATTATCTTAAAGGTGCGTGTGGTAGTTGATACATATTTGCAGAGCTTTTTCTTTACAGGAAGTTCTTTGTGGTGTGGAGAACTGCAGAGACTCAGGCAAAAATTGATAACTGCTGAATAGTAACTAATAAGACAGAAAAAGGACATGAATTCAGTAAAGACTGAGTGAATATTAATTTAATCTCTGCAAATAATGTGTGTAAAGGAAATAATGCAGCCTTACAAATCTGACAGAAATGGGAGATGAAGTGTTAAAAGGCAGAGTCTGGATAAAAATGGTAAAACTAAGAATGCATTTTAGGCTGAGAGAAACTGTGAGGCTGAAATGAAATTTGAACAGTTAATAGGAGCAGCAAGTGTTCAGATGGAAAGGTGGGGGGAGGGAAGCGTTAACAGGGTAAGAAGAAACAAATAAGAGTACAAGATGTTTTGTTGTGGTTTTTATCTCTTCTGTCTTCATGAAACTGTACTTGAGATTTCTGTGTGCCATTTGAAATGGAAGATTTTCCCAGTTCCAAGGTAATCATCTTTGCTGTCTTCTGCTTCTAATGGGAACAGAGCTCGCATCGTCTCAGGAGGTGATAACAGGAACATATAGTGTGTGAAAGGTACTAAGGCAGTGATTGAACTGGTAGGAGGGGAGCTTTGATCATGACTTTTAGAAGTTTTTCATTCTTCTTACGGGTTTTGTTGAGGAGCAAGGTATGGCAGAGAAGAGCTTTGCATGAGGTGGATATGACATTTGATGACTGTGTTTCCTGTATACCATAACTTTTTTTTCTAGACAGAAGCAGAGAGGTCTGCAGCTGTTATCAACATCTACATTTGCACTGAGTTGCTGAAAAACACTTTAACTCCCCTTCAGCACTTTCTCCTACATTGGCTCCTCCCTAACCTACTGTGTTCCCAAGTGAAAATTGCAGTGTACTGTAACAGCAGAATCCTTTAGTGGAACAACAAAGCTTTGTAATATTTGCTTTTCACACATGCAAAAAGGAAATATGTAAATAAAAGGATTTGGTTGAACAATGTGACACACTTCCACACATAATAACAGCTGCCTCCTTCCAAATGGTGAGTTCACCATCTGCTGCCTCTTTGTGAACAACCTGTGCCTTGCATGGACCTTGCAGTGTGTCCATGTTGGGGGACAAAAGTCCTGTTGCAGTACTGTGATCTTGCTACAGGGATGCAGTGTGGTTGCATTTCTGCTCACGGTAGAAAGTTCTGACTGGGCCTAATGAGGCTGGTGTGACTGCATGTCTTGTATCCAGCATCTTTGAGGCAAATTAAGGAACTCTTGCTTGCAGGCCAGAGGTAACAGCTCTAACTGCAGTGCAACTCTTTTCATGAGGTTCATGACCTGGCTTACGGCTGTCAGCCACATAATGTGGCTGTAGTGTTGCACCATTCTCCTACTGTATGTTGCTTGTGTGTACATATATAAGCTGTTGGTGATGTTGTGTCTATGTTCTGTCTGTTTGCTGTAATTAAGATTGTGATACATAGGGTTGGAGTTTTGAACATGCTGCTTTTGATTTAAACTGGCAGATGGGAGTATTTTCTTGCACAGCTGCTCACTGCTTTGTGAAACATGGAAGCCTATTATTGGTATCCTCTTAGAAGCAAAATAAAGGTCACAATTCAGGTAACAAATTTACAAGTTTGTTACAGCAGTTAAACGGCTGGTCATGGAAATAACCACCGAAATTGGGACCTATAGCTGGTAAAATATTTTATAGTTGAATCACTCCATAACATTCTGTTGGAAGGCTACTCAAGTTTTCTCTTTTGATGCATCTCATAATAGCTATTGTAATGTTAGTGGACTAGCTGTGATTCAGAATGTCATTTAATTATGTTTGCTTAAAACACTGTGAAAATAGTGAATTCTCAGCATTTAAATTTTTGCAAAGTTAAGGTTAGAAATACAAAAGCATTCCTAGGTAGGACTAGGCAAGCAAGCAGAGGTGACTGACTAGAAATGATAGGGATCTTGTCTTTGGCAATGATGGACGATACACATCTAAGTGGTAGTGAGTTATGGTTTTGAGTGCATGCATTTGGTAAGTCACAGCCACAGGGGCAACTTTATATTTTTGAACAGCTAGGCAGGTTTTTTAATTTGATACACTTCTCTCCAAATCTTAATTCCTTTCATGAGCCTTGTAGTGCACTGTGGGTAGGACTCCCTTTTATGTCTATTCAGAGGTTGTATTTGAGGTAAATCAAGAGATCTGGTGGTTAAGCATTGCTTCAAAATGTGAGCACATTAAACTTGAAGCTGTTAAAAGCTCTGAACTTGTTGATCTGAAACTATAAAACTTGAAATAATGCAGAGCCTCTGAAGTTGGAAAGTAATTTCTTGTGATGTGTTTTTTCAGAAACACGGAACTTGAGCTTTGTTGAGGTACCTGATTGAGGGTTAAAGGCAGAGGATCTGGGATTTACTTTTATTTCAGAATTTTATGGTAGCCTGCTCTTATCCTTTAGACTGTTCTGCACTCTTTATGCCCTGGTGAAGTTACGATGAGTAGGGCAGGTTCTGTAGTTCAGTCATTTCTGTTACACCTTCTTTGGACATCATTGACTATTGGATGAATATTGCTTTATAACTGATAATACAGCTTAAGTGATCTTAACATTTTTCACTAGTATGAATTTATACTCAGTACATAAGCCAATGTTCATGGAAAAATTGATCTATGGATGTATTTTAAAGCAAAAAATTCCCACAACCTTTTAACAAGTATTAAAAGCAAGATAATGCTACTCCATAGTTGAGCACTTGATATTCTTAAATCAGATCGAGTACTGCAGTTTTGTAAAATAGTCTTTACTATTTACTCTCATACCACTTGAAAATAATGATGCAGATTTTCGGAGTACATTTCCTGTAATATTGAAACCGGATGATGGCTGGATGAAATGCAAGATGTGCACTTCTAAACATGAAGCCTTTATATTGCTTGAATAAAGTGGTTCTGTCTAGTAAGGAAACTCTGCTCTCTGGAAAAATGTTGTTATTTCCCAACAAGCATTTTGCATACTCTCATAGTATCTTAAAAGCTTGTACTTCAGTGCGTATCCTGGTTTTTAAAGATGTGTGCTATCTGCACATATCTTCCTGAGGATATCACTTGAGCTGTTTTCTGCTGTCATTGCTCAGTATTGACTGCTTTACTGCCATTTTTATCTTCATATCAGCTAGTAGTTAAATTCAATGTTAATGCTTATTTCTGTAGCCAGTGGTATAGAGAAATTTGTGCATTACACAGTGAGCTGTAAAATACAGTGTACTTTGTATCAGTTGTTAATATTTCAAATATGTGCTCAGTGACACTGAATTCACTTGCACTTAGATGTTAACTAGAAATTTTTATTTCAGAAAACAAACCTTTTCTGAAATGGGGGAGCAAAAAGTTTTTAGCCCTGCTTGTACTTTACCTGGTAATAAATGTCTTCTATTACGCTTGATATAAAACTGTTGAATGGGAGAGAATATATATAGCCCATTCAGCACTAGAGGAAGTGATCCCCAATATGTGGGATATACAAGTATATATATAGCTGTCACCAGCAAGGAGGGTATCCTCTTTGTTCAAAGCTTCTCATCTTAAAATTTGGGCACCCAAGTTTGTGGCATCATTGTAAGAAATTCCAGTCCCTTACAGAAAAGTTGAATGTCTTGTTTGCAAGTAATCCTAAACTTTTGTTTTCCTAGTATACTTTTTATTAGTAATTTGCATTCTTATTAACACTCCCACCTTCCCCATTTTGAAATGGGGCCTTTAAGTTTGACATTGTAACGCAATGTGTCTCTCAACAGAGTTAAGATTATTTTTCTCAAATGAATGATAAATAGGAACAAATAAAAGCTTAGTGAACCTATTGTTAGTTTAAAATAGGCTTCATGGAATGTTGGTTTCAAAGAATTTCTCAGTCAGGAAAGTTTTTTGAGTCTCTGGGGAGTTTCTTACTTCGTGAAAGTCAGTCTCTCCAGAATAGCAAAACCCAGTTGTGACATGTGCTGGGAATAAACAAGCTAGGGTCTCAGCTGTGCTGTGCATGCTGACAAGCAGAATTGTTTCATCCTGGGTACTTAAAAATGAATGGTTTTTATTTTATTTCATTTCCTGAAGGACTCTCTTGGCAGGGGTAGTGTGATCCACTTTTTTGCAAACCGTCTTTAAGCAACAGGCTTCTGTCTGTGAGGGTGCGTTGCTCTGGAATGGGATGAGACAGGATCTCACTAAGGTACCTCAGCCTGCAGCAGCATCAAGTGCTCTGTGTTGTACAGCCAAAACAATGCTTTTTCTGACTTACCTTAGTTTTTGATCATAGTGAGGAACAGAAGCAAAGGACAGCTATACTAGCAAGCACACAGCTTTGCCACGGTGAACAGGATCTATGCTGGTGCTGCTTCTGCTGGTATACATGTTTATTGGTTTAGTCTATCTGATTTTCATTCTGATAAAAGCTCTCAAAACTTTTGCCTCATAATTAAAAAAAATGCCTCTGGTTAGATTTTATCAACAGCCCAGCAATTACATTTTTTTTTGAACTGTAATCTGTGCAATTTTTGATATTCTTGCATATATTAGTTCAAAGGATCATTTGTGTATCTCTTCCAAAATGCATTTTTGTGACTTTTGCAAGACATATGTGAACTGTTAGAACTAAAAGGTGGATGTTGTGAAGTGGTAAATGCTTTAAATTGTCTTAAACAGTGACTGTATGGAAGCTGATCTTTTCTTGAGTGTAGAAATTTAAGGTTGAATTAAGCATAGTTAGTTGATGGATGCAGAGCTAATGAATTATTACAGTATGTCGTTCCAGACCACTCTGTGGCTTTGTGAAGGTGAAGAGAACAATGCTTGGCTTTATAGTTGAATGGCGCTTGCTACTGCTGCTTGCCTTTTTTTTTTTATTTCTTTTTTTTTTTTTTTTAAAGTAATTTTTGATTATTTGGAGTAGAACGAGTGTTCTGAAAGAAGCTGTGTAAATAAACTGAGGTAAGGTTACTGATGCAGTATCTGTGTTTGTCAGCTGAGAGGCAAGCTGTTACATACAATTCACTTCTCAGTTTATGCTTTTGGAAGATGCAGCCTGAACTGAAGCCTCTGTAGTCTTAAGACACAACAGTCTTCCAAGTCAGGTCAGTCACCTTTGGTTCTGTTTATTTAAAATACACAAATTTGGGAGGAAAGGAAAGCTGCTAGTATGTATAGAGCCTCTGCCCTTGGGATGGTTCATTGGGAGAAGCAGATTATCTGCAAAACTCTACTGTCTGTAAAATATTGGTTGTTGGAAATAAGGAAACTGGGAGGTTGAACATGTAAAGATGTGACAACTTTGACACAAAGGTTTGGAGTTACATTAGTTTTGACAGAAGCCTTTTGTTAGTTTCATAAGTTTATTCTGTGAGAATAAGCAAAAAACTTAAGTTCTAAGGACACCCATTATTATTCTCTTTTCAGGTGGTATCATGGAAAACTTGACAGAACAATTGCAGAAGAACGTCTTCGACAAGCGGGAAAACCTGGAAGTTACCTTATTCGAGAGAGTGATCGGAGGCCAGGTTCATTTGTGCTTTCATTCCTTAGTAAAATGAATGTCAATCATTTTAGGTGAGAATTAAATGTTTTATTTTAAAATACTGTAATCTCTTTTTGTTTGTTCATTTTAGAACACAATAGAGTACAAGCAGAAAACAATCACTGTATTACAACTGAATATTTTTGACTCTTTATTCTTGCGTGGTACCACTTTTTACATGTGTTTAATTGTTTTAAAATATGCTGCTTAAAAATTACTTTATAGGCTAAAGAACAAAAATGTGAGGAAACCAACAATATCTGGATAGAGAAGCCTGTCTAAAGCAGTTGGGAGTAGATTTAAAGCAACATGCAGGTTTCATTAGTCAGTCAAGGACATTGTTTTGAGTGTGTTCCATAGTAGCCATTGTAGCTCACAGGACATACTTAAGGTGCTAGCACATGTTGTTGCTTCCTTAGTTTTGAGGGAAAACTCCACTCAAAAACACCCAAACAAAAAACCCCAAAAGAAAGAAAGAGATTATGTATTTTTAATCCAAAGATTTGCTGGAAAGAGCTTTCAGAATCTGTTACAATTAGTTGTTCTAAATACAAGTAACTCTCTCTCCAAAATTGTAACTAGGATTATTTTACCATGGCCAAACTGTGTACATTAGTAAGTTTGTTTATTCCTTAGCATATACGAGATGTATTCTGAGAAGAGCTTGAAGGTTAGTCAGCAAGTGGAGTGCTGCAGTGTAATGTTCATCTGTAAAAAACTGGAAAGCAAATATTTCTTCAGCAGCAAAAGAAGTCTTTGCCAGTTTTCTTGATAGCAACAAACAAATTCAAAGCAAATTCATATTCTTCTGAAAGTGGGAATGATCCAGAATACCAACATATGCAGCACTGTGTGCATGGTTTACAAATGTAGGGAGTTTTTGGTTGCATCTACTGTGTGATGAAGTGTCGTTCAGAGGTCCTGATCTACTGTTCACATGAAGGTATAATTCTCTTTGAGTGCAGACAGTAGAGCACAAATAGTATGTCATGCTTGTACCTTGCCATCTGAACTACCAAGTTCAGGTTGTCAGCTATACTGATAGTTGGTTTTGAACTGGTTACTGTGAAGCAGTAGCAGAAGAGTAAACTGCTAATATTTGCTTTCTAGTGCTGTTTTAAAGTCCTGGATTGTTTTTCATAATTTCTCATTTTGATGCCAGTATCAGGCAAATGGCTATTGGTTCGTGCCCACCATAAAAGTGTTTCTGGCATCTCAAGTAGAAAATAGTCTAATGATTTCTGATTCCCTACGGAAAGGGTCCTTATAATATTTTAAAACCTTAAGGATCTTTCATTCTGATATCCATAAAACACACAGAGATAAATATCCAAAAGGAATTAATTTGTTAGTTAACACTGTTCTTCAGAGATCTGACATGCTTTCAGTTTCATTCTTTGACTGCCAGGTGTGTATTTGTGTTTGTTATTAGATAGGCAAGATAACACTCAAGAACAATATCAACCTCAAGAATGGCTCCTTAAAGTAATTTCAAGCAAATATAGGGGTGGATCTCCTATGTCCCACAGAGTAGAAGTACTGTTTCTACCAAAGCTTAATCTTTGCCAATGGCAGCCTACCAGGAATGGGTGAAACTTCCATTGCTATTTTGTTTCCTATTTTGTTTTTGTTTTCTAAGAGTGTTTTTGTTTCCTAAGAGTGTTATTTTTCACATTAAACTTTTCTTAGATTTCTATGCAACTGAAATCCCAACAGCTTAGATGAAAGTTTCTTAAACTCTTTTAATTCTATTGGTGCCTCTTGAAAGTTGCATACAGACACATATGGTCATGCAGCATGCGATTGATTTATAGCATATGAATCTGTCAAAACTAAATCTTTTTCACTGAAGTCTTACCTTTTTTTTTTTTTTTTGGTGAGTCAGAATGATACGAAACATTTGGAAGGAAAATATTTAGATTTTAATATTGTCCTTCAGGACTTTCTTCAGAACTTTCTGTGATTACAGAAGTCTTTATTTGCTAGCTCAGTGTTCTGAAGAAGGGTTTCATTAAAGCTTGATGAAATAATCTGAAACACAAAATTTCATTTAGATCGTAACCTCTGTTGAATAATTTACAAAAAATATGCAAAAATATCTAGCCTGTGTCCTTCAATTTACATTGTTTTCTGACTCCTCTTTCAGTGCTATATGATTAAAAACTTTAGATTTCATCTCTGAAGGTTCATCTTTGTATAAGTGTTGCATCACCATTGGGGAGAAATAATATAGTTCAAAGAAGACAGAGGAGGAACATTTTTGGGCAGCAATGTATCAGAACATTTTGCTAAAGAAAGAGTAAAAATGGAAGGAACCAGTAGTTTATTCATTTGGATGAAGGGATAGGTTTATTGGCAAGTAATGTTTAGTTGGTTTTATTTTTCCCCCTTTTGAGTTCACACGCTTTGTGAAGAGGTCAAACATCAAGTAGAACACTTGAGAAGATTCAAATATGTTTATTCTTGCTACTAAAATTTATTTTGAAATATCTTGAAGATAATTTGCCTCTCTTCTGGAAACTGGAAAGAATTAACATGAGCCTTTAGATTTTTATTTGTTTTAACAGCAGAATTTACTTAGCTTGGTAATAATTTATTTCTCGGTTTCTTACTTTTTTTCTTTTTTTTTTCCAAATTAATTTCTTAACTTTTAATAAGGATGCTAAACTAACTGTAACAAAGTAACTAATTTTTGAAGGTGTTTATTTTCTCAATTGTATAATCAAGTGCAGTTATTTGTTGTTAAAATATTTTACTACTTTGTTAATTTTATGTAAGCCTGTCATAAAAGGTGTATGTCCTGCAGGATACAAGAAATAATGCTGTTGTGTCTACTAGTGCAGTATTTCAGTTTTTCAGGACACTCACAATTACAGTTTTGTTTGATTTAATTTAGTTCCAACAAATGTACCAGCTTTTTTTTGTGAATCAGCGCTTCCTTTAGAGTCTTAAAATACTGGTGTATCATGCGATATTTATCCACAATTTTTGATGAAACATTAATTAGCTAAGATTTACTTACATGTTTATAGAGCTTGTAATAATGCATTTTTCTGAATGAAGACCATGCTTTAAAAATTAAACATAATCCTGATTTCCTTTTCCTTTTTTTAAAAAAAAGGGTAGCAAAATTTTTTCATACATCAAGTTTTCTTTTTATTAACAGGATTATTGCCATGTGTGGAGACTATTACATTGGTGGACGTCGTTTTGCTTCACTCTCAGACCTAATCGGTTATTACAGTCATGTGTCCTGTTTGCTGAAAGGGGAGAAGCTCTTATTTCCAGTAGCACCTCCAGAGGCAAGTAGTGAAATTTTGTAGTAAAATTTTGAAGTGTCACTTACTTAAATATTAATAACCTTAAATACCATTCATGGTTTTCTTTGGAAAAAGCATCGTAGAAAGTTTCCTGTAGTTCTACATATACTCAGCTTATGTTGAAGTATGAAGAATATAAAAATGCATTCTTACTGATACAGAGTAATGATTAAATAGTCAATGAAATTAAATTTGCTATTTAATGAAAATGTGTAATGAGAAAGCTAGATGTCAGGTGTTGCAGTTATGTCCAAATGTAGTAGTAGTATTGTAAGTAAACAGGGATAAACAAGAAAACACGCAGTTCTTGACTAGTAAAGAGCACCATAATAATGTAACCTCTACTGTTTTGTGATGTTTTTATGTCTTAACACCGGTTTCAAGATACGCATCCTGGAATTAACCAAGGTTTCTGAAAATTCTAAAACATAACCAAGGTTTCTTTAACATGCCCATCCATAAAACAATACAAATAATTAAAATGAAACAAAACACTGAATAATGCACCCCTTAGCCCAAACCCGAAACCTAAATAAAGGTGTTTTTGAATGTTCAACTTCAGGAATTTTTCACTCAAAGTGAAAGTTTAAAAATGTACTTAAGAAATCATCTTACTGGTTATTTTGGAGATGATAAACATACATTGTCTGTCATACTAGAAGATGACACAAAATGAGCACTCTCATAACTAACTGTATGAATTATGCCTTTCTAGCTCTCATTGGTTTTGAGCTTTGAAAATTTAAAACTAGCAAGGGGGATGTAAGTGACAGTTACCAGTCCTTTACCTCAGAATAGCATAACACTGGGGACAAGGATTCTACAGTAGAAAGAAGGAAGAGTATTATCTTTGCTCTCTTCTCTTAAATTGTAGCCTGTGGAGGACAGAAGGAGAGTTCGAGCAATTCTACCTTACACCAAAGTGCCAGAAACTGATGAAATAAGGTATGTTTTAATAATAGTAGCAGTTGTGAAGTTCTCAAGGGTATTTATAAGTACTAATTATTTATGTATGTGTTCATATGCAAATACCATCCAGTTTAATCTTAACACAGGTAGGTTAAAGAGTTAGGTTAAAGGATGATGCCTTTTTTTTTTTTTTTTTTTTTTTTAAATTGGAAGTAACAAGAAGACTTTATTCTTGGTGTATTAGTTTGTATTTATTGTAAGGGAAGTTACACTAGGTTTATAGAAGTAAAATTAGTAATGTTACAGTTTTGAAGTATATTTTATAAAGCCCTACATTTTTCTTCAAGCAGGTAAATTTGTCTGTGGAAGAATTCTGTGCAGAAATGCCTCATGTGAGTGTGTGAAATAAATGAGCTAGGCTTTTTTTTTTTCCTGAACTGCCACAGAACTAATTAATAGCAAGCCAAATAAGTTCTGACCACTAGGAGAATGTGAGCATTGACTTCTCATAAATGGAAGAAAAGTATTGAATCCCTTCTTTGAAAGAAGACAAAAAAAGAGCAATGTTAAAAAAGCTTTGCCTTAATGTTCTAGTATGTTTTCTTACCTGTACTTAGTAACTTGGTGAATATTTTTTCTAATTTCTCTTTACTTCTCTATCCGTAAAATGGAGCAAAGATGATTCGCCCTTCCCTTCTGTTCTCATTCCTCCCTCCTTTTGGAAAGAGTCTGTATTGAACAAATGATACTTTTAACTGTGTAATCTCCCATAATTTTAAGATCTTAAAAATTTACTGAATTGCAGGCCTATCTCTCATATACTTTTCTGATAACTGTTACTTCCTTTCTAACATTGGTTCCTCAGTAATTTCACAGGGATTGTCTGTACTCCAGACCTTTCTTGCATTTTCATGAGATGCTATGGGAGAAACAAACCCAACAGTCCCATATCCAATAGAAGAGCACGTGCTGGTTACTTGGAATTGATGCTACTTTCTTGAGATGCCAGAATTATTTTTTTCCAGATGGAAAAGTAGGAGGATTTGAAAGATTTGCACTGATTTATGATCTCTTTAATGAGGCAGTCTTGGTTTCATAAATTGATTTAACACACTGATTGAATTGGGAATTGGTGTGGTTTTGGGAGTACTAGCCTAAGATACAGAGAAAGGTATATGAGAGCTTTATATCCTCATTGGGACGGAAATGTATCTCTAGGCTCGCAGTTCAGTTATACCTGACCTCTTTAAAGAATGCTGTGAAGATATTAGTCTTTGAGATTATGTTTTTCTAAGCAGATGAGAAGAAGGGAGTAAGACAGGGAAGGAACTCTAATTACATTTTGCAAGTAAGCCTTCCTACTATGTGTAAGAATAAAAAGAGATAGTTCACTAAGTGCCTTATTTTACCTATCAGCTTAGGAAAAAGCATTTTATTACTTCACTATCACTACAAAAATTGTAGAAAATTATATCTTTTCTTGCTCTTTTAGGCTAAAGTGCAGAGTTCTGTGCTTGTGTTTTGAGAACCACGTGGCTGAAGTAGTTCTATTCATGGCATAGCTGGGACCAAAGTTCTGAGTTTGTTCTAGGTCAAATTAGCATGCTCTTGAGGACTTTATGCATTTCAGAGAATCTTGACTTAAAATTTTAATATCATAGTTAATATTTAGAAAATTTGAAGTATCACAGGTTTCATTTCAGCCTATGCTCCATGCAGTAACTTAATGTATAGCTCTTTGTAATAGAGCTGACGGAGGGTGCTCTTCCTGTCTGTCACGTGTTCTTAGGATTTAGGTTCATTAGCAGCTGAATTTATTTTGGTTTTACAATAGTAATTTGCTGGTCTTTGTTCTTTAATTCTTGCTGTTTGCTTTGTGCTCAAGTGAGTGCATTTTCTGTTAGCCTACTTTGAATGAGAGAAATGTCATAGCAGATTTCTATGTAATTTTGAACTGAAACAAAGTTAATGAGCTTCAATATGTTATTGCTATTTCCTGTACCCTGATGCATCATCATACTTGATTGAGAAGTCTTGCTGTGCTACAGTGAAATGTTTTCATATGACCTGAGTTTGGTGTAACACTTAAGGAGTAGCTTAAACTAACTTTCTGGAAATGAAACTCCCTTAGACATGTTAATGCTTCTTTTATGCTTTTCTTGTAGCTGATTGCATGGCTTCTCTGGTAACTGTTCTGTACTCTCTTTGTCCTCACATCTGAGAACATAAAGAATAGATGTTCCACAGACTTTTATTATACAAGATTAGTTTCCAGTAAAAGGAGTATTATTTTCATATAGACTAGTAATGGTATATCTGGTTATTTTACTCATGTTTAGTATTTGATCCCTTGTGATAACAGAACAACATTGCTGTCTTTTAATATTACTGGGGTGTTACTTTTGTTTTATACATCCTTAGCACACTTTGAAGTTGACAAAACTGAAGGATGTATTAGATAGTAAGCGTAAATCAATAGTACAAATACCTGCATACAGTAGCCACTTAATTGTGAGGAAAAATACACATGGTGTGCTTGGGGTATCAATTCATGCATTTTTAACAAATAGGTTTTCTCAGGTATTTTGTGGAAATTATATGCAAGAATTCATTGTGTTAATTAAACTTTGTATTATGATTATATCTCTGATTTAAATCTTACTATAACCCTCTTCAGTTTCCTTAAAGGAGACATGTTTATTGTCCATAATGAATTGGAAGATGGCTGGATGTGGGTTACAAACCTACGGACAGATGAGCAAGGTCTTATTGTAGAAGACCTAGTAGAAGAAGTGGTAAGTAATTTTTACATTAAAATTTCTCAAATGAATGAGATTTCTTGGTAAACTAATAGTGAAATAAACCAAAACCAGTGACATTTAATTGCCTGTTTTCTATTTATATAATTTTCTAAACCTAGTAATTAGATCTCCTAGTTTTAAAACAGTATAACAAACCTTTAAGCTTAATTCAGTAGCAAAATGTTTATTCATGTGTTGCCCAGAAAGAAGTACAGATGAATGGTACTGTAAATTTACTAGGCAATTTCCTAAACTCAACTGTCCTGGTAAAGAATCTGCTACTCATTTAATTGCAGTTTTTTAAATTTTTGCCATGAAATGTTAACAAACTGTATAGAATGTAGTTTTGCATTGTAGTAGGCCTTTCTCTTTTTTTTAAGGATGAAGTGTGGGTTAATTATACCTAGAAATGTTTACGTGGGCTCAGGAAGCTAACCAGGTCACCAGCAGATAATTCAGTCTCTGTAGGGGAACAGATGGTTTAAGAAGGAAAAGAAAGCAAAATCAATTTTCTTTAACAGCCTCAGCGTTGCTTTGGAGTCCAATATTATAAAATATTTTTGATAATATTTTCCTGCACAATACATGTTTTGCTAATAGCAGTGTTACCTGCAGATGCTTCTCACAGATCTATGTCAGGATATGAATAGCTAAATTGTACTGGCAGTATGGGCTATTGAACTGTAGACTGATATATCAGTGGTTAAGTTAACCTTAGGAAAGCTGAGATTTTAAAAAGATACCACCTTTTAAGAAGGATTTGAAACATGACAGAAGCAATCCTCTGAATGATAGCATATATTTTGGTTGAATCTGCACTTCATGAATGAAGAGGAAAACTCATAGAATCATAGAATGGTTTGGGTTGGAAGGGACCTTAAAGATCATCTAGTTCCAACCCCCCTGCCATGGGCAGGGACACCTCCCACTAGACCAGGTTGCTCAAAGCCCCATCCAGCCTGGCCTTGAACACGGCCAGGGAGGGAACATCTACAGCTTCCCTGGGCAATCTGTTCCACTGTCTCACCACCCTCATGGTAATGAATTTCTTCCTAATGTCTTATCTAAATTTACCCTCTTCCAGTTTAAAACTGTTACCCCTTGTCCTATCACTACATACCCTTGTAAAAAGTCCCTCTCCAGCATTTTTGTAGGCCCCTTCAGGTACTAGAAGGCGCTATAAGTTCTCCCCGTAGCCTTCTCCAGGCTGAAGAGCCCAAACTCTCTCAGCCTGTCCCCATAGCAGAGGTGTTCCAGCCCGCTAATCATCTTCATGGCCTTCCTGTGGACCCGCTCCAACAGGTCCATGTCCTTCTTATGTTGGGGGTCCCCAGAACTGAACACAGTACTGTGAGGGGGTCTCATGAGAGCAGAGTAAAGGAGGAGAATCGCCTCCCTTGACCTGCTGGCCACGCTTCTTTTGATGCAGCCAGGATATGGTTGGCTTTCTGGGCTGCAGGCGCATTGCTGACTCATGTTGAGCTTCTCATCAACCAACACCCTCAAGTCCTTCTCCTCAGAGCTGCTCTTAATCCGTTCTCCACCCAGCCTGTAGTTGTGCTTGGGATTGCCACAACCCAGGTGCAGGACCTTGCACTTGGCCTTGTTGAATTTCATGTGGTTTGCACAGGCCCACCTCTCAAGGCTGTCCAGCTCCCTCTGTATGGTATTCCTTCCCTCCAGCCTCTCAACTGCACTTCACTTCATTGAACTGCAATAAGCCCTTTAGTTGAAAAATGTCTCAGACTTCTCAATGTTTTTTTTTCTACAGAAAGTCTTAACCTATGAAGTTGATTTTTTTTAAACTGAGCTGTTCTGTGGTCATGCACTTAATATGTTAATTTTCTCTCTAGGGAAGAGAAGAAGATCCACATGAAGGCAAAATGTAAGGATTTTTGTTTTGTTATTAAAAGGAATTATAACTGTTTGTAAAATTCAGCTGTGAGATTTCCCAGTATTTGGGAAGGTGAACCGAAGACATTTATTTTTTCACCTCAAGATTTTATCTATACTGGCTGCTGAAGATGCATGGATAATTTACATGAGAGTCCTGTAATAGGTATGCCTGTTGCTAATGGGTTTTGCAGTGTTAACATCTTAGATGAGTCCCTGTATGATCGCTTTCAGCCAAAATAGCCACAATGGAGTATTTCTTGAACACAGAGATAAGGCAAACTTTTCAGATCTGCACAACTCTTAATTGCTGGAGAGAGAGCAAAGTACTATTACAGAAGTGATAGTTAGAGCTTGTCTCTGTTAGTATCGTGTAATAACACTTGAATTTTAAAGAGGAAGCTGGAGGACTGTAAGATTTGTTCTACTTGCTTAAATACTCAAAAAAATTGTATAGATTGAATACAATTTAGAATCAACAAGGTAATGATACATCAAGCTATTGATAGAGTATTTTCAGTAGTGAAGATGGATGGCAAAAAAAAAAGATTAAAAAAATTCCTAGTGGCTTATTTCATCTGTCCTCCATTTGCTTGTTTTTCTCTGTTGCCCAGTTTGTGGTGTCCAAGAGGCTGATGGCTGAAGGAGGCATTTCTTATTGCCTTAATAGGAGAAAGAAAAATCATGGGTGTATTTGTTGTTTGTTTACTGTTTAGTAGTGTTCTGCTAGTCAGTTTGGCAGTAGGGATGCCTTCAAATGCAGGATTTTTCATTCATTTGTGAAGTATTTTGTAGCAGATGCTTGGAGCTTTGATACTGTCTGTCCACAGTTATTTGTGCCACTCATGGGAATCCTGAGGAGACAGCGATTCCTTTGAACATTCCAATAGTCAGAAATTAACCTCTATATAGGTAGTATAGAGGGAAATTTAGAACTCAAGCTGTTTTCTGATACATATCTCTGTCTGAAAGGACAGAATAAGCTTTTAAATTGTAGCATAACAAGCTGTTTCACGTAGTCCTAAGTATCAGATTGAGATTGGACAGAGGCTGCTGAACTTTTTTAGGGCACTGATCTGACACAGGACTCTGGGAAGGTAGCAGGTGTTAGATCAAAACAGTTTCTATTCAATAGTTTAAGAAAGCTAGGTTTTATTTCCACAGCTTCTGGCAAAAATCATTGTGAGGGTTTTTTTTGTACAGTGTTTAACCGCCGTGTTTGAGCTTTGAATTTCATTATTCAAGTAAATTGCTGTATGACTGTGACTTCAAGTAATGCCTATCAAATTATCTACTGTTTAGACAATTCATTTTCATCTCTGAACACAGGTAGATTTGAAGTCAACTCCAAGAGTTGGAGATTTTTATTGAAATTAGTTTATTTGTATACCTGTTCATTTTAGGTTTTACATGCTCATGGTAGAACAGAATCATTAAGTAGCATATTATTGATTATTTCATCTATATGTATGTATATGTATTAGGTCTTTTTAAATAAAGATAATTCATATGTGCCAGAGCCTTGGATGTCACCACAGCCAAAAAAGAGAGCTGGTAGTCTTGCTTTCTAATTTTTCTCTTCATCTTTGTTAAGATGGTTCCATGGGAAGATCTCCAAACAAGAGGCTTACAATTTGCTGATGACAGGTACTTGCATTTCTGATTGAAATACTGTGGTAGTGAAATGGCACAAAGTGATCCTATATTGGTATTAAACTGTGGTAAAACTTGCTTTTATGTGTGAACATATATGAGTGTCAGACTAAGACATCTATGGTTGCTACCTTAGTAGAATACTTTGTTGGACAAAATCTCTTTTGGGTATGAGTATTGAGCATGTTCTCAAGTACAGTTAATTTAAGAATTTTTGATCAAAATAATTTTTTTAATTAATATGTGTAATACATTATTTTACTTATTGTTGTCTTAATCAAAATACTGCGGAGAGTATGTTTTTATACCTAAATGAAAATATATTGCAAACTTTTTTAGCCCTTTCATAGAGCAAATATTTCTTTAAGTGGAAACATGAAGATTCCTGACCCATATTTTGTATTTGACCCATATTGTTTTTGACCCATTTTTTGACCCATTTGACCCATTTTGTATTTGACCCATATTGTTATAGAGCATACTTTAAATATTAGAACAGAAAGTGTTAATTTTTGAAAACATGTTTTCAAACTTATTTTGTATGCTTTTGTAAAAAGGTGGCAAAGATGTGGCTAGATTGCCAGCTACAGGTAAACCATTTTGCATTAATTTTGGCAATTTTGTACTAGCTCATCTAGTTAGAGGTAACTGTTGGAACTTACAGACTTTGTGTTTCTTCAAGTATGCAATTCTTGTTAATTTATATGGAAATAGACTTGATAAGGGCTCATTTGACATGAAGAAAAGTAACATTATTATAACATGTTTTCAGTTGGTCAGGTATGCAGCTTTCTTGTGAGGCCTTCAGACAATACACCTGGTGACTATTCACTTTATTTTCGGACCAGTGAAAATATTCAACGTTTTAAAATATGTCCAACATCGAACAATCAGTTTATGATGGGAGGCAGGTACTATAATAGGTAAGTTTTAATGGTAAAAGGAATTGTGTCGATTTTATATTTGTTTAAAGAATTTGTATAACTTGCTCCTGATGATTATTTACTGCTATAAGACTGTAGTTTTCCTAATAGTATGCGAACCATTTTACCTAACTTAGTAGTTAACTCATAACTGAACAAGTTCTTAAAGCTTGCAGAAGCTGAAGCATAGCTTGTTTCTTTTGAAATATTGGCCTTCTGCAAACAAGTTTCTTCACACTATAAATTGTGGATTGTATGGATCATATGTGAATCTGTAATTAAGAAAATGCTGTGTTGTCTTGGAAAAATAAAATGTTAATTTTATCTGAGACATTCAATAAGGTTTTCAAATAATAGAATTGAGTATTTACAGGAATAGGGGAAAGTACCTTCATTGTTGGAAAAAGTCATTAGATTGCACTGTAATGTGTGTGTGATACTTGAGTCAGAATTAGGTATCACTTCACGTGAGCAAACTTGGGATGCATTTGTTTTGCCATTGGCACAAAAAAATAGTAATTTGTACAAAAAGAAAAAGAAATAATAAGAGATATGTTTCCCCTTTTGTGGGACAAGCTATCAATACTGCTCCATCCTTGATAATCTTGTTTTTAGACTTGTCTTAGAGGCAGGACTCCTCAGTAGTGAAAACTTGTCTCCCTGTTTTTAACAGAGGCAGTCGCCTGCCTCAGAAAATCAGCACTTTTCCATACTTTCTTATCTAGAACCTTCATCCCAATAGAGAATTTCTCTCACTTCCAGCTTGGCTTCTGAGTGTGTAGAGATCCAGCAGCTATTATGTCTGAGAGAAAGTCGAATTCTCTAAGTTCAGTGGACTTTTTCATATGACTTCAAATAGATGACGGTGTGAGGCTAAACAACTGGATACTTACTAACCTATGCATATCCCACACCCAGGCTGCTTGAATACCTTCTGCATTAATCAGTCTGGCCTCCAGACATCCTCATTGAAAACCAGGCTAGCTGCAGTGTCAGCCTTTCATGAACATATATGCTCTTTTGCCCATTCTCAAGTTACGTGGATTATTAGAAGGATGGTAGTCTGGGAGCCCTCACTCTAGGTGATGTCAAACTAACTAGCCACTTAGTGGAACTTACTAGTCTCAAATGATTTTGCAGCATTAAATAGTATTGCTTCAGAAAGTTATTATTACTTTAGATTACTTTAGAATAGAGTGCTGGATTCACTTGAGGCATGAATATAAATTACATTTATCTGAAGAAGATTCTTTCCATTGCATTGAAAGGAAAATAAGATTGTAAAGTTAAGCAGCACTAAGTTATGACAAATGCTTTTAGAATTTTAAAAAATATTTTGGTATTTAGTTTGCAGAGATCATCCTCAGTGTGAATGTGCATAGCTTTAAAAGGCTTTTTTTTGTTGTTGCATGTTTTGGAGAATAACTCCTATACTCCTAGGTTCACATTCAGTCTAACTTGGTATGTGCTGCAACCTGGTAAACTTTCTGGAAGTTCAAACATGAAATGAAATATGCAGTGCAAGATGATAAGGCCATAAAATGAAGATGATGCCATGATTCAGATTTGGGGCTAAAAAAGTGTTGGTAGCACACCAGTGTTTTGGCTCTTGCTGAGCAGTGCTTGAGACTTTCTCTGTTTTTGAGAGAACCAAATTGACCAAAGAGATATGTTCAGCAGTAAAAACTGGAGGGAATGTTTTGTCTTCCAAAGTGGATGTTGCTCAGACTGGGCATCAGTCTGTTTGTGAGAGGTGGTGAGTGATTGCTTTTGCATCTCTGGTGTCCAGCCCCCACCCTTCGCTTATTAAAGTGTCTTTATGTTGACCCAGGAGGTTTGTCACGTTTTCTTTTCCTGTTTTCTCCCCTGTCCTGAGGATAGGGAATGAACAAGCACTGTGGGCTGTTTAGCTGCTAGCTGGTATCACCCCTCCACAGGCCTTTTAACATCCTGCTCTTCCTTCTTTTCTTGAGCTTTTGTTGCTGAATGTGACGTTATGTGGCAGGGAATATCCCTGTGGCTGGTTCAGGCCAGCTATCCTGCTGTGTCTGCTCCCAGCTCCTTGCCCACCTCTGTCCTACTTGCATGGTGGGTGCAGGGCAGCAGACTGGGGAAAAAGGAAAGTCTCAACACTGCAAGTATGGCTTGGTGATAGTCAAAACACTGGTGTGCTATCAATGCAGCATTTCAGTCGCACATCTAAAACTGCTATCCTGAATGCTGCTATGAAGAAAATTAACTCCATCACCGGCACGCTTTGTACAGTTGTGATTTTAGTAACTGTGTCCTGAGATACCAGTCCGAAGATGTGCAGTTACTGATGTATGGCTTTTACCATGAGAGTGATTGAACACTAGAACAAGTTACCCAGAAAGGTATGGAATCTCCATCCTTGTAGGTGCTCAGGATGTGACTGAACAAGGGCCAGAGCAACCTGCCGTTGTTGACCCTGATTTGAGCTAAAGACTTGGGCTAGGTGGTCTCCAGAAGTGCTTTCTGTGCTCAGCCTTTTAGTGAATAACTTCCATATGTGTTTCACAGTGGTTTTATGTAAGATAGCATTTATTATGTTTCAGTTCTGATTTTAGAACATGTGGTAAGAAAAGCATACCAGGCCATTTTTCAGTCCTCCTTGTTCTCTCTTTTATTTGTCATCTTTCCAAAATTCAACCTACATAACAGGTAGCATTCAAAAAAAACCCTGTAAAATTAGGGGTTGTTCTTTCTGGTGATTCTGTGTCAAAGGAGAAGATAAGAAACATTGGCCCAATAGTTTGTAGAGTGCACAAGCTTTCAAGTTATATTGAATTTGAGACAGCACAATTTGAAAATTTAGTAGACAATTGGAAGATAGTTTTGTTTCAACCAGAAGATTAATCTGTATTGTAATGGGCTGAACAATATGGGTTTAATGTTAATTCTTTACCTTTATAATTTAACAGTGTATAGAATGGTGTTGCTTAGTTCTGCTTTCTGGATTCTTCACTATTTGAAATGTCAGCTGTTGGAATGATTCTTAATTCACTCTTAAGTATTAGAAAAATGATACTGCTCATGATGGTGAGAAACTTCTAAAATTATCCAAGTAGCTGAGATCCACTACTTAGGAACCTAACAAGCGCTATGCTGGACATTTTAAAACTACTAAAGCAACTGTAATATAGTAGTGAGACCTGTCTTTATTTCTGAATATCAAACAGAGGGTTGTTTGGTTTTTTCCGTTTAAATCCATGCTTGTTTATATATTCCTTGATGTATTTTGTGTAAGTAGGATCTTTGTTGTTGTCAGACATTGAAGAAGGCTATGATTGATTTTTCTGTCCCCAAGATAAGTTTTGTGGTTGATCTGATTCTGTGCTTGACTTTTTTACATGTTAGATAACTGATCACTTGCAGATTCACATTCTGTACTTGTCTGGAGATACCTGGTATCTCTGTGTTTGCTTTGTTTGGTTTGTTCAGGCATTTGAGCTGTCTTAGTGGTAAGGCAATATATAAGTGGCCATCCGAATTGAGTTCACTTGTGGGAGGAGAGGCTGCAGAGTCAAACCCTTAGGTGCTCCATAAAGTCCTAACTACAAATGCAAGGTTTTTGAATACAACCGAGTTTATTCTTCAGTGCATTTTACAAAATTAGAAGAAATTAGGCAACTGCTCCTTATATTGTGGCGCTCCTGCCGTCATTTTTAACCAAGGAAGGAGAGGAAGCATTGACAGTCAAGGTATTCTTGATTTAATGAGTGAGAAAAATTGTATAATGCTGTTTTACTTACTACAAGATATTGGCAGTAGCTATTCAACATGCAAAATATGACGACTGAGTAATTATTTTCTGTAGTCGGGCAAAGTTTAAATTTTTTATGCAGAAAATTGCATATGTGTATTGCATCTCAGTAAAAATTAAAATATATTATTTGATTTCAGTAACACTGAACGAAAAAATCATGTCATTCTACATGCCTGAAAAACAAAAATATTTATGGGAAGATTAATTACTTTTTCAAGTGTGCACTAGTTCCTAGATTTAGAATGAGAGAAAAAAGTGAACAAATATGTCTTGCTATATCTTTATTTAAAAGTCTTTGAGATTATTTTTACAGTATCAGATATTCTTCCTGTGTTGGACACAACTGTATCCAATTGTAACAGGTTAAAAACTTCATTGCTGAGTACCTTGTTGATTATCTTTGCACACACAGCACACATGGAGTGAGAAGACACATTCAGTATATTGTTTTCTACTTAATTATTTATTTTTTTTTTAGGTTGCTATTTTGCATACGAATGTTTAATTTCTATTTAAGTTCATGTTGCTGGTTTTTTATTACAGTGTACATTTCAGTAACTGCAAAAACAAGTTAGAACAACTCAAATGCCTTGAATTTCAGCTTGTGTTTGTCACTACTTCTCACCTGAGCCTTCCAAAAGCAATTGCAGTCTGAATCTGGTGATTAGAATGAATGCTTTCCTGTAGAGGAGTGCTATTGATTCAGTATTTAATTTAACAAGATAGCTCAGTGGTTTCCAAGTATAATCTGTATAAGCTCTGCTATAAACACTTTCTGATTTCTATTCCTGTTCTTCTAGAAAGAAATTGCTCTGCACTTGCAGTATTTTCCATTCCCCTTCCCTAGTTACTCTAGGTCTTTGAAAATTATTGCCAACGAAATAGCAATTTTCAGCCTGATTGGAGAGCTGGTAATGCACATGTGCTACTTAAAAGTGGAAAAAGCGGTGTCCTCGTTTGGCATTTTAAGCAACTAATTAAAATATTTTGCAGAGTTTAGAATTAATACATTCTGAATACAGTTTTGTGAACTTTCTTGACTTCAGTAAATTAGTAAATTCTCATTGCTACAAATGAGATTATGGTGTTTAACACTTGATTTTATTAGAACTTTGTGAGAAAGTTTTCTGTGGTTGTATAGAAGAGCAAATTCCCAAACAGAGGAAGAACTAACCTGTTTAGTGTTTGAATCCTCTTTTTCTTATTGGAACAGTATTGCTGACATCATTGAGCACTACAGAAAAGAACAGATTGTTGAAGGATATTACCTTAAAGATCCTGTTCCAATGCAGGTAAGATTTCATCTCTGTTGTTGAAGACAGACCTAATCATCATCAAATAAATTTATAACCTGAATTACAGCAGAGATACCAGTGGTAGTTAAACAGCATCATCTCCAATTTCAATGTTTTCATCTTCTGTGTTTCTTTTGTTTTATCCTCAAATGCATTCACTTACCAAAGGTTGGCTTATAGTCAACAGAAGATATGGTAAGCTCTGTCTGTCCTCTGCTGTGCACCCCTAGCACTGGTACCTGCCTGAACCATGCTGTGCCTTAGTCCCATGTTAGTAGGAACCAGGCTGCCATCCTGTCTTCTGTGCCTGGGGTTTTTCTTCTGCCAGAGGAAACCTGTATGCACAGAAAAGCTTCAGGGATGATTGTAGGGCTTGTTCTGGAGTGCTCTTGCACCATAGCAGAAGCTGATCCTAGGAGACCACCATTAATAAGCACAGCACATCATTTAGCTTTTCATGAGCTTATAGCTAGTTATAAAATATACATGTATATTTTGATCGCTCTCTTTTCTCACACTCCCCTGTTTCAACGGTTTGGCTTTAATTTACTCCCTAAATAGAGTTACGGTCAATTCATACCCCTTTGTGAGATCTGTGGTATTTATATGAGAGCATTTCATCTGCTGTAGTCAGCTCACTAAGCTAAGCATACCAAAGCTGATCCTGTCCCTTGGTAATGCTGTCATAGCTGCCCTGCTACCACCAATTTTGTTGCAAGCTTGCTTTTCTTGAATGTGGTGGACCAGAACAGAGTACCATGTCACGGGTAATTCCCTTTCTCTCTGGAAAATATGTAGCAGAAATATCCTAAAATAGGTGTCGTTTTCTATGGTGGGTTGACCGTGGTGAGCCTTTGTTTGCTCTTTCCCCTCTCCAGCAGGATGGTGGCAAAAGCTAAAAAACTCCTGATTTGGGATAAATACTGTTTAATAAGCAAAGGAAGGGATGGCTGGGATGATGCAAAGGTAATCACTTGCCATCTCCCAGAAGCAGACTGATGCCCAGCAGGTCTCTGAGCAGTGATCACCCAGGAAGACACTCCCCCCTCCACACACAGAGTTTTATTGCTGACAGTGATGTTATATGGCAGGAAATATGCCTTTGATCAGTTGGGGTCAGCTGTCCCAGCATCTTTCCCACCCAAGCCACCTCATGAAGGAGGAGGGCAGAGTGGGAAACGGAAGAAGTCTTGAGGCTGTGCAAGCACTGATCTGCAGGAGCCAAAACACTGGTGCATTACTAACACTGTTTTAGTCACAAAACCAAAACGCAGTACCATAGGGGCTTCTGTGACAAAAGTTAACTCCATCCCTGCCAGACCCAGTTATAATAGCTCAGTCCTCCTGTGAATGACTCAGCTGTTCAAGTTCCTTGATTTCTGTCTTCTAGTGGTAAGTATCAACAGGTGTAACTTCTATGTTGTACTAGTTGACTTACACCTTGTTATTCTGATCTTTCCTATACTGCTAATTGTGTTGCGGCATCAGTGCTTCCCAGTTGTTTGCTGCTGTTAACTTGTGCTCAGTAATATGATTAGGACAAAAAGCAAATATGAATCCTGAGACTGCTCCTTGAAAGGCTTCACGAGTAACTCTCCTCATACTCCATCATTCCTCTTGAATTATGGGAGTAATTGTGTTTGGTTTAGATTTTTGCATATGCACTGCTAGTTCCTGTATTAATAATCTTCTCTGCACTGACTAATTTTCCATGTCCGATTACTTCATATTCTTTTAACCTATTCAGATATATTTGTGACTTTCTTTGTTTAAAAATCCAGTGGTCAGTGGTGAAATTTATAATCAGCTTTGTGTCATCTCACATTCACATACTACCACACTATATTTTCAAGGGGGAAAAAAATTCCAGTCTTGTGTACTTTTAGGGTCAATCTGATTGACTTTCTGTGTCTAATATGAAATTTACTTTAAAATATTTGTCACTAGATCTGTTATTTTGTGCACTCTTCCATGTGTAGTTATGTTATGGAGATTATCTTGACCTTGAACATCTGGATGTTGCTTCCCTTGTAGGTCCTGTAATTCTTGTTAGTATTACCAAAGTATTTTTCATCTTGCATTTGTCATATTCAAAATCTTAATTCTTCTAGATACATTGAAAGGAATTAAAGTAGAATATTTGGTATGAGCCAGTTCATATGTTGCTTTTCATCTCAATGCTCTCCTCACTGCTTGACAGTCTTGCTTTTCATGTTTTCTTATGGCTAAAGAACTTCTGCTGATCAGTTTACTGTCAAACTGATCAGTTTAATGTCAAATTTGGCTTGACTTTTGGACGTTTTCACTTGTTACTTGCATTTCCAGATGTATTTATCCTTTTTCTTTTTCCTGTTTCTGCTTTCTTCTCGTCTTGAATTCTACTCGATTAGGACATCTGAATGTTAATCATATTAATTACAGACTGTGCAACTTTGAGTGAGTTGGTTTTAATTGTGATCTGCATCATTCTTATTGCTTCAGAGTTTATCCATGATTACTCAAATTCAAAAGCTTTAGTAGAAGATGGTTAGAAGCTTGATAAATCTTCAAAATCAGAGTGAAGATGCTGCTTTTTTATTTAATATGAAAAAAATGCAGTATTACTTCGTAGAAGTTGGTCTGTATTGAAAACTTCTTTATCATAATTCTAGAAATATGGAAATAATTATATTAAATTCCTAGCAATGAAAAAATTGTATTTCTCTATTAAAATGCATGAGAGAACAATATTACTGAGTTGGTAACATTCGCTAAGATGATCCTGGTAGCAGCTTCATAGTATGCAATTTTTTAATGGTGATTTCTGAGCTTAAAATATGTTTTTCTTTCATGTTTACCAGCATCAAGAGCAAGTGCTTAATGATACAGTGGATGGAAAAGAAATCTACAATACAATTCGTCGGAAAACAAAGGATGCTTTTTATAAAAATATTGTCAAAAAGGGTTACCTTCTGAAAAAAAGTGAGTTATGTTTACTTGTATGATTTTTTTTTTTCTAAAAAAAAATGCAGATATGGATCATAGGATATCTCAAGTCAGAAGGGACCCATAAGGATCATCATGTCCAACTCCCTTCTCCTTGCCGGCCTACCTAAAACCAAACCATATGACTAAGAGCGTTGTCCAGACACTCCTTGAACTCTGACAGGCTTAGTGCCATGACCGCTTCCCTGGGGAGCCTGTTCCAGTGTCTGACCACCCTCTCAGTGAAGAACCTTTTCCTAAGGTCCAACCTGATCTTCCCCTGATGCAGCTTCATTCCATTTCCCTATCACTGGTCACCAGAGAGAGGAGATCGGCACCTCCCCCTCTGCTGCCCCCTGTAAGGAGCTGTAGACAGGGATGAGGTCACCTCTCAGCCTTCTCTTCTCCAAGCTGATGATTCATACTTAATGAATTTAGTCTAGAAGTGGTACTAGAAAGGACAAAATTGAAGTGGGCAAGAGGTTCTAGGAAGTGTGTGAACAGTATGAATGATTAAGTAGTACATGAATAGAACAATATGATACATGAAATTACATGCAGTGTGAAAATGCTGATTGGCAGTTGTTCTGAAAAGAATTAAAGCACAGCATGAAAACTAGGCATCCTTGTCAAAGGTAGCATTTAAAATCATTAAGTGAAGTATATTTTGATAAAAAGTGTTTTTATTTAATATGGAACTCATTAAATTCTAGCTGATAAAATAGGTTAGAAAGATCTAGAAGAGTACAAATCTCTATGTTTGGAGAGCACAGGTGGTTAATTTTGATCTTCCAAGTTAGGTCAGAGTTTAGGAGTAACTTTCTCATGTCAAGAGTCTATTTCTTAATTAAAATTGTAGTAAGTCATTTGCTAACTGTGTAGATACAGTCTTAACACTGACAGGAACTCACTGTCCAGGCAGCTCATATGCACTTGCCTTGATCCTGTTGAAACTAGTGAAAATGTTTAGAGAACCTTTGCAACTCTACCTGCATCTGTGAAGAGGGTCTAGTTTTAGCCACATGTTGCATTAAATTGAGTATGTATACTGAAAATGTAACTGAAGTTACCTGTACATTGTTCATCTGTTTGCAATTTGACAAAAACTTTATTGACCTGGGTTTTTTTTTATTTCATTTACAAAATTAAAATTTTCTTTTAAACAGTATCTCAACCCTTTGTTTGATTTTACAGGTAAAGGAAAGAGATGGAAAAACTTGTACTTTATATTAGAGGGAAATGATGCCCAGCTTATTTATTTTGAAAGTGAAAAACGAGCCACAAAACCCAAAGGACTAATAGACCTTAGTGTGTGTTCCGTCTACGGAGTACATGACAGCTTGTTTGGCAGGTAGGACACTGGCTTTTAATTCTTGTATGCACAGCAGGAGAGCTGACTGCTAATTTGAGACTTATACAAGATACGAGCAATATGTCTCTAGTGAACAAGTAGCCTGGGCTTGCGTTGTGGCTCTTGGTTCATATCGAGAGTCTGTAGCTGGTGTGGATTGCAAGACTATGTGGAGACAGATGTAGCTGATCAATAGAACTTGTTTAGCCATGGCAACTCGCTTGATAGCAACTGTACCTGAAAAACTTCTAGTTAGAAATTTGAAAATTTAGTGTTAAAGTTTTATTGTGAAATAAGATGTGATGATGATTCGAGCTTTTTCACATTGTCATCTTTTAGTATTGAGTGCATTCGTTGTTCCAGGTTTCATTTTACAGACATTAGAGATTAGGAACTCAGGGTTTTAATCCTTTTGAACTAAGAACTGACAAGATCACGAACTTCATCAATTCCGAAAGATCCCCATTCTTTTGATAGGTATTTGAAAACTAACTTGGCTAGATGGAGTCTTTTCTATTTACTAACAAGTACTTTTGTTAGGTTAGACCGATGTAGCAGTAAACTAGTTCACGTAAGTCAATATCCTCACAAATTGTTTTTGCACAACTACTGTATCCAGAGGTAATTTTCACATCAAATCTTACTGTTATGTTTTGATGTTCAAAATATGGCAAGGGATGAAAGGGATCTGACTATCAGCAAAGAAGTTGAGAATCAAAAGTCTTTCACGTATCATTGGTAATTAACAAGAGTTTACGTATTTGTTTATTCGTTGTTAGAAGAAAAGGTTTACTGTCCTGTATTATGATGTCATATGGAACAAACACACTTATTTCTACAAATGTTAGATAGCTCCGGTTGTTCCAAGGATCTTAATATTTACTAAAAATATGATATATAGTCAACTTGACTTATTTTTGTGAAAAAACTTCAAGACAAATGCTTAAAATTATTGGGATTTCTTAAGCTGCAAAGACTGGTACTTTTGTTTGATGTGGGTTGGTTTTGGGTTTTTCTTTTTAAATCTTTTTAATAATTGTGAAAAATCCACTAAATCAATGGAATGAGAAGCATGGATAAAGACTATTAGAACAGTTATAAAAAATTACTGAAATATTCCTTGCATAAGTTGGCAATTATGCAGGAAGCTTTGGTGTATATTATAAACAAGGAACACTTTGGTTAACAGTGACTGTCTCTTAAACAGCTTTTAAGAGACACTGCTGTGGTTTAAAGTGTAGTTGGACTAAAATGCAGTGTAAAGTAAGTAAAGTGTAGTGGTACTAAATGTGGACAGCAGGAGATGCACGGCTGCACCAGCTTTAGGAAGCTGTTAGTGAACAACTGTAGCAAAGTTCCTCCTGCATTTTAAGTAGCCGCTAAAAATTGGTTCTGCCCTTTTCTCAGAAGTACAGTGAGGTCTGTAGCTTTGCATAGTTCTTTGGTGGCAATGATTTAATTAGCCCCAGACCTGGCTACTCCCTGCTCTCCCCAACCCTTCTGCTGTATAGGTACAGGGTGCTGTGTCAGCATTTCTCCAGGCAGTGAAATAGATGGGGAACTGAAAGCTGAAACTCCTTTGCAAATGAAGTAGGATCCTTTCTTTGTGTTTTGGGAGAGCTAAATTTCCTTGAGCACAGTGTGGAAGGTGGTGAGTGAAGTGTGTGCTTTAAATAGCTGGTAATTTAACAACACAAAGTATTTTTGATTGACTTTTTGGCAAATGAGTGGAAGCACATAAAATGGTATAGACACTAGAATTGCATTTAAAGTTGCAGAGGTTTGTGTCACATACATTAGTGTGTGATCCAATACACATTTTATTGGTCACAAGAGCCGTGGGATACCTTCAGATAGGGGATTTCTTACATTGATGTTGTTTCCTGAACTCCTGACAGAACAAGTCTGTTATGTATGATTAATTGGTTAGAAACTAATGCTGAACCTTTTCTGCTTTTAAAGTCTCTAGGAATAGTACTTGTTGATGAGTCTCTTCTGTTACCAGATAGTTATTGTTTGCCTTGACTTTAAGTCAGCATACATGCATATTCAGTACAGGCCATTCTAAGAGTTTCTCAGTATTCCAAAACAGACTAGCTGTACAGAAGTGCAGTTTTCTTAAAATGCTGTAATACGTTCAAAGCAATGTGCAGTTTTGAAGCACCTGAGAAATTTCGCAGTTGGAGTTTTTTCCATGTGTGATGATGCTATATGTATTCAAACAAAAATTGATGTAACGATCAATGCTCCTTACAGACAAACAGCAGAAATGTATTAGTTCAGTGTAAACTTTTTTTTTTGGCACAGATCAACAAGTGAAGGTGTCTGTTAATATTAGGAAGATTAATAAAACTTACTTTTTGTTTTGTTTTATTTTTAAGGCCAAACTGTTTTCAGATAGTAGTTCAGCACTTTAGTGAAGAGCATTACATCTTCTACTTTGCAGGCGAAACTCCAGAACAAGCACAGGTGAGAGCTTTTGTTGATAAATATAATTTTAAGTTATTTTTTTGTTGCGTGGTGTTTAATGATATTGCCCTTCTTAAACAGGAAGCAAGTGTATCGCAAATAGTTAGTAGCTATGTCTGTTTTATCAGGTGTTATAATGGAGCAGTAGAGGATCTATAAGGGGAACATTAGCTATGAGAATACAGCACTTGTGGTACCTGCGCTTGGGGTTTTTACTCTGGACAAGTTCCAGTCAATTCCTACGATCTGAATTTCCAGTATTTTCCACTGTATGTTTCTGGAGAACTTTTTTTTTTTTTTTTTTTTGACATAGTTTAATTCAGAAGAATAATTTACTCTCAAAGATTTTTCCATGTTATAAACTGGAGCATGGTTAGTGGGAGTTTTCCTTCAAAGATATATTCCTGGTATGAGCTAAAATGCTAATGCACATATGTACGCTCAGTGAGCGAAGTATATTAAACAGCTGCTGTTTGCAGTTATTTTTCCTGTCTATAAATTGGTGATTGTTCATAGTATGGGGCCCTGATCATGCACAAAAAGTAGTTTTCTTTTAGTTGGTATCTTTAGCTATTAGCTCTCTGGCGGTTATGTTTGCTGAGCAAGAACTGAAGCACAGGAGCCTAATTCTCACCAGCAGGAGAGTATGTGTCCTTATTTATTAAATTTACAGCTCTGAGAGTCCACAGCTCTGAAATATACCTATTGCATCAGAAGTTAAGCTTTGCATTTGATTTTATTTGAACGGAGTCAAAGCTGTTCCGGGCACTCATGATAGTTTGCTATTCACTAGAACATGAAGCCTGTATAAATTTAGTGTTGTTCTTATGCTGTATATAAAGGAAAGCACAAATTTTCCTGTTAAATTAATCCAAATTTATGAAAGTCACTGCGATGGTGTCAGAATGATTCAGTGGCATTTGTAACACAACTCTTAATGTGCTGTATATGACAAGCAGCATGTTGTATCTTAATTGAGAATACATTAATTTCCACAGTTATTACTGTGTATTGATTTTTGTCACATCTGCAATGCCATTTGTATTCTAGAAATTTAAAAAATTAAGAACGTGTAGAAGACAGAATATCCTGTCTTGTTCCCTGAACATTTGGTATAATCTGCTTTTGGTTTTGATCTGCTTAACAGGCTGTTCACTGCATTTATACAGAATACAGGTTTTTTTAATAATATGGCTTTGGCCCAGGAAAGTTTACAGATATTTCTCTTTTGAGAAAGTTTGGCTTTCTTTGCTTTGTAACATTTCATCAAGGAATAGTTTTATTTGTCTATTAAGGCTTCTTATAATATGGTAAACAAACATCAAAGTAGCTCCATCCATCCAATGTTGTCTTTATGGTTTGTACAAAACAAAAGCGAATATAAAATATAGGTTTATGTGCTAGTGTCACTGTGCTTACTGTGGCACATGGTTTATTCTCACTGTTGTAAGCTTTGGCATTTATTGGGAAAGGTTTTCCAGCTACGAGTGAGTATAGAGGTCTACTAGGCATGCAGGAAGTATTTCTGTTAGAGTATTTAGGAGGCATGTGTTTCTTCAGTTGCTAATCCTGAGAATAAGGAAACAAGCTACTGAAATTTTGTGATGCGTAGTTGAAAGCTTTTCCTTCTGTGGAAGGTTTGGAAAGCTGAAACTTGACTCTCAAAGTTATCTAGGTGAGAATAGCTGCAGTACATGATTCTATATTTTTAATGGGGAAGATACAGTGAAGAGTAAGATGGAAACTGTGTTGTGCATTTTTTAATGACATTAAGAAATTGTACTTGGCAAATAGATGGCAAATCTTTCAGACATAGAGTTAAAAAGGCTGTTGGTCAGAATCTAAGTTTTGCGCTTTGCAAGAGCTACACAGAATTTGGTGGTTGGGGGGGACACAAAAACCAGAGAATGAGGCTGTAACATCTTACACCTTCAGAAGACCCCTCGCAAAGCTCCTCTGTTAGCAACTTTCTCATGCTGCAGTGACTTTTTCAGAGGTGGCATGATGAATTGGCAGTGCCTCTTAGCAGCTTATTTGCTTAAAAAAAATGCACACAAAGGCTCTACAGTCAGTTTGGTGTTAGACAACTTTTTTTATTTCCTTAATCAAAATGGAATCCATCCATCCACTCTGCTTTATGCATTTGTGAGTAAAGTGGGGAATGCTGGATATATGCGTCTGTGTTTCTGTTACTGCTGTTTTAGCTTTTGTTTGAAGTATACACAGTATTAAGACTGCCATACAGAAGAACTGGAGAGAATAATCAGAACAGTTTGGCTTATTAACTGTAATTTTCTCAGAAGCAAACAAATTTTCCTTCATTTTATTTATCATTTGTAATTTCATGTAATATTACTAGACTGGAAAATTGGTAAAGGTCATACTGTATAACCATTAGTAATGCTTGATATTTCTAAAAGAGAAAGTGGTTCAGGTTTGGAAATTGTTTCTTAGGTTTTGCTCAGTAAAGGTAAGAATTTTGCTTTAATACTCAAACTTGCATACTTTGGAATTACAGAAAACTTTGGTTTTGCCAAGCTAAAGGGGAAACTTCAGATAATCTTCTTAGATGTCTGTTCTACTGCAAGAAGCTGTATCTGACTTTGGTTTTTTTTATTGCACTATTCTGCATCCTTCTCTCCTAGGACTGGATGAAAGCTCTGCAGATGTTTTGCAGTTTAAGAAAAACCAGTCCAGGAACATCAAATAAACGTCTGCGTCAGGTGAAGCTGATACTGTGGGGTTGACAGCACATGTGGAGGAGTGTTTTGTCTCCTCGTTGCAAAACAATACTGACAAATCTCATAATTTTACTTTCAACAGTAGTAAATCCTGCATGTACTTACTTTCCTTTCTGGAGTTATGCAGGTATTAATTTCTGACCACATTTGAGTAAAAGTATGAAGAAACTGGCATTTTTATTGTCTTAACTTTTAAAATTTACCACATATGGGAAACTTTAAAAATTTGACAGACTTATGTCATGTGAACGAAATACTTTAACTGATGCTAATATTTTCAGTAACAAATGCACGTTGAACCATGCTTGTGGCTTAATTTCTCTTGTCCTCTTGAAAGTGCCATGATTTCTTCAGAGGCAGAGGACAGTCATAAATGGCTACGTCTTTGGAGAATAACAGGAAAATACTTCAAGAATGCTGTATATTTTTGAATGTTAGGAATATTGAGTGTAGTTTTACAGACAGTGGAGAAAGGAATAAAATAGGATTATTTTTTTTCAGGATGTACAGCTGTTCTGTAATTAACATTAAAGGTGTTTGGATATTCCTGAATAAACAAACTAAATTAGGTGAATTCACAGATAAAGCGGCAGGTGAAATTGCGGGCTTCATGCTGCAAAAGCAAAGCAAAAAGAGTGACAATATGAAATAATACTTAACTTCAAAAAGAGAAGGAAATGCTCACCTGTGTTAAGGAATAGAATGTAATAAGTTGCAGAAGGGAATTTTACATTATCTGTTAGGAAAGCACCAAAAAAAACATTGTGTTTGGAATTGTCTGTGGCTCTTATTCAGGGTTCCAGTCTTTGATTTCAGTAAAATTTTCTGTGCGTAGAGAAGTTAGTATTTGAAAATCCTCATGTTTCCAAGACAATTTTAAAAGAAGAAAGCAAGAGACCGTAAAAATATGGGGCTAGAGATTTGTTTTCAGTAACTGAGTTACTCTTATTTTGTCACTGATGCCTCTTAAAATGTTGTTTCATTACTTGTGTCCCTTGCTCTTCTTATTGGGAAGTTTTTAGTTTATATTCAGTGTATACATATATATATATACACGCATATATATATTAGTGATAAGCCTCCACACAGAGGATAACAAATAATTCGTTCATATGTTTTTTTATTTCTGTTTTAGCAACAAAAATTAAATTTTGTGTATTTTTTTTTAGGTCAGCAGTCTTATTTTGCATGTAGAAGAAGCTCATACGCTCCCAGTAAAGCATTTTACTAATCCCTATTGTAACATCTACCTGAACAGTGTCCAGGTAGCAAAAACACACATCAGGGAAGGGCAGAACCCTGTGTGGTCAGAAGAATTTGTCTTTGAGTAAGTCTTAAACTTCTTGAGTTACTGAATTTCACTTGTAAATTGCATTGCGTTTAAGATTCTTAACACTGTGTACTGTTTTGCATATGCTTTTTAAAAATACTGTATGTGTGCTTATACAGCAGCAACCTTTCAGCCAAATTCTGCTCAGGCAGAATTTTCTGTAGGCACCTGAATATCTTTGTTAATGTAAGCGGTTTTAGCTGATAACAAGAACTCAGGATTGAAATGAGTTTAGAATAAGCTTAAATGCTAGCCAAGTATAGTATTAATTGAGGCTTTCTGTCTTTTCTCCTAGTGATCTTTCATCTGATATTAATAGATTTGAGATAAGTCTTAGTAACAAAACAAAGAAAAGTAAAGATCCAGATATATGTAAGTATTTTTCTGTAAAAGATGCATATATATTGCAGCAATGGATACTTTGTGTGGATTTCATTACTCTTGTCAAACATTGTCACAAAAGAAGTATATTTTTATGCTCACCATACTGCTGTGGTTTTATGGTTTTGATGTCTGCTACTAGCTTTCCATTAACATTTTTACAATGAGAACCTGTGTGGGTTTTGGTAATAAAATGCACAGTAATACAGTTCTGTCTATCAGAGGCTTTCCTGGCTCTGCTCTACAGTAGCCATTGTGTTATACAATCACTACTCAAGAGGAAAGAGAAGTTGAAAGTATTAGTCTGCTCCATAAAATGCAAAGTTCCACGGAGCTTTAAGCCTGATTGCATGGAATTCCCTTTCAGGTTTTCTGTTACTTCCAGTGAGAAAGAGAAAGGTAGGAAAGGTGTAGTACTTTTACCATTAAAAGTTTACATCTTGGCTGTCTCTGTACAATATTTGCCTTGTTTTCTTTCTGTATACCTCATCTGTATACTTTCCTTGTACCACCTTGGGCTTAAATGTGAAGTTACCTCAGTATCACTTTGAATGGGAAAGGACCCATGTTTTCTTCTGCCCAAAGTTCCCAAGAATTTATTTTCCTCATGTTACCCAGACAGCTGCTTCTTCAACTATGGTTTTGTTTCTGTTCCGGCAAATTAACATCAAGATGGTAAGATCTGTCAGCTTTTTAGAGAAGAAAGAGTTTGAAGAATGTGGATTCTGAGCTTTTAGATAGAAAAAAATGTTGGTTTTTTTTCTTGGTTTAGTTTTTTTCCCACATAATGTGTTTTTAGGGTTTTTTTCCTCTTATTCAAGGTATCTTGTTTCCCACCATACTTCAGCCCCCTGCCGCCTCTTTGCTGCCTGCAGGGCAAGATGCCCTCCCCGCCCCCTTCAAATTTGTTCCAAGATTTTTTCTTTTCCATTGTGTTCAGATCTGTCTGTTCAAAAGCCTGTGAGGGTATTTGTAATCCATTGCAGTTGTTTTCAGTTTGCATATATTGTGTTACTGGCATGTTACGTATACCTCAGTGCTAATTTCTTGATTTTTTTTTTTTTTTTTTGAGATTTGTAGGGAAACCTTGAACAAGTAGAACAATTACTACTCATTTTTAATGTTTTTGGAGAACCTAATTCAATTTCAAACCTCTTTCTACTTCCTCTAACTAGAAAACTTTCTGCATAGCAGAAAGGAAGATACATTCCCTCTGACAGACAAAAGGGCTCTAATTGCAGTTATGACCATCTTTTCATGGATTCATGGAATTGCCAGAGTTGGAAGGGACCTTTAGAGATCATCTAGTCCAAATCCTCTGCTTTAAAGCAGGATCCCCTAGAGCACATCACTCAGGACTGCATCCAGGCAAGTCTTGAAAATCTCCAGAGAAGGAGACTCCACAACCTCTCTGGGCAGCCTGTGCCAGTGCTCTGTCACCCCCATGGAAAAGCAGGGTTTTCTTCTAATATTTAAATGGAACCTTCTGTGTTCCAGCTTGTGCCCGTTACCCCTAGTCCTGTCACTGGGAACCACGGAAAAGAGTCTGGCTCCATCCTCCCGCAACCTACCCTTTAGGTATTTGTCAGCATTAATTAAATCACCCCTCAGCCTTCTCTAGCCTAAAGAGTCCCAGCTCTCAGCCTTTCCTCATAGGGGAGATGCTCCAATCCTCCAGTCATCCTCGTTGCCCTCCCTCTTGAACTGGGGAGCCCAGAACTGGACACAGTATTCCAGTTGAGGCCTCACCAGGGGGGAGAATGACCTCCCTTGACCTACTGGCCACACACTGCCCTGTGCAGCCCAGGGTGGCATTGGCCTTCTTGGCAGCAAGGGCACATTGCCAGCTCATGGATAATTTACTGTCTACCAGGACTCCCAGATCCTTCTCCTCAGAACTGCTTTCCAGGAGGTCCCCCCCTAACCTATCCTGGTGCCTGGCATTCTTCTTCCCCAGGTGCAGCACCCTACACTTGCCCTCATTGAACCTCATGAGGTTCTTCTCTGCCCAGCTCTCCAGCCTGTCCAGGTCCCACTGGATGGCAGCACAGCCCTCTGGCGTGTCAGCCACCCCTCCCAGCTTGGCATCATCAGCAAACTTGCTGAGGATATACTCTGTCCCCTCGTCCAGGTCACTGATGAATATGTCGAACACGACCGGACCAAGTATTGACCCCTGGGGGACACCATTGCTTACAGGCCTCCAACTCAACTCTGCTCCGTTGATCACAACCCTCTGTGACCTGTCACACAGCCAGCTGTCGATCCACCTCACCGTCCCCACACTTCCCGAGTTTCCTAATGAGGATGTTATGGGAGACAGTGTCAAAAGCCTTGCTGAAGTCAAGGTAGATGACATCTGCTGCTGTCCTCTCATCCAGCCAACCTGTTACAACATCACAGAAGGCTATCAGACTGGTCAAGCATGATTTGCCCTTGGTAAATCCATGTTGACCACTCCCGATAACTTTCTATTCTACAACATGTTTGGAGATGACCTCCAGAACGAGTCGCTCCATCACCCTCCCAATGGATGGAGGTGAGACTAACCGGCCTGTAGTTCCCTGGGTCCTCCTTCTTGCCCTTTTTGTAGACTTGAGTGATGTTGGCCTTCCTCCAGTCTTCAGGCACCTCTCCTGTTCTCCACAACCTTTCAAAGATGATGGAGAGTGGCCCAGCAATAACATCTGCCAGCTCTCTCAGCACTCGCAGATGTATCCCATCGGGGCCCATGGATGTCCAGTTTGGCCAAGAGGTCTCTAACGCAGTCTTCCTCTATTGAGGGAAAGTCGTCTTCTCTCCAGACCTTCCCTCTTGCCTCCAGGATTTGGGATTCACGAGAGACTGCTTTAGTAGTGAAGGTATTCAGTACCTCTGCCTCTTCTGTGTCTTCCACCACCAGGGTGCCCACCTTGTTCATCAGTGGCCTGACATTTTCCCTAGTCTTCCTTTTTCTATTGAGGTACTGAAAGAACCTCTTCTTATTATCTTTAACCATAGTGACCAAGTTCTGCTTTGGCCCTTCTAATTTTCCCTCTGCATAGCTTCACTACATCTTGGTATTCTTCATAAGTTGTCAGCCCCATTTTCCAAAGGCCGTAGACTTTCCTTTTGTTCCTGTGGTCCAGCCCAAGCTCTCTATTTAGCCAGGCCTGCCTCCTTCCCTGCTGGCTCATCTTTCGGGACCTGGGGATGGCCTTCTCCTGTGCTTTTAAGAGTTCCTCCTTGAAATATGCCCAGCCATCCTGGGCACCTTTGACCTTCAGGACTGTCTGCCAAGGAACACATTCGACCATGCTCCTAAGCAGGCCAAAGTCTGCTTTTCAGAAGTCCAGGATGGCAGTTCTGTTGGCTCCCAGCCTTTTTTCTCCAAGAATTGAAAACTCTGTCATTTCATGATCACTCCACCCAAGATGACCTCCAGCCTTTACATTCCCCACAAGACCCTCTCTGTTAACAAGCAGGAGGTCCAGCAGGGCGCTGTCCCTAGTTGGTTCCCTTACCAGCTGTGTTAGGAAGTTGTCTTCCACACACTCTATGAACCTCCAGGACTGTTCCCTCTCTGCTGTGTTATATTTCCAGCAGACATCTGGGAAGCTTAAGTCCCCCATGAGAACAAGGGCGAGTGATTGCAAGATCTCTGCCTTTTATAGAATATTTTGTCAGCCTCTACATCCTGGTTGAGGGGGTCTGTAACAGACTACCACCAAGATGTCTGCTTTATTGGCCTTCCCCTTGATTCTTATCCATAAACCCTCAACATTGTCATTTGCATTTTTAAGTTCCAGTTTTATTCATTTGAGCTGGAAAACTCATTATCTATCTACAGCAAAGTTCTGGTTAGTAAAAGAATCTTTAAAAGGATAATTCTCAAATGAGATACTCAGTAACTTCGTTAGAATTGTTTTTGTAGTTTCCTCCTCTCTGTCCAGATTAAGGAGGTTGTGTTGGCTTTGGATGCATCCAGCTGATGAGGGGTCACAGAAGGTTTCCTCATGTAGGTCAGAAGCAGGATTGGCAGTTTCTCGATTGCAGTTACATACATTCTTAAAACATAACCCAACAGTCCTTTCATTTTGGGGTAAGAATTAGGCTAAGTCAACTTGAATGACTTATGTCAATATATCTCTGCTTATGTCCCCATCCCTACTGAATATGTGAAGAACAGGGGGAAAAAAATGACCTAAACCAGACCTTCTCTAGCTTACCTGTGTGCTGCATTGCCTGAATAACCCTTGAACACTTCAAAAGCGAGAGAATTACAGAATCACAGAATGTTAGATTGGTTCCTTTCCTTTTCAGCCACAGCTGAAATGTCAGTGTGGACTGCTAGGAAGGGGGAATCATGCAAGGCTGGTACTATGCATCTTCCCAGTTAATTGGTTAAGTCAGCTTTTCTGCTTGCTTTTTGTGTCATGTAATGCAGATTGAAGGCCCAAAACTCTGTTATTGATCTGTTTTTTTCATCATAACATACCGAAGTTAAATACTAAAATGATACTAGCATGAAGGTGATTTTTTCAGTATTTTAAAATATTTCCTGACTTTTCAAGTCTTTGCTATGAAATTTGGCTGAGTGTTCCATAATAATTTTAGTATTTTTGTTTTTAAAAAATATTTCAGATAGAAATAATACTAAACAGTTATCAATTATATTTAAATTTCCTTTGTTCCTCTAACTGTAAATTGCATAAGGGTTTATTCAAATGAACATATGTAATATGGCTTGAAAAAAATAAAGCCCTAGAATGTATTAGTAGTCTTCATCTGCAGCAACTACAAACTGGGATGCTCAGGTATGATTAGACAGTTGAATTAGTAAATCTCTTGGGACAATACCACACAATGTTGAAGTGGAGTGGAAGTTCTGGTTTGGTTTTGCACCACTGATAGTTGGTTAATTTCAAATTAGTTAATGTTGAAAAAGGAACATTTTTATAATATCACTGCAGGCAGCCAAGTCTTTGGAGCAAAGTATAGCCAGTGTCTTTCCTTTTAGGCACAGTTATTATTTGCAGTAGTGTCAAAACTTGAAAGATAGCTCAGATGATGCAGCTGGCAGGGGAGAAAAAAAAAAGCTGTGGTGCACATTTGCCAGTTTGGTGACACTGGGAAGTAAACCTACTGTGGCAGGCTCGGGACTTCATTGCTTCCCTCCTGTATTTTCCAGGAAATAGGCACTAAGCTCATCTACTGCAGTGCATGTAGCACAGATATTCATGTAGACATGCATCGGCTTTGGGCATGAGGGAGAGTCTCAGGCTATGGAGCCCATCAGGCACTTATTAATGGCAGTAAAAACATAGTGCCTGCCTCCACGAGAGAACTAAAGTATGTCAGCAGAAGAAGTAGGCAAGTACAAAAGCTTCCAGTCCTGAACAGCTCCTTGCCAGATCGTAGGATGGGCTGTGCTAACACGGCAGTGACTTCTGGCTGCAAAAGGGCAGGATTTAGTATGTCCGTGGATTAAGCAAAATTTCCTTGTCCTCAACATTTCAAATGGCTTTTATTCTAAATCAGTAATTAGATTATTTTTTTTTAGGGTTTTTTTAATGGTTCCATCTTGTTCTAGCAGGATTAGACAAAGACTTCATAGTAATTTCAGGTTCATTTCCAGTCTGAGGACTGGAACAAACCTAAGTGTGAGCGACTTTTCATTTTGATTCCCAGATTATAATTACTAACAATCAAAATGCAATTTTGTTACTAAACATGATGCCCAAAGTTGCATTAGCAAATAAACCATTAAGAAATCTCAGGGTTTTTTGTACTGGTGTTCATCATGTAAAATACTGTGATTCTTTCTGGATCAAGATTGTCTGTTTCTTGAGAGAAGAGATAACTATTGTTTGTTTTGATGATTTTCTGTATAATTGTTTCTCTTTCAAAATGTGCTATATTACAAAGTGTAAATATCTCAAATTTTTTCAGCTAATAGTGTTCCCTTACTGAAGCTGCTAAATGGGAATAAGTCTTGTTCCTTTAAAGCTGCTGAATATAAATTATGACAGCAACTGTTCTGCAGTCACTGTATGGGCATTTCTGTTTTGTTGGGGTTTTTTTTAATGAAAGCAAGATTCTAATATTTATATTATTGCTGTGAAGTGCTACTCTTAACCACAGAGAAAAAATTAAATCAGCAGTTTTAGATCCTGTATTTTATTCACCATTCCTTTCAATGAGATTTATGTGCCTTATATGGGCAAGCATAAGAAGAAAAACACACTGCTTACTTGTAGGCACAGGAGTTTTGATGCTGGGGAGAGATATTCTAGGGAATAGAATATCTGGTCTAAAGACATAGTCTCATCCATGCAGGTGGTGATGAATTATTTTTCACACTACTTGACTGATTTGAATGCATTAGCTTATATCAGTTTATCAGCTCCAAACAATATAATAGGCAACAGGAACGTCTTAAAGTGAGCTTTAAAAGTGATGTTTCTCTGTTCAGTATCAAATGATACCTGCTGTGTATTGCAACACTGGGGCAATGGGAAGTCTACTGGAACTGTCGACAGTTTCTGCAAGGCAGTGTGGTGTATGGCCTTTGCAGAATTGTGATAAAAACCCAAAACTCTTGGTTTGGTTTTGTTTTGTTTTTCTTTCAACTGAGGAACTTAAAAGCAGATCTCATTGAGAGGCATAGAAAGTTAGGGTGTTTGCTTGAAAGATCCAGTCTTGCAGGCTACATGTGAAACTTGGAACTGTCGACCCCTCTTGGAGTGTGGTGGATGATTCACAGGCGAAGTGTTGCCTCTGCAAGAGCCTGGGCCCTTTCTGTGTTAAGTAACTCACTCAGGAGCGTGTGTGCCTGCTCCAGAGGGACCTGTGCTCCAGCTGCTGCAGCTTGCTAGTTCAGGTCATTGCTTGGCAATTTCAATGTACCAACACCAATCAAAGGTGAAGTAAAGATCTGGCTGTTCTTGAGTGGGCTTCCATCATTATCAAGGCAGCAAGCTGCTTGGGAACACTTTTTTTACATAATTTGCATGAACTGTTACAGCCTTAACCTGGGAGTTAGTATAAACCAAATGCATATGGCAGTGTTTCAGAAAGCTGTAATAATAAATGGTAAGAAATAACAGAGTGGTCAAGGAGCAGACCTGATGGTGGTATCAGCCCAAGGCTGCAAAGAGGACGATGAATTCTGACCACTTAAATCTGTTTTTATTTTCTGATTGCTACCTGGATTTGCAGGGTAGCACTTTTTTATTCACTACATGGGTGTTACAAGGACAACTGTGTCAATATCTCAGCTGCTTTTTTGAATGTATATGTATACATTTGTCACAGAATGCTTTCTATTCTTTAGTTTACAGGAGTCTGTTAAATCATTGAAGAGAAAATCTGTTAATAGGCAAAAGTCATGATTGTTCATTAATATTCTTTTGTGGAAACAAGATGATGTGCTGAAAATAAACTGTTTTTTTATTCAATAGTAGGACTGTTTTGCTGGAGATAAGTTACTTGAACAATGCTTTTTTCCCTTAAGTGTTTATGCGTTGCCAATTAAGCCGATTACAAAGAGGACATGCAACAGATGAGTGGTTTCAACTCAGTTCCCATGTACCACTGAAGGGTATTGAGCCAGGATCTTTGCGTGTTCGAGCACGATATTCTATGGAGAAGATCATGCCAGAAGAGGAGTACAATGAGTTTAAAGAGGTATGATATTTAACTTTCCTTGGTTTCTCTGTAAAAACTCGTTTTGTTGGTGTGAGATAGATCTCAATAACATCATTATTGCTTGACATCATTAAATAACATTTATAGTGACATCTATATATCACTACAGATGTATGATACCAGTTTTTCCAAAGCTGTTATATGTTAGGAGAAGCTTCTGAATATTTTAAAATTCTGTTTTTCTTTCAGCTTATACTCCAGAAAGAACTTCATGTAGTGTATGCCCTATCGCATGTCTGTGGACAGGATAGAACACTGTTGGCTGGCATTTTATTGAAGATTTTTCTTCATGAAAAGCTTGAGTCCTTGTTGCTACGAACACTAAATGACAGGGAGATAAGCATGGAAGGTACTGCACTGAATTACTCTAAAGTTTACTGGAACGCTGGGCAGGTGGGGAGGGAAGGGCTCCGGTGCCTTTCTTTATTTCTCCTTTAGTTACAACATAAAGTGTAAACATGGCACATTTTTCCTCTGCTTTTTATTATCTCCTTTCCTCAGCTTTTCACTTTGCTGTCTTTTTTTTCAGATGAAGCTACTACCTTGTTTCGTGCCACCACTTTAGCAAGTACGCTTATGGAGCAGTATATGAAAGCCACAGCAACAAGTTTTGTTCACCACGCACTGAAAGACTCCATATTAAAGATAATGGAGAGCAAGCAGTCCTGTGAGGTGGTACCTTGAACTGTTTTTAAACATTGTGGTTTGTTAATTAGCCACTGATTGTTACGTTTTAGGTTTGCATTAAGTATTAACTTCAGATACATTTATTAATTTCTCAGAACTAAAATTCGTTTACATGAGAAATACAGGAACTGAATTAATTAAGATTTTTTTTTTTCCCCCCTATATTTTGTCTTAGAACAACATTCACAGTAGAACTTTTTAAATTTTTTCAATTAAAATTTCTTTAAATTATCTGTTTAGCAATTGTAGTCTGTTCTGTAGCAGTTACTGAATATCCTAACCTAAGTTAGCTTCTAGTAAGCTCAAGATACGATAGAAGTCAATGTCTGAACTTTAGTTTTAATTGAAAACTTTCTGATATTAAAGGATTGTAATGGATCCTGAAACTGTTTTTAAAATGACCTTCCTAACTTCTGTGTTTCACTTTAATTGTGGAAAGGATGAGAGTCCTCAGAAACTGGGACTGAGAGAGACAAAAAGGTCATGCAGATGAACAGTCGTGAATATACAAGCTGTTAAAAGCCTAGTGTATTAGAACTTAAAACCATTGCTTCTTCACATTTTCTGACTAGCCATTGGAACAGACTTTTGACTTCTGCAAGGGATGTGTACAGCAACAGAATATTCAGTTTACTCGGAAGTAGTGTTTGGTGTGTAATATTATGGAATTATATATGTAGTTCTAGTTAGAGAAGAAACAATATTTTTCTCTCTTTGTTTTAGTTAAATCCCTCAAAGTTAGAAAAAAATGAAGATGTAAACACTAATTTGGCACATCTACTCAGTATACTTTCAGAACTGGTGGAGAAAATATTCATGGCTGCAGAGATACTACCTCCGTAAGTTTGCACTTCTCTGTTCAGATTTGTATTTGAAACTTCCTGTTTGTGTGAATTATATTGCACCTTAAAATGATGTTCTTACTGGTTCATCTTCTGCTAATCAGTCATAAGACTAATATATGCACACAGAAGAATATAGATGGGGAAAAAAATAACACTTTCGGGAATTAATAGTGTTTTTTGCAAAAGGCTCTGGCTAGCACGCAAGTGTTTCTTTGAAGAGGTGGTGGAAAGAAGAAAAATAAAAATAATCAGTATCATGTTTCCATAAAAAGGTGGAAGACAGTACTAGTGAACAGACAACTATATATATTTAAGTTGATTGCAAATTCTTTCCAGTCCTCCTCCTCTAAGAAGGAAATGGTATTATTAATAGTGTATTAAAAATACAAGCAGGTAGTAGTAGAATGAGACAATGCTATGCTTGCTTCTGTCTGCTAGGGGAATGCAGAGCTTATATTTTTGTATCCCTTTTTTTTTTAAATTGCTAAAATAAGTTGTGTTCATAGTTTAGATTTGACTGATCTAATAAAAAGTAAATAGTACTAACAGTTTTCTTTCACTGTGTCATTAGCTTTTAAAGTAAACTAAATCCTCGATTTTGAGATGACAGAGTAGCACAGAAGTATTTCTTTTGTGTTAGTGCTGGCAAGGTTAGCATTAAAAGTTGCAGTCCTTTTAAGTATATGATTCAGCTCTCAACATTTTCTGAAATACACCATAATTTTCCCTTTTTTTTTATGGGAGAGTACTATCACTGTGGTTGCTTGACTTTTAACCACCGAACCATCTTTTAAGGAAAGAATAGTGTAGTTAAGAAGAGAAAAATTTAAAAAATTAAGCCATAAAAATTGTCTTTTTTTAAAAGGAAATACTACTTAAGAAAAAGAAACAGACATAAAACATATAATGCACAACTGAATAGTCACTGAATTGCATATAAAATTGTGTATTAATGAAGTTTTTTTGCCATTTATGAATTTACTTTTTAACATAAACTTACACATTCAGAAATTGATTTTTTTATACATTATCAACTTATAAATTAACTCTTACTTACAATTAATGTAAAGTTTATGTCTAAATTTTATAAATTCCATGGAATGAGTAATTAGCTCTTATTTTTGCAGGACGTTGAGGTATATTTATGGGTGCCTACAGAAGTCTGTTCAAAACAAGTGGCCAGCTAATACTACCATGAGAACCAGAGTTGTTAGGTAAGTTACTTACCACTTTATTCTGAAAATAATCTTTTCAGGTCTTGTTAAAGACACACTTCAGTGTGCTTATCTATGTTTCTTCCAGTGACAAAGCTGCATAGTACTTGCATAGATTGCAACAATATTTAAGGTATTCATGATGCTGAGGCATGATATCCCACTTAAGGGTTATGAGCTTGCTAGATTCTTAATCATGTTCTTAGAGCCTTGCCAGAATAAGATGATGTATAGAGGTCAGTATAGCTTTACTTAATAGTTTTAACTTCAATTTTGCTTGCATTTTGTCAAATTTTACAAACTAACCTAAAATAGCAATTCCCTTTTCCAAGTTGGGAAATAAAAACTCTCAAAGCAATAGTTAACCTTTGTGACACACCTATTGTCTATAGAGAGCAGTGACGTCTGAAGATCATGTTCCTGTCATATGCCATTTGAGAAGACTGTGCCTTCCCCAGGGACTCTTATGTAGTGTGTATTAATTGCTGGAGAAATCTTATATGGTTTAAGATCTGTGCCCTTTAAAATGCAGACCCAGCATGGTAAGGAATCTAATACCTTCTCATAAAGACAATTGGATTGTTGTTAGATTTTACTAAGGTACTGTCTGCACTGGGATATGTAGTTTTCTGCATCAGAGAAGGCTCCTGGTTATTCATGTTGGGCTGCTGGTTCCGATCACTGAGTCAATACTGTGTTGGTTTCCAAATACACGTAGTCCTATGCTGTCCCAGTTCTGTTTGATTTCCCTCCTCCAGCCCAATCATGTTGAAACATTCCAGAACTCCTCTAAAAACATTGCAGGAAGTTACTGAACCTGGCTCTTCTGAACTTGCACCAGCCACAAAAACTCCAATGTACATTCCTAAACCAATGCAGGACATAAGTTCTTCCTCTTAACACTGTCTGTTGCCAGTAGAGGTCAAACAGCTATCTTTGACAAAGTGGTCTTGACGCTTTTTTTCTAAACTCTACTTGGGGTTTGAAGGGTATAAAAGCTCCTTTGAAGTATCTGGCAGTCATATGATTTGCCAAGGTTAATCTCCCATGGAGTCCTTCAGAGGATTTGTCTTTGGCTTCTGCTTATCATTTTGACACCAGAAGCCTTGGCTTATGTCATCTGGGGGGCATCATGTATCATGTAGGGGCTTTGCCTTGAAACTGAGGTTGCCATTATTGTGAGAGCCCCTCTTACTCTGAGGGGCTAACCTACTGGAAGGCTGTTACACTCAGCAGTGAGTACCATATCTCTTTCTGTTCCTCCCCAGCTCCGGAGAGAGTTAACTAAGTGGGTTTCCTTAGTGGACACAGATCACATTCAGGGTTTTCCAGAAGTCTCCACTGGATGCTATAAATACTGGATCCCTTTCTCTGTGATATTATTTTTCACAAGTGGATGTCTGGGTAGCTTCCCTACTGTATCATTCAGAAAGTGCTTACATTTCACTCTGGTCATAAAACCCCCATCTAGATATTTCCTCATTCTTAATGTAGGCACATTGACCAGGGTAAGAAGTACCAGATGTTCCATATTAGCAAGGTCCATCCTAGATTCATACCTCCTTGGCCTTCAACTTTGGGCACTTTAAAAGAGGAATTGGTGTATATGCCATGACTTCAAAATTAATGACTTCCTCATAGCTTTAAAATCACACACACCACAGAAAATATTTTAACTTCACGTGCCCAAGAACTGTTGTCTTACCAGCCCATAATTCATGATTCTTGGAGAAATAAGAAACGTCTGTTACAGTATATATTAGGTGTCTTGGATGTGTGGAAGGTGCATTAACCTCACTACTGTGTATGTAATTTTCAATACGGGCATTACCAGCACTGTGTACTTATCAACAGGGAAGGCAGTGTAAGGTCCCCTTCCTTTTATAACTGGTCAGGCTTCAGTATTGCTATAGTGAAAACCAGGCTGCTGGTAGTGTCCACACACTGAACAAAATTAAAGACGATTTAGATTGGTTTACTTTGTCCATATGTCACTTCACTGTATAGCAATTAGCTAGAATTGATGTTAACCTGAGGTGGATGGTTTTTACCTCTGCTATTAATGGAGCGTTAGATATTTTTTTTCATGCTACTGAAGGCTGTTCTGAGTTTCTGTTGAATGAGTTGCTAGTTGTGTAGTCAAAACAGAGCGCTTTTTTCGCCAGCATTCTAGATGGCAGCAATCACTTCTGGGAGGAAAGTAGCAGATCCCATATTATTCTTCTGCTAAAGCATGCGGTCACGAGTATCATGAGTATCAGCTTAAGCTGACGTAAGGCTGTGTTGCTGCCAAAAGAGAAGGTTCCCTTTGCCCACTGGCTCCTGTGCTCCTCCTTCCATTGTCTTGGGGAAGCCAGTGACTGAGGGATGGATGCCTTGAGGTAGCAGACAATGGAAAGTCTTTCTTAGGCCAGAGACCAGAGGCTCCTCCTTTTTGAAACCAGCAGCGCCTGAGTATGACTTTACCAGGCTTCAGTATGACTTTACGATTAAGTTTTTCCCACGTGGTTTCAGCCATCCACCATAACTGGGAAATCAGTATGCCTGTTCTTTCAGCTTTTATCACAGTTGAAATCATAGCATGATATTCTTAAATTTGTTAACATCTTCAAAGAGCGCAGGCTGGTTAGTTGTTGTCTGTCTCAGGAAGAGTCCACACTAACTTAAATCCTTAAAGACTGTACAATTTTACATTAATTCTTCAACTTTATTGAACAAAATACAATTTTCTTCCCATTTCAGTGGCTTTGTTTTTCTTCGACTGATTTGTCCTGCTATCCTGAACCCAAGGATGTTTAATATCATCTCAGGTGACTATATGCTTCAAATTGAATTCATACTTTTTGAATTTATACTTTATACAGTAGTGGGGATAAAATTACTGTAATGTCTAATGTAGCAAAATACAAAGGTTTTTTTGTATGCTATGTCCAAAGTCATGTTATCCATGTCACTTGACTGACTTCTCTGTAAGGCAGCCAACGTATGCTTTTCACCTTCAAAGGTTAGATTGTGGTTATCCCCAATGTTATTTTAAAGTCCAGAAAAACATGCATTGTGGTATTTAGTAATACAGTTTTGAGCTGAAGTCTAGCAACGTGGAATATATTCTAGCAGTGTGAAGAATGTAAGCATATGATCTTCAGATGTCACTTTGAATACAATGCAAGGCCAAAGTTAATAGCTGAAATTCAATGGTGTATCTTAAAAAGGTTTATAAAGTTGAAAATATGTCTGCAGAGTGTGGAATACATTTGTGCACATAGAAAATTATGCTTGAATAACTTGTTAGAACATCCTGCTTAGATAGCTTCCAGCCACTGGAGAAGTCTTTGACTCATTCAATACAGTAAGACTCAAATATGGAATCTTAAAGACGGGGGGGTGGCATTTAGAATGGGTGGGTTGTGCAGACATGAACTACTAATCTAGGTTGACTTAAGGCCATACAGAGCAAAAATCCCATGGGCTTGCCTAAGTGAATGTTCTCACCATATAAAGTCTGACCCTGGGTTTTTTTTATGCTGTCTTGGTACAGTGCATCTGTAGTAGTTAACTAAAACAGTGACAGGGATTGCTCCTGTTCACAAGACCAGGATTGCAGAACTGCTGTAAGGGCCTGTGGCACGGTGCTGGCCAGTATCCGATAGTATTCTCCCAGCAGCTCGTAGGTGTGGTGGGGATGGTGGTGTACATCAGGGACCACATCTGACATGCTGTTGGTGTGGGGCCTTCCTGTTGTGAAGTTTTAATGGTGAGGGTATGGATTACCCGATGGCAGTTGCCTTACACACCGGGAAATGTTTGTGGGCATTTTTAACTGAACTTCTATAGGAGGAAAAAGGGAAAGGCATAATCTACTGAAAGCTCTGTTACTGAAGTTAAAGTATTCTGACATCTGAGTTGCTTAGTTTTAAAAGTTTGCAGATGTTCATCTTTGGGTTTGGGTTTTTTTTCCTTGGCAAAGATTCCCCCCAGCTAGAGTGCACTAGCCATTGCTCTTCCTCCCTCTCTAGCAGTTTGATTTGTTATTTTGTTTTAACCAGTAAAATGCTGATTTGGAAACAGGAAGAAACTAGAACTCTGATTCAGAAAAGCTGTTTTCTTTATTCACAGACAGTTTTTAAGAGAATGTACCACATTTTCTATCGTCTGTCTTTAAGCTGTACTAAACGAGAAGGGCTGTGTTGAACAGGAAGTCCTTTTCTCTCACCCAGTAATCATTTCTATACATGCTTTGGAGAAAGCATTTGAGAAACAATGCCCTGGTGCACAGTAATCCTTTCTTTAGGATTCTATTATCTTCAGGTAATTTGCAAGTTAGGTACCTCCAGATTTGGGTTGCCCTCTGTTTGGAGGTGTAAGAAGTTACCTATAAATTAGAGTAACCCCTTTTAAGCTTCTCTGTCAGTGTTGAAGTCCTGCTCATGTACATCCAGCTAATGTTCTTGACTATTGCTAATGTGAACTTACAGGCTCCATCCATGTAGGACTTTTAGAGCTGTTTTGAAAAAAAAAAAGAAAAAAAAAAGAAAAAAAGGCGATAAGGGAGTCCTCTGTACCTTCATCCCATCATAGGGGAAAAAAACATTCTGCATGTTGGGTGTGTAGGTACAGCTCAGTATCAGCAGCAATCCTATCACCTCAACAACTGTGTATGAAAAAAAAAAATCTTTGTTTCAAAAGTTAAATCCTTTGTTTCAAGCATCTTTTGAGTTTTTAAAAGTAATTCACTTTAGATCAGTTCTCGTAACGTGAAGTTCCAGATTCCAAGGCTTGTCATGTTTTCCAGCATTGCCTGCTTCACAGGCCTGTACTGTACCAAGCACTAGATACGATGAACAACTGACATTAGTTGCATAGCTCCAGCTCTGCTAGAAAAATTGTAACTTCATTTTTAGTGGATTTTGGAGGGCAAGGGGAAGAAAGAACAACAAAAGATGCAGGTAGACAATGAAAAGAATATAGCATTCTAATGAAGAATTATAAAATTTAGAGCTTATATAATAACCATGTCAATTTTGGAACACTTCAAGCCTGGCTTTCAACCAGGTCATTAACTGTAACTGGAGGGAAAAATAACTTTGTAAGATATTACTGGATAATATCACTTGTTGGAAAAGGAAGTTTTAACTTACAAAGTGGTTAATGTAAAGTTTTAACTGTAATGTTAAATACAGCAAGTGACTATAATTTCATAGAAATACAAGCCACGATTGCATGTAATGTTTACTCTGCTTTCCTGATGCCAGTAACTTTGTACAACTTGTCAGAGCCCACTTATATGAGTAAACAGAAATAAAGAAAAAGGTTTTTTAAATCCTATGTATGCAACTATCACAGAAAATCAGATGTTCATATTAATGTATTTTTATGGACATTACTAAAGCAACATAAGTTTTGCTTCACTAAGTGACATCTTCCACATGCAATTCTGTTATAGTATTAAAAATATTTTTTTCATGGAATATTTTATTCTATGAAAAAAATATGAATTGGAGAAGAGCTTTACTTTCATGTGACTGCTGTTAGTTTTAAATGGAATGGCCAGTAACTCTGCTTTGTATTCCTGCCAGATTCTCCTTCCCCTACTGCTGCAAGAACACTGACGCTGGTCGCCAAGTCTGTGCAGAATTTAGCAAATCTGGTTGAATTTGGAGCTAAGGTGAATATAATTTTACACACACAGAACAGCTTAAAACTATGTTTCCAGTACATTTTAATGTTCCTGTTTAATACATGCAAAAAAATCTATTGCTATTTTCTTGTGCCAAGCCGGACACACGACCTGTTTGTCCTCATCAGCAAGGAGGCTTTGTTACTGCCATTTCTTCTGTCCTCTTTATTTAAATCTAAACAGGGTGTTGACATGAACTAGAGCAGTAGCATAAAGTCTGGCCAAATTGGGAAGAGGAGCCGTAATCATTTGAGAGGAAGTGATCCAGAAACTCCCATTAATGACTTGGTACATCCTATGAAGATTTTGAACCCAGCAGTAGCAACACCAGCAGTGGTCTGTTAAAATAACTCATGAACGAATGAGCATACCAGTAGATACTACAGACTGTGATGCAACCGTGTATTGATGCTATGAGAACACAGATAGACTCAGCAGGCATTTGTTCCAAAGACAAGAGGGGAACATTCTTTTTTCCACTTGCAACAGAAAAGACAGCAGTACATACTCCAGTATTTCCTGCATTAGGGTGGAGAAGTGGGAGGGGAAAGGCAGGCAGCCATCCTACCTCAGCAGAAGTGTCAATGATGGGCACATTTTCTTTTGGAGTATCTGTATAAAAAAGACAACTGAGAATTGCTAGAGGAGGAATCTGTGACGGGAAAGAATCAGATGGATAAATATTCTGCCTTAAATAGACGTTGGGAGCCTTTTTTGCATTTCTGTTGATTATTTGATGGCAAAGGGGAGGCATCTTTCAGTACTATTGGTGTGCTTCTGTATACAACCTTGAAATGCATTCCAGAGTCACAGAATGGTTGGGGTTGGAAGGGACCTCTGGAGATCATCTAGTCCAACCCCCCTGCTAGAGCAGGAATACCTAGATCAGGTCACACAGGAACACATCCAGGTGGGTTTTGAATGTCTCCAGAGATGAAGACTCCACCACCTCTCCAAGCAGCCTGTGCCAGTGCTCTGTCACCCTCAAAGTAAAGAAGTTATTCCTTATGTTCAGGTGGAACTTCCTGTGTTCCAGTTTGTGCCCATTGCCCCTTGTCCTGTCACTGGGCACCACTGAAGAGGCTGGCCCCATCCTCCTGACACCCACCCTTTAGATATTTATAAGCATTGATCCCTGTAAGTCTTCTGCAGGCTAAACAGACCCAGAAATTCCATACACGTGTTCTATCTATACATAGTAATTAACCTTCAGATTGAGACTAATTAGGTCTAAATTCCTATCTTGGTATAGATTATCCAGTTCTGAAACAAATAAAGGACTGCCAGACTCTTCCCCCTCCCATGCCTTCACCCTGCGTTTACTTGTTAGATCAGTGTTTTCTGTGGCAGAGCCCTTTGAAGCATCCCTTCTATATGTACTCGGATTCACATTGCTAGGCATAATTAATGTTGTAAATCAAGTGTACATACTGCACTAAAAAGCCCTACCTTTCAATAAGGTTTCTATTATAACAGTAAGAGAACGCCAGCAACAGCTGGTCTTTCTCAGTTCCCAGGCCGAAACACGATTGAGAAATAAATCGATTTAAGCATAATGCAAGTGACTTCAGGCTGAAATTGTAAAGTTATTTCTCTGACACACATACCTTGGAATGTAAGCATTAATGAAAGAACAAGCAAGAGGGCACTTATTTCTCATCATTTCTTTGAAAGTAGAGCATTTGTTCATTTGCAGCAAGTTATCAAGAGACATTCATCTTAGTGGAACTTCGTGTCAGTAAGCATATACAAAAAAACTTTCGAATCGGAGACACTGAATCTTCTGAATATAAGAAAATACCGAATTCTGTCTTTTTGACAGTCTTTTTGACTGGCTGCACACCAGACATCAGAAATTCACTTGAAAAAATAACATTGCTCCAGATGACATACTTGTTTTGCAGTGTCATTTGTCTGACTGCACTGTGTTCACTTCAGGTATGGCAATTATCTTGGCATTGATTTGTTCTAATGAGTACTTTTAAAAATTACTAGGAGCCATATATGGAAGGGGTAAATCCGTTCATCAAGAGCAACAAACATCGCATGATTATGTTCTTGGATGAACTTGGGGTAAGTGGTTAAAAAATTCTTTACTGGAAGTTGCATAGCAACATTGTCAAAGAAAATTTTTTACACTTCTTATTAACTAGCTCAAAAATGCATCAGCTCCCACAGTTTTGAATGCTTGTAACTGAGTGATTTTTTCCTATGCATGTTTAGCAACTGCAGATTGCTGGCCTGCTATACAGAATTAAAACCATCAAATGTTGCCTTACACTTCATTTGTTTAGTGCCTCTATAGATGTGAGCTCAATAGATTTTATAGCTAGGAGGATTAGAACAGAAATTTTGTTTTTAATAAAAATTATTATATGTGGTTTGAAATTGAGAGATTGAAATTATTTTTTGCTTTTTAAAAATATTAGGTAGAATTTCAGTTAATGTATCACCAAATGTGTCACTGCATACATTCTAGATATTGTAGTTTGAAAGTGAATTGCAAGTTACTGCATTCTTTTAAACTGTTACTGATTTGTGTACGTTAGCTATAAGAGGAGTTAGCTCCTCATACTATGTATATGTATTTTAAACCAAGAATTCATTTTAATAACCAAGCTGAAAACAATGTGCCAAGCTTCCTGAATTTATCCCTTCAAAGTGGCCTAAGTGACATCTCAGAATATTTTGATAAGATATAAAGATGAGTGTGGTACTTGGGTAGGTTGCTGTATTTCCCCTTTCTCTGGTTTTTCTGCATATTATGATACATCGGTTTTCTTTAAATTACAGATCTTGCCATAAGGTCTCTGAAAACGTTAATTTGAAAATCACTGTTGGATTAATCTGCTGTTTTAATAATTACAACGTTGTTTTATGACCAGTTTAACAAGTTAGTTGATAGTTATAGATTTTGCTGAACTTTTGTTGCTGCTGTTGTGTCATTTAGATGGGAGGAAAAAAAAAAAAAGCAGCACCTGATGGATGGATTCCCCCTCATTTAGGGGAAGGTTTTGAGTCTCTAAGTACAGTAGATTTCTGGTCAGCTCAGTGGTAGTGTAGCAATACCAGATCTTCTAGTAAGAACCTTCCTAGCAGGAGCAGAAACTGCTGCAGTATACTCAAAAAATGCATGCTTGCGGAGAGAAGGAAATACATAATTTGTAACAGAAAGATGGAGACTTAGCTGGGAAGACCAACATTGCGGTTCTTGCTCACAGTATAAAACACTTTTGTGTCAGCAGAGCTGTAGAGCTGTAATTTATCTTTCTGTATGCCCGGGTACTCGGCATCCTAAATCTGCTCTCATCTTTTTTGTTAAAGAATGTTCCTGAGCTTCCAGACACTACAGAGCACTCTAGAACTGACCTATCTCGTGACCTGGCAGCCTTGCATGAGATATGTGTGGCACACTCGGATGAACTCCGGACGCTCAGTAATGAGCGAGGTGTAATGCAGGTGAGCATTAACAAAGGTTAGCAAACAAATCACAGGTACAGACGGTATGTCTTGAGTTGCTCCTTAGTATCGGGATGCTTTTGTAGTATTTCTGACTGATAAAACATTTTAAAATAAATGCATTTCACCAGGAGGTCATTAGCTGTAATGCTAAATACTTAGTCCGTAGTTTTGTTTCTTCATGCAACAAAACCAAAGAGGTTTTTCTAAAGTTTCCAGAGGAAGTTTTAGTTTCTAGAGGAAGCCTAAAGCCACAAAATTACTGTCTCCTGACAGGCTCTCTGGGTTGTTAGTTCTAGGATCCTGGGGGGGAGGGTTTCAGTTGAGAACTAAATTTACTTTTACTAGCTTTCTATTGGTACTTAATTTCTGCTTCCTACTTTGCCAACACTTCTGTAAACACACATGGCAAGCTTTTCTAGCAAACCCCAACAGTCTGTTAGCAGTACACTTGCTTAGCCTCCCCGTTAAACCACAAAGCAGCAAAACAATCTGTGGGTGGCAAAGTTCATAATGCTGTTTTAGACTTCCCTTTTGAAGGTAATCTCTTATTGACTACAGAATCAACCATTTCAGGTTTTTTGTTGTTTTAATATGTTTTAAACTACTTAGTAGCAGGTCTGATAGGCTAATGCTGAAAATGCTTCTCAAGCAAGACTGTTCTGTTTCCAGTAGCTAATGTATGGTTTTACTACAGCATGTTCTACTCTTTCTACAGCACGTTCTTAAGAAGCTTTTGGCTATTACTGAACTGCTTCAACAAAAACAAAATCAGTATTCAGTGTCAAATAACATCAGGTAGCAGCTCTCTACCTGAATTCTGCATGGATCCAGCATGCCCAACATGGCGACTCACACCAGTATCACTTTCCTCTTGCTCTTGCCAAAAATAGCACACCCTGTCACATTCCCAGTGATGTGTGAACTATGCAAAAAGAAAACAAAGATTCTGTTGGTGAATGATTGTACCAGCAGCAGTTTAAGCTATCTGTGCAGGACATTTGCACTTTTTTTTTTCCACTTGGAAACAGTTTTCACAACCTCTGAGCCTTGGTGTACAGTTCACCTTCTGCAAACAAAATGCTGTGACTGTGTCTTGAACTTTGAAAATGATTTTCAGCACCTCTGATTGCCAAAGTTATGCTGTCTTGTTGGAAAAGAATTATCAACTGACATGAAATGTGTTGTTCTGACAGCCACATATAACTGGATAACATTTCTTACTGTAATTTCTGACTGGTTACAATAATTATGACTTTTGACTGTTTCAACCACTTTAACTTGTATTTACAGTTTCCAGAATTCATTGTTATGGTAGGAACAATCTTTACTGTACACTTTTTATACCATGCTGTTTCTCTTGCTGGAATCATGTTAAAAGGGGATTTTGCAGAATAGGTCTTGTCAGCTTTATTTTTTTGATGTGCCACTGATTAAGTCTGAATAGTTCTTCCGTCAAGAACTGTATATCCAGATAAATCACAGTGCTTTTGTAAAATGTTTACAACAGTAAATAATTTGAATTCAGTAAATTTATTGATCATTGTATCAGACATGCATGCATTCATTAAACCATTTTATAAAATATGTATTGGCTGGTCTTTTGTGTACTGTAAGTCTAGCATAAATATTATTTTCATAAGAGAAAAAAAGTTTTTAAAATAAATCAAGCTGCAGATCAACTCTTTATGGAAACTGGCTAACTTGGGCTGCTGTGGAAATTTTTTACGGTGTCTGCACGCATGGTGTACTTTGAAATGTTCATGCGGTGTCACTTTTTTGGCATGAATCCTCAGAACAGCAAGGGCAAGTCCTGTTTAACCAACCTGATCTCCTTCTGTGATCAGATGACCTGCCTAGTGGATGAGGGAAAAGCAGTGGATGTTGTCTACCTGGACTTCAGTAAGGCATTTGACACTGTTTCCCACAGCATTCTGCTGCAGAAGCTGGCGGCTCATGGTCTAGACAGGTGGACTCTTTGCTGGGTTAAAAACTGGCTGGATGGCCAAGCCCAGAGAGTTGTGGTGAATGCAGTTAAATCCAGATGGAGAGCAGTCACAAGTGGTGTCCCTCAGGGCTTGGTCTTGGGGCCAGTCTTGTTTAATGCCTTTATCAATGACCTGGATGAGGGGATCGAATGCACCCTCAGTAAATTCGCAGATGACATGAAATTAAGTGGGAGTGTTGATCTGCCTGAGGGTAGGGAGGCTCTGCAGCGGGATTTGGACAGGCTGGAGCGATGGGCTGAGGCCAATTGTATGAGGTTCAACAAAGTCAAGTGCCGGGTCATGCACTTGGGTCACAACAACCCCATGCAGCGCTACAGGCTTGGGGAAGAGTGGCTGGAAAGCTGCCTGGCGGAAAAGGACCTGGGAGTGTTGGTTGACAGCTGACTGAACACGAGCCAGCAGTGTGCCCAGGTGGCCAAGAAGGCCAATGGCATCCTGGCCTGTATGAGAAACGGTGTGACCAGCAGGAGTAGGGAGGTGATTGTGCCCCTGTACTCGGCACTCGTGAGACCACACCTTGAGTACTGTGTCCAGTTCTGGGCACCACAGGATAAGAAGGACATTGAGGTGCTGGAGCGAGTCCAGAGAAGGGCAGTAAGGCTGGTGAGAGGTCTGGAAAACAGGCCTTATGGAGACCGGCTGAGGGAACTGGGGTTGTTTAGTCTGGAGAAGAGGAGACTGAGAGGAGACCTCATTGCCCTCTACAACTACCTAAAAGGAGGTTGTAGTGAGGCTGGTGTTGGTCTCTTCTCCCAAATTACTAATGGTAGGATGAGAGGAAATGGCCTCAAGTTACGTCAGGGGAAGTTTAGGTTGGATGTTAGGAAGAAGTTCTTTACTGAGAGGGTGGTTAGGCACTGGAACAGGCTGCCCAGGGAGGTGGTGGAGTCGCCGTCCCTGGGGGTGTTCAGAAAACGGGTTGATGAGGTACTTGAGGCTATGGCCTAGTGGTCTAATGGTTCGGAATATGATGGGATAAAGGTTGGACTTGATGACCCTGGAGGTCCCTTCCAACCATAATTATTCTGTGATTCTATGATTACCTTGTCCATATCTTTTACAGGGTGAAAAAGCAGATATTAATACTGTTAAAAAAAATACAAGTAAAATATGCTGGTGATTCAGAGGGCATTTCAGAATCACCATTTGTAACTTTTCTAGGTAGTGATGCAATGAGGAATAAAAGGATGCTGAGATTCACTGGCAGGACTAATGAGATAATCACATAAATAACTGTGCAATATGAACAGAGTTGTTACACCATTAGAGCAACTACACTGTATCTCCTATCTATTAGAACTGCTTTTTTTCCATTCACTATCACACCAAATTGTTTAGGCTTTATCTTTGGGTCTTTGCTGCACTCTTAATGTGCGTCTTCTAGGTTTGCAGCTGGTCTCCTTGGAGAGCTCCACTTAGTAGACAGAGGTGATGCTCTTAATACAGCCTAGTGAAGACACGCCTGTTTGCAAGAGCTTGGTACTACTGAATTCTTTTTTTAGATCACCCCATAAAACCCCTGCTTGACCTATCGCTGTCAAGCCTGTATTGAACTGCATTTCAGAGGAAAAGGTAGTTCATCTTTTTTTTTTGTTGTTTTCCTGCTTAGTTTTCTCTCTGTATGCTGTTGGGTCACACACGTCACAGTCCCAGTTTGTAACATTGTTTTTGTGTGATGAACTACTGCTGAATGCTCTGCCTATAGGTTCTGAACTGGGTGGAAGCTAAGTACATGACTTCAACTGAGTTGTCACACTTCCTTCGCACGATTATGAAGGTGTTGCATTAATGGTGTCAGGCTTTCTGGAGTGAAATTGTGGCAATTGCTTTTCTTCCCTGACTCGTCAACCAATAATCCTTGCATAGAGGGATTTGCAAAAACAGTGAATCAAGCAAGTTATTTTGTAGATTTAATTGGCCAGGTGTAGGTGCTGCAACATGGTTAAAATACACACTTTAGAGAACAGAGTTGGCTGGCTGTTGACCTATTGTAAAACCAACTGCAGTTTTGAGAACGAAACTAGGAAACTCCCAAAGTAGCATTTAGGTGTGTGTATTACAGAACTACTTCTGTTCTAAAACTGTATATGAAGAGGAAATAAGGCTTTACTACATCTTCCAGATCTAGAGAAACTACCTAAGAAGATTTCAAAAACGGTATTCTCGGTTGTGCCCAGGTGAGTTAGTCACAGCTGCAGAGTCACACAGGTGCAATTATTTCTTTACAGATTGTAAAATATGTTGCTGCAACCTCGTAATACATTTGATAAGAGCTACCCAAATGTACCAATTGGTACTGCTGTATTGTCCCTTCTGCAATGACAGGCTTGGGAAAAGGGGAGTACCTCCTGCTGTAAAGCATGTAGAGGTCTGTTACCAGATCTGTCCCCTGCTGGCATTTATCCAGTTCACTAAATGCCCAGTTCAACGTTGGCTATGGCCGTGCTGTAATGCTACGCTTCAGTCACACCTCAAATGGTTCCTAAACCAAAACTCCTCCGAGTGACAGATTTCTTAAAGCAAACACTTCTTACTAATGTTTGACCTTGAAGAGATGTAATTCCATTAAACCCTCAACTAATTCATTATTTTGCCAAAGTCAAATGCTTTATTGCAAAGATACTGAAAAAGGACAGAATAAATACCTCACAGCAGTGAGTAAGGAACCTGTGACAGACAGGTTCACAACTGACACTGAACAATAGTTTCTGCAGTGGTAGGATTCCATTTTCTTTCATAATTACACTGTGGCCACAAGATCATCATCCGTCCACTCTTCCTAATGGAAAAAAAGGAACGCTGTAAGCAAAGTGTGAATTTGGTGTGTTTTACGGTAAGGTAAGAAAGGAAAAAGCTACGGAAGTGCTGGTTTTACACAGTTGGCAGTTGCAATATGCTTTTCAAGACTGGCATTTGGAGTAAACACTAGTCAAAGTTTTTGCAGCATCAAATACTTATCATAGAATATGCTTGAGGTTCCGCATTTTGTTAGAACATACTTTCCATGCTGATTTTATTATAATCTTGTTCAAATCATTTTTTAGATTCCAGTCTGACATTATAGCATCAGCCCACTAGGATCATTTATAACAGCAAGACTCCCTGAACGACAGAAAACGCATACATCTTGCATTTTACGTTAAGATTTTGACAGACAACCCTCTTCAGCTGTCAGCAAGTTTTTCCAAATGCCGTACTTAAGGTGTCTCAGACTGCTAGGATGTACAGTATCTTCAGTATCAAGAGAAGTTCAGCTACAAGTCCAGTTCTTCACACACCTACTCCTCCACCAGGCTGAACTCTCTAGGACTTCCAGTCCGCATTACAGATAAAAGCTCTGAAAGGTGTTTTGATTACATCTGAAGGATTACCGTAATTCTGTTTTCATTTGTGGAGTCACACTCCTCTTGGTCTTATAACCTGAGGTACCCACTACCTACCTGTAATTTAGGCAAACCTTGCTAGCAAATTGGCTCACACAGAAATTTACTCCAGCAGCTGACTTCTGCTTTGTGCAAGAAGCAAATAAACTAAATGAAAACATTTCTGGCCAGCAGAAAAAACACCACATAAAACTTCTGTAAAAAAAAGTCTGCTTGCGTATATTTTGGCATATATCCATTTATTTCATCCACACTCCGAGAAGTTTGTTTCCACCTGTGGAGCTAGGATTTCTCCTCAAGTTATCAGTTCCTGTCCTTCCAAAACCTCCTTTCATCAAAATATTCCACATCTCAGTTTCACAGCTGTTTCCCCTCACGGGGATCGTGGAGTTTAACATGCTGGAATTAAGTACTAAGTACTAAGCTTTATGTTGTTCTATGGTTTGTCAAAAGATTTGGAAAGCACGGGAAACAGCCGGGACGATGGCCTGTGTGTTCTTCCCCTCCCCACAAAAGATGGGGGGTATTTAAGAATATATCCAAGCACAGGATAGAATGAACTCTGGATTGTTTTTTTAAAAAAAGTTAAAAAATAGTCTGTCTGAGCAACACATAAAAGAGTACTAACAGATGCAGGGTTTTGTCTCAGTAGCCGTGTCACTTTTATCTTGGCAGTTAGAGTGTAAACACCATTATTCTACAACAGGTTTACTGACCTCATCCATTTTAGACTTCTTCGCGACACATTCATCATCTTCATAACCCTTCCTCTTCTTCCTAACCGCCATCCAGAAAAAAAGGGAAATATTTAGAGTCTCCTTATTTGGCCACAAGATTAGATTATGGACATATTTATCATGTAAACTACTGAAGCCTCAACTAGCAGCTTGCTGGATGTTCACAGTGGGTGCTAAAGCGAAAATGGCAGGTAAGAAAAAATCAGGAAGTCCTTTGCCATCCATGTAAGTCTTAAGAAAACATTAACCCTTTATGCAGTTCTTGTTTTAATCACTTGCTTTTAAAGCCCTTGATACCCATTACAGATGACATCAAGTGACCAGACGTTAGAAGCTACCTGGGATTCCAGTTCTGTGTTACAAAATAAGGAGCATTACGGCTTGCAGTGAAAATCAGCACAAAAGAATGTAGGTACATATTACCAAAAGCCCTACTTCGAGTCTTGGTTCTCAGCTTCCAGTAGACAGACACATAGCAAGCGCATGAACAAACGTCCTTGTGTGTACATTTAAATGTTTTCACTTTCAATCACTCACACATATCAGAGAGAGTTAATGTTTCTGCAGCAATAAAAAGGCAGAAGTTTAACACAAGAAAGAGTAAGTATCTACTCACGGGTTTGCGCCAAGTGAAAGCTCCAAGCTATGACACTTCTCTAATTTATGTTTCAGAGCAGCAACCTCTTCAGGCCTCGGCAGTTCATATTTCTTTATGAGATTTTTCATGCCTACAGTGGCAACAACACAGCTCTAAGCGCATGAAGTAATTTCTGCTCTACCTTGTGCTTATTAATCAGCTTATGACTACTGTTACTGCTTATCCTTCATACTTAAGCTTGAGCCAAGTTTACCTTGCCTTCCCTCATTATAACAGGAGCACAGTACACATTTTCAAGCAGCTTCTAGTAGGTAAAAAGAATCAGAATGGTACAGAGAAAAAGTAGAATCTAAGAAGTTCTGAAGTCCACACCTCTGTAAGGCTTTGAAAGCATCATTAACTAGTTTTTAAACAGACTCAAAAGACACCACAAGGCAACATGCAACATACTGCAAACAGCTGAGATGGAAAGCTCATTCAGTAAAATCCTTGTATTTGTCAAAGCAAACACTAGACATTCAAAGTATTAACTCTTCCCAAACTGTCTGCTTAGGAAACTTCCCATCCCACATAGCACTCAAACTCTAGAGGATCAAAGATTACATATGCAAGACTTAACTATCGTCTTACATCCGAGGATTAACTCGTAAGTAACGTCAAGGTACAGCAGAAGCTGAGCACAAAGAACAACACTGGAACAAGTCATTAGCATCATCGGTTCTGGATTTCCTCAAGGTAAATTCTAGTAACATAAGGTTCACATTACTCTGATAGTAAGCTTCAAAATACACAGGTATTTTTCGCATTCAGCGTTGTCCCTCAGTCTTGCTAAGAATGCAAATTAAATTTACGGCTACCCTGCAAGAAACAAGATTTTTCCTCTACCACCAATTCTCTGTAAAACTAGTCATGTACAGACACTTCCAAATTTCCTTCCAGCCATCGTATGTTTACAGAAGAGCTGCCTTCAGGCTAAAGCTACCTTACAGAACAATGCAAGTGCAAAACAAGTGAGCCCAGCATCTCAGCAATGGAAACCTGAAGGCTGGGTTTGTTAGCAGGAAGAGAAATGGAAGAGCATCTTAAATTTTACAAATTCAATTTAAATTGAATTTGTAGACTCTGGTGACTTGCATGGTATGTTCACCACTAAAGTCACCTTAGTCAAAGGACTGCATTTTTAATCCTACCACTTTCCCATTTTAAATGCATGCATTAGCTTAAAGCATTACATAACTAATTGCCTACTGGAAATTCTGTATCCTAGCCTTTTTGTTTAATTTTAAAAAGTTATAAACAGTGTATTACATTCCCCATTATCTTAAATCATGCTAGCATTCTTTTAATATATATATATATATATATGTATGTATATTTCTCATGCAAGCAAACCTAAACATCTTCTGAAACATTTTTATAGCTGCAAAACAGAAGTGAAGTATAAATCCTGGCATATCACTTCACGTTAATCATTAGCTTAGAAAAGGTACCCTCTGGTGGTAGAACTAGTTTTGTGCAGGCTTTTACCTGAAACTGTAATTTTTAAGACAGAGACTGAAGAAAGTAATTTCATCCTAACTTAAAAAAACATTATCTAGTTTCCAAAACAGATTTCCCACCTTTGAGTCAGTTGTTAGCACTTAATTACTAAAGCACTTACGTTTTGAGAAGCATCAAGCCCTTTGCCTTTTAATTCCATTTGTTCATATGACAGGAAGGTCTCAGTGTTTTCTCCCCTTGCGTCCACATGCCAGGTAGTTCATTCTACTGCCCACGTTTTCCTCACCTTATGCCAGCCCTGAGGTGAAGGCAACCGCTTGAAGTGTCCCTTTCTGCTTAAAGCTTTTGTTGTTTGGAAAAAACGTGTTTCCCTTCCTTTAGACATACTATTTATCATACTTCTCCAATGTTTACTTACATTTCATGCCATCTAGTAGCTTGGCTAAGGATATTTTGTTTTCTTTCAGCATAAGACTTTCTGATAAATAACTGCAAAGAAACATAGAAGAATAAGTTATTAAAGTGTCATAATTATTTGTGGCAGCTACCATTAGTTAATAAAACATGTATTATTTATAATTTACATCTGCTAGAGATTTATGATTGGACTCAGTAAGAACATTTCGGTTACCTAAGTTTTATAAAATGATAAAAAAGCAAATCTATCACTTGCAACATTCTTCATCTGTAATAATGTGACAGAAGTATTCCCCTGCCATGTAAAGAACCAAAGTTCCAACAGTGCAGAACTGAACATTTGTAACTTAACACTGAGTTAAGTTAATTTACATTTAAGATTCTATGAGATATCATACTAATATCACATTGTTGCACAATATGACTGCTGGAAAAAAAAAAAAAATACTACAGAAAAGTCATCTTCAGGCAGACCAACAGATAGCAAAGCTTCTTTTGGCAGCTGAAAGCACATCCTGAATGCTGTCTTGAAAGAGTATGTGGGTGCCTTCCTCTTCCCTCAGATTCAAACTTCCTTTTAGTAAGAACACTAACACATACAGACACCACCGAGCACCTCAACACACATGAGCAACAGTCCTCACCAAAATCCACAACAACCAAGGAGTTTTATCCCTTCCTGAGAAGTGCACGTACAGATAAGCCACCTATGTGCCAGAGTACAGTGGCACCTGTTTTTCCCTGAAGCTCTTTTTCCAAGACTGACGTATACACTGACATCAAGGTTTTCAAACCTTTCATGTTCCGTCCCACCACTGCAGGTGCATCTATTCACAGGTCCACAAGACCTGAGCTGCAGCATTAGCTTCTCTCATGTCCAGCACATCAAAACTCACAGGAATCAATAAATGACAAAGTTATAGCAACTGTACAGTGCAGACAGGTGACAAAGACTTGAGTTCTTCATGAATACACAAAGATAAAGCTCACACATCTTGATTCACACACTGCCTACAAAGTATTCTAGTTCTTTTTGAAAGCATGCTTTTCTGAATTTTGGCAGAAGTAGTATGAAATATAAATTTGGGAATAAAATCAACAAGCTTAAAGTTATAGTAAGCACCTGAATGTTTTTACACTATTCTGAGAGGGGAGTGAACCCTGTAGAGGATACTCCCACAGTGTCTCTTCCTTTTAGAATGAGAAAGGTTTGAGATTCATTTAGAGCAGGTGGAAGGAAAGCTTCTTTAAAAAGAACTGTTTGCATTAAGCATCAGTCCATGTGCCTGCAGGTGTTAAACTCTAGATGCAAAATGCTCGCACAGAGCATCATGTGATTAAAACACTCCAGATACTCTTTTTTTCGGAAAAACAACTGACATAGTTGCTGTAAGTAGCTGTATGTTTTGTCCTTAAAGAGAACTAAACCAAACAAACTATGCATTTCAGTAATGATATCAAAGTGTTTGACAGTGCCTTTGCAAACACCAGTGACTAGACCACAGAAAAGAAAGAGGAGACTGATTTACAATAGTTAAATCATTAATGATTTAAATCATTGGTCCCTTTCCATAGAACAGTTGTATCTGCCAAATACAGCACTTAGTTTCTATATGCCTAGTAGTTGTTAGTTCAGTGTAATTTCATGTCACTCTGTAACCTTACATATCTAAAGAATCACTTTAAGAGAAAAAAAGTATGATTTTTAAGGTGTTTCATATTCTCAGTTGTTACTGTATTTCGACCTTCTTAAATCTAATCTTCAAGATGAGTCTGAAAAAACTATGCTGTTCTAATTAGACCAAAGTCATCAGTTTGAAAATTTTTTTCCATCTTCCACAGGAATATAAAAACCAGACACCAACTGATTGTATTTATCACCTACTTCTGGAAAACAGAAAAAAAAAAAACCAAACCCACAGTACCACTTCAGTTTTGAAACATAAAAGAAGACACCATAGTGTTAACAATCAGTAAATACACACTTCTATTAGTTCAGAATGTCTAGAACAAAACAATCTTATACAAGAAACAAATAAACTGTTTAAATCATACCTATAATGAAAAAGAAAATACTACCTTTCCATATTAATTCCTGCTCTTGAACCACTAGATAATATGGCAGTGAGAGCTATCTGTGAGGGACTAAATAGCAGATATGCATCTGTCAGAGCCACTCGATTGAGGAAGTCATCAGCTGCTTTCCTCAAAACTTCAGGATTCTCCAGTGCTGGATATCGAGTCTAAAAAGTAAGTATTTAGGAAAGTTAGTAGCTGTTCCTTGTCTTCCAGTTCAAGAGCTCAGAACACACAATTTGACAATACTCTGTAAAGCTAAAAAGCAGCAGGTCATCTTCTTATTCCAAAGATAATCTAAAGCGCTTAAAGACCACAACTAAACCAATGTCCTTTCAGGTATCTGCCGATTACTTTAGAAACTAGATCTTTCAAGATCACAGGCACAAAAGAAAATAAAGTTTTCTAACACAACCCACAACAGATTTGTATTGCATTAGTATATGGAGTATACAGCATATAAAACAATACTACCTTCAAATCAATTAGAAAGCCCTCAAATGGCCTGTATGGATTGTGGACGATAAGATGGAAGTTCAGTTGCTGAATAAGCAGCAGCTCATATTCCAGTATTTGTTCAAGAGCTTTTTCCTGTCCAGAAGGGCTTTCTCGAAGGTTACCAACAAACTGTACACTGGACACATTAAATTCATCTACTTTACAGGCCAAAAACGCACACGTGAGCCTTGAGGAGGGAAGAAAAGCAAACAATTGACATGGGCAGCATACATCTTATTATCAAAAGATCTGTTAAGAAAATGTCTATCTTCAAAACACCATGTTCAGAACACAGCAAACTTCTCCAAATGGAAACTGAAAGTGACCATACTTTGTCTTTACTCATCTTTAGGCTCTCAAATTTCCTTTCTCAATTTTTCAAGCCTTTACAGATAGAAAGATTACACTTCCAATGTTCCACTTGACGGAATAACTCAAGATGTGTTGATAACTCACATTATTATCCGAGGATGATACTCCATCACCGAGTTATTGAGGTAAAAGCGTTTGAAATACATGCAAGCTGTTCCCTAAAACAAAAAAAATTAAAAAAAAAAAAAAAAGCAGGAAATAAGTATAGAAGCAAAAATGGATTAAGAAAAAAGAAAATAAAAAATAATTACGAAACAGAAAAGGGAAGTTTGAATATATACTATAGACATATACGATGCACTAAGGCACTAAGACACACACAATGTCACGTCATTAAATCCTTCCAAGTCTAACACATTTATGCCTGCAAGACCCTTACAAAATGGCAGTTTGATTCTCTTTTCCTCCATTTTTAGACATGTATTTAGGAAGATAATGCTCAAAAAGTGGTTACAAATATCTTCCAGAGAAAAAGCTGATATTTAAATGAAATTTAAAAACCAAAGACTGAAAAAATTATTCTGAAAGTTGTGAGTAATCCCAGCCAAGATATCTGACTTTTTAAACCAGTAAATTCTCCAACATGTTTAACATTTATGCTTCTCTGTGTGCATAGAAGTACTGCAGTCAATGCCAAATTTCCACCATCAGTATGAAAGCAGGTGTTTTCCAAAATCATTACTTGGTGAGTCTGACCCAGCAGACACACTCTACGGGGGCCACCTTTGAAATACAAGGTCTGTCTCTGCACAGCATGCAATGACAGCCTACTGCTACGTTTCAAATATATCTTCAGATTCGACACTCTTCATCATCGTTTTTCACCACATCTGCCAGAAAACAGGAGGACTGACAGGGGACAATGTAAGTTATACATCTTAATGGCTAGGTGACAAAAGCAGCACAATTTCATTCTCTGCTTCAGCTGTGTGTCCCCCACTCTCTCTCTTCTGAAACACACTCTTCTGCGTTAAAGGCAAGTCAAAGATATTTTTTTTCCCTTTCTAGATTAGTTTACTGCCAATACAGGTGCCTGAATCAGTTTGCTTTGTGCTCAAACACCAATGCTTGAGAAACTGTTTTCCCAAAAGTGGAGTCATTTACCCAATATACACACAGAGGTATTTCATTCCAGTTCTGCACAGAAGGGGTGCTAGCGTGGTAACTCCACAAAGCCAGTATGCTGTACCGAAATACAGGATTTCTTTTATAGAACAAAGTATGCAAAATTACCTGTCTCTAGGTGTATCGATATCCTGTACCTATGTGACTGGTCAGATAGTCACTCACTTCCATTTAAACTGACAGTGCTTAGAGGGCTGGGGGGTCTTGTGAGTATGGGTCATCTTCTCAGGTTAATCTTTTTTTAGCTTATTTTAGTATGTTAATGAGGTAAGTCCACAGTAAACTGAAGCAGTCAGCATTTTCCACTATCAGTAATCAGTGCTCCAGAGACAATAGTGGTCAGTATCTTCCATGCAGCTCCTCAGGGTAACCTCAGGAAACCTCCTCCCCTTGTGGTCACACTAAACTGTTTTCTGAAAGGGATTTAAGAGCTGTGTAGATGTGGTGCTGAGGGACATGTGTAGTGGTGACTTGGCAGTGCTGGGTTAATGGCTGGACTTGATCTTTAAAGTATTTTCCAACCAAGGCTATTCTGTGATTCTACAACACCATTACAACTGGACCAGACAGCTCCACTTTGGGACTGCCTTCTTTACCTACAGTGAGACCATTATATGGTATCACCAATCCATGTATCGTTAGGTTTCTACTCTTTGCTTAAGGAAAAGGAAAGAAAACGGTTATGAGTCACCCATGCCTGTGTAACAGCCACAAGAAACGCACACAGTTGAGAAATAACTATCTGTTTTTGCAACGGCTGCACTGCCCAAAATACAGAGATGCAAATGTGGTCAGAAACACGGAGCGCAGCACTGCAAGACAAAAAAACCTTGCAAGACACCCGTGATCACACGAATAAGACAGGCAAGCGAAGGAGCGAGACACGGAGGGGGCAAAGCCCGCAGCTCCGGCAGTCCCCAGACCGAGCGGGGCCTCCTTACCACCACCGATCTCGGCATGGCCGGCTTGAAGACGGCGCAGAAGTCCAGCAACCGCTTTTCGTAGTACTTGCATATCGCCAGCTCCTCGTGGGGCTCCAGAAGAACGGGGTCAGCCTGCTGCACCTAGAGGGGAGCAAAGCTGAGTCCGACTGAGGGGCTCCGCTCCGCCACAGCCCCCTTCCTCCCGCCCCAGCTCCTCCCCTCAGCGCGCAGGGACCGCCGGCAGGGAGCAGGCCGCACCGCCCACCGTCCCCCCTCCCCACCTCTTCTCACGGCCCACCGTCCCCCCTCCCCACCTCTTCTCACGGCCCCCCGCCCCACACCTTCCCGCTCGCCACCGCTTTGCTGCGGAACTTGCGGTTGGCGTCGGCCCGGCATCCCGCCACCTCCTCCTCGCTGCCGAAGGTCCAGTACCGCCGCTGCGTGCTGCTGTGGTACATGGCGGCAGCGGAGAGCGACGCTCTTCCGCGCTTTACGGCAGCGCGCCGTACGGCCGGCGCGGGGCATGCCGGGAGCGGTGGCGCGAGGGGTGTGGCGAGTTGCGGCCTGCGCCCCCCCGGGGCGGGGCCACAGCGGAGAGGAGGGCGCCCGCTGTAGAGGCTGGCAGCCGTGGGGCCTGGGAGCTCGGAGGGCGGGGGACATTTCTGGTGCCCCAGACACACCCGAACGGGTGTGAAGGTAGCGAGCACTGCGGGAGGGGACGGGGACGGCCCTGTCCGCCACTGGGGGCAGGGGACAGCTGGAACAGGCCGCAGTGAGGTACTTCTTGGAGCTGAGGCACTGCTGCAGAACACCACACAAAACCACCATTAACCTGTCATTAGATCTTTTCGAGGCATGAATAAGTAGCTTGTACGAATAAGGGAAATGGGACGAGACCCAGAAGGAGCATGTGGTGGTGTACGCTACAGTGTAGGAGCCCCTGCAAGTGAGGAATGCCTTGTTCCATGTGAAAACGGTATAGCAAGAGGACTTGTTGCCTGGCATGAAAGCTCTGTGTGGCATGGAGAGCCAGAAGCCATAGCACTGGAGTACCAGCAAAGGCAAAATGCCCGCTCCTCTTACAGGCAGTGCCCTTAGCAATCTTTTGGGGAGTGCTGTGGCCTCATGTGTCCATGGATGGTGCAAAGTTTTTAGCTTACAGTGGTCCCACTTATGTCGTGTTACAATAATGCATGGCTGTAAAATGCAGCTTTGCATTAAATGTACTGTGAAGCATGCTGACATAAAAAAATAAATTCACTGTTTAGTTAGCTATGCAACCATGTCGTGTATCAACATCAAATAATAATACTGTTAGGAAAAAAAAGAAATCTGTGAATCCCTTATGTTACACCAAATGAAATCAGTCTTGGTGAGTTTTTGAAGAAATATGTAGGAAGAAATAGTCCTCTAGCAGTTCGTGTCTGTAGTCCTATCTCATATCAGGGTTGGTTTTGATATTGTTAATTATATCCCATAAATTGGGTGGGTCATGATTAATATTACTTTTTTTCTCTGCCTAGCACAGGTAAGGCTGGACCTGTTTCCTGATTGGGGCACTTTCTATAAGAAAAGTATGATCCGCTTTAAGAGTCTAAAAGAAAGAAACAAGCTGAAAATTCTCAAGGTCTTGTGAAGATGAGAGTTGTCTGAAGAAAACAGAAATCTGAGGAGGAAAATTTGTCATAGATGGAAGGTTTGCATGTCTTTGAAGACTAGGACATTGGGCTGAAGCAGAAGAAAGGAGAACAGAGTTTAGGTGTTAGCAAAAACATAGGATTGCTGCAGAAGAGATGTTCCCTTGCAAGATGTCTGTCGGAAATGCCACAGAGAAGAGGTGATTTTGGCCAGTGGAGTGCATGATGAACTCTTAAAATGTTATTGAGTCTTATTCAGTGGTCATACTTGTTGCCATGTAACTGAGATCATAAGCTAGCATCTCCTGTGTGCAGTAGAAAGGAAATCTTCTACTCAGATCAGTGTTTTGAATTAATCTTTTTCTTTGCATTTCACATGACAGTGTGTGGTGTATGAATACAATATTCTTGGTTTTTTTAGTAGTAATTTTTGCAAGTTAGAAAGTGAGATATCTAATGTGTTTGGAATATACAATGGATTTAATTTATAAATATAATCTACTTTTCTCTTGATAATGACAGTCACAGTCATTTAAATACGTGTAGTAAATTGGGCTTTGAGTTTTCTGGGGTGCTTAATAAAGAACCAAAATACATATTCAAGTGTAACTAAAGCTTGGGTTATATCAGATCATAATTCATGGTTCATGATTTACTCCTGTGATCTCCACCAAGTTCTGAACTAGTCTTGAAATGATGTGTCAGGAAACATCATCAACATATGGCTTATGCAGGAACTGAAAAGTGGACATGTTTAAAATGACAATTGTTTTATGAGTATGCCAGAGAGGAAGCTTGGGTCTAAGAAAACTTTTGCTGTATTCTGGGCATGAGAGAATTTCAAAGTTTGCCTATAGAAAATTTAAAACATTATCTTTTTCTGCAGATAAACAAGCTTAACTTGAGTACCTTTAATTCCTTTAAAATATGAAGATACCTATTAGTAGTATTCATGGGCTGTGACATGCATGCCCATGGTCTTCTGGCTCAGGAAAGACATGGGTTGACAGATTCTTCCAGTAATAGGAGGCGTAAATTAACTCTAAGCATGTAATGCATTGCTGCTTATTTATAGGAGGAAAAATGCCACCTGCATGAAAATTTTTCCCAATAAAATCGGGTGTCAGGCCAATAAAGGCAGCTTCCTTCTGTTCATTCACAGACTACCAGATCTCACCAGTTGGTTCTGGACAGCAGTTACCATGTCTTGCAGGACACAAATTTTGAGACTAAAGAGCCTCATTTCTTAGAATACTGTGGTCATGTTTCAAACTCTGTGAGCTGCGGACTCACCGGAAAGTAGCTTGAAAGTGATCATAAAAAGAATTCTTGGGGGAAAAATATTACAGGTATCATACTGAAGCCACCCCCAAAACTATAGGAAATGTGACTCATTCTTTATACAAGATAGCTTAATTGGTAGAGCAAGTTGTCCTTCATCTCAGTTACGGTTCAGAACCAGTCCTCGTTTTTGTTTACAAAAAAAAAAAATGGCATATTGCTGAATCAAAGACTAGACATGGCAGGATTGTTTTTATACAGCTATTTAGAGTGGCATGCCAGTCTCAGTGCTGCTTGTGTAAACCTCTGTGGCATTCGTGCAAATCAGTAAAAGGAAAATGATGCTGACAGAGAACTTGTGCAGCTGAAAAATCTTTTTATTCTCACAATAAAGGAAAACAAACCATTTCATTCACAAGATTCCATCATTTTTCAATCTACTGATAGTTATATTATTTTTGATAAATTAAATATAAAACCCTATTGAATTTCTTTTTCTTCTGTATTACTTTTAAAGTAATATATACTTCTGAGAGGTGAGCAATGTCATGAAATCCAACAAGAAAAGATTTGGAGATCAGTTTCTCCTTGGAGAAGCCCCTCTGAACCCATTATTCCTTAAGTACTTTTGGATGTTATCTTCAAGACTCATCTTTCTGAAATATTGTTCAGCTTATTACGTACTGTGTTTCAATTAAACCAGCTGTAAATTGTTGACTCTGCTGGAAACTACAAGCACAGAACAAATACAGGTCTCCAAGTTATCCCTCTTGAAGTTCATTTTCTTTTCAGAAAAAAAAAAAAGAAAATACACTGCTATTCTGGGGTATGTCCAGGGATATATTTCAGTTTATTTTTCCTCCTATTGCACAGTGAATTCAATAATTAAAGCAGAGAGATGGCAATCAACTGCTTTTTCTTCTCTCACATCTTTCTGATTTAAATCTGTAAATTCAAGATGGTAACAAAAATGTGACAAAGGCTGCAATATGTGGACCTTTCTGTTAGCTATACAAACCAGTCAAGCTAGAGTAGTTTAGTTACGTAGCTATTTTCTAAGTGACCACACACTAGAAGGATTAGATGGGTAAAGAGAAGCAAACAGAAAGGCAGGAATCCTAACCAATAACTAACCCTAACTAATTGTAATTCTTCTTTTTAAATGCTGTTCAGTTGTTGCACATATGTAAAACATCATTGAAAAGCAGAACAGGACCAGTGCTTGTTATGAGGGGAGACTATAAAATTATGCCACAAAAATACTTAAATCTCTGAGTGCCAGGAACAACTTCTCTGTCCATAGCTGTCATTTACTGCTCACTACATTCCATTAAGAACAGTTACTTTATTAGCCAAAGTACTATACAGTTTATGTGCACTGCATAGTAAAAGCACTCGGTGACAACATCTACATGTAGCCTGGCAGGCATTTTCCTGTGGTGCTACAGAGGTTAGAGAAAAAAGACTTCCATAATATAGATCCTATGGAATATAGTTACAGAGAGTACCTAAAATATTTGACTAATTGAATTCTACTAATAATCCAATGTGTTATTACAGATTAGGATCTGACCTTCTGGAAAGCATCTCTGTGGAAAAAGCCCTGGGAGTCCTGGTGGACAACAGGATAACCACAAGCCAGCAGTATGGTCAAGAAGGCCAAGGACATCCTGGGGTACATCAAGAAGAGTGAGGCCAACAGGTTAAGGGAGGTGATCCTGCCCCTCTACTCTGCCCTGGTGTTTTGCCAATTACTAGGCCTAGTACAAAGGACACAGCCAGCAGTAGAACAAACCAGTAACCAGATTCTATTGCACACAAAAGGGTCAGCACATTGGGTGATCACTGGGGGTACAAACAAGTCAATCAGGTTACACATAACAGACATCAACCCCAGCGACCCCAGGAATGACACAGCACAACCAACAACTGGTGGAACAAGGCAATATAAAGTCTCCCACAGAAGAGATGGGAGACAGCCAAGCCAAGAGGCTGATAACATAGGATAGAGGCAAACTCATGTTGTTCCCACAGAGTCCACGTTCACGAGTACCAAATCTGACCGGGGCCCAGTTGCAGGGAGAGTTGAGAGGTCCTTCCCCAATAGGGAAACTCCACAAAGTGCATGAGGGGCAGCAGGCTTGTTTTGCTTGACTTTGCATGAATATACTGATTCTGGCAAGGATTGTTTTGATTTCATTTTCTTTCTCCGTATTCGGCACCTATTTGACATTCTCTTTTCCAAGCCCTTTTTTTGATGCTACCCATTTGCCCTGGAAACATGGGTTTCCTCTTCAAATACTTAGCAAGTGGTAGCATATAGTATCTTGTTAAGAATATGATATTTCTTATGAATTTTAAAAAATGCTTCAAAATTAATAAAATTACTTTAAAAATATATTTATCTGACAGATTTGTCTAGTCTTAAATTGTATACTGCTATATATACTGTATTCTGCCCAATATGCCCTCTTTAGACATGTAGTGAAAGACTTGCAGGAATAATACATTGTCTGTAGAAAGAGCAGTTCTTAAAAAGACCACTAATTCACAACTGCTTGTCCACACCGTTACCTGAAAGGATGACCTGAAGCTTTTGGGAGGCTTGTATGTAAACTAAATGTGCATATCTTTCTTCCAGGTATCAAAACATCTCTATTAAGATGCTGTTCAAAAACAGATAAACAAAACACCCTTCCAAATCCGTAAAACAAGAAAAGGGAAAAGCATATTTCCCCTTGGGTAGAAGTAACATTGTCTGAATTGTATTTATGGCATTAGAGGCCACTTTTATTGTAGCTACTATTCTTTATCCCCCAAATTAAAACAGACATGTGAAATGAAACACAGAGTTGCTTTTTACATGTTGAAAGACAGGACTCCGGTGCTATTAGTTGATCTTCCTCAGTGTAGAGTTATGTGCATGTTAATCAATTAGTAATATTCCGGAGATACTGTAAGGAATAACATTCTTTGATAGAAAGCAGTAATAGATCTGCACATTTCCATCTCTCTGTTTGAAATTAATTCCTGAAATGTGGAACAAGGAAGACTCGTTGCCAAAACAGGTAGTGTACTGGATAATCCAGGAGAAATAAATTTGAGTCATCACAACCATCTTAAATTTTCATGAAGGAAAATGCACGTGTCACTGAAACGCTGTTGGGATCCTCAGGCTGAAAACGATCATGTTCCCTAATTTTTGCTGGGCTCCTACTTTACACCATTGCCTAAATACTACCTCTTTCAGCAGCAGCAGCAATGGTAGTGGCAGCCAGAAGGGCTTGGTCGTGCTTGCCACATTTGTCTTTCCTCCTCAAAGGACTACAAGCGCTCTTCTCACTCAGTCCTTACTGCTTTTGTTCCTGTTGATACATCCTGACACTCTTAATATTTAGTAGCTGGAGGGACCTGGATCATTTGCATGGGAAATTGGGAAGATTTGGCACTGACAAAATCCAGAAGTAATTTTCAAATTTATTTTGTAATCATAGTTGTCCCATCCTTCCTGACTACATTCTGCAAGCAGAACTAGTGATCTCTGTACTCTCAGTTACATATACTAACAAGAAGTCATGATACCACTTGTTCGCTATCAAATAGAGAACAACAAATATTCACCTAAAATCCAGTGCCAAAATAACACATTACATCTCAGATTTTGTGCCCGTGAAATCCAGGATCGTGCTTTCATTTCATCTGTTTATCTCCCTGAAAATTACCTTAGAAAAAAAGTAGAGTAACTTCTGCATCTACCATGGATTGACTCTGGTATTTTAAGAGGTAAAGTTATTTTTTTTTTTAATTGTACAGCATCAGTGTTACAGCATCCAAGGATACTTGACCAGTTTCCTAAAACATGACGTGATATAACCAAGGTTTTGTATAAAAATATCATCGGGCTTCAAACAAGACATTTCTGTACAAAGGGAAATAATTTCTTCACAGTGTCTCAGTGCAGGCGGAGGCTGTTATTGTGTTAACATTGTTTAAATACCAAAACACGCTTCATGTACATATTGTTAGCTCAGTGCATCAAGTCCCTGAGGACTTTTATCCTTTCACTGCACAGTTTCTCATTCCATAAAATCCCAGCAGTCTGATTGAAAATATAAGTTTATTTTTAAGTAATAAACTTTAAAAAGTGTTCCTTTAGTTTATCTGAGAAACTATCATCTTGTGATCCTGAAATTCCTAGTCCTAATCCCAAGTATTTTTGGAATTTTACAATGAACACATTACAGTTGTAACACTGCCTTCAATCTGTAAGTGGCAGTATTTATTTGTTGGAGCTGGTAGAATTTGTAGCAGGAATGTCAGATGTTTGTGAAGTCGTATGTGTCACATTGCTCCATTTCCAACTATGCTGCATGTAAATCAGCTGCAGCTTCATGCCAGTGAGAAGCACAATTGGCAGAATAATTGCTGGCATTTTGCAATAATTCCATTTTTGCATTACAGCTTATTATACATTTGAGAAAGAGGTTTTCATAAACAAAAATTCCACGAATATTCTGTAATCACTCTGATGATTTTTGGTACTTTTGTCTTTCTCCATGTTTAGAAATACCTTTCCTTCGATTTGTTATTCAGTCGGTCAGTGACAGTATAGCAAGTGGAATGCATTCTTGTAATGCCATTGCACATTTAGTTTGACCTAACTACAACCTCCAGTTGTAGTATCTCCAGTATGTAGTATAACCTCCAGTATGTAATATAAATGTGGCAAACATGACCTCCAGATCTGTATCTAACCCTCATAAGGACTTGGAAGGGCTTGGAATATGAGCCCAACTCTGTTCTTCAGCTGCTGTCTCACCAAGTATTTACTGACCACAACTTTAGCTCAAGTTACAATGCAAGGCTTGTGTCTGTGTACAGAAGATCTCAGATTATGTCTGTATACAGAAGATCTCAGAGGTGGCAACCCTTTTTGCTTGAGCTGGCTGGATCCTCAGGAGGCTTAGGTGACAGCTGCCATGTGCTCTCCTGTTGTCTAGTGCCTATACTTTTGCAGCATGTTGCTTTGCCATTCTATCTGAGCACCTGAAAGACCAGCATTAGAGTCTCCACAGTCATTCTGCACTGAAGGCATGTCTTTGAGTGGTCCAAATAAAATCTCCAAGACTGGTACTTCTACAGCCTTTTTGAAAGTGAGGGTGAGAAATTGTGCATATATTACCTGCCTGGATACTTTTTGATTGCATCACTCCCTACTGAGTATGAAGGTCATTTTATTGGAGAATTATTGAGACCCATAGAACCCCACAGAGTCTGCCTTGTACTAATAACCATCCTGCTGGATGTCTGACTCTGAAGTATATTCACTGTAACTGTATTTACCTTAAATTGAAAAAGGACCATTGCCTAGTATGTGTTAAAGTATTTCTCTACTAAATGTGATTAATTTAAATGTCTCTGCTTTGTAGCCAACTATTGCAGCCTTCCAGAGCTACATGCTGGGTGCCAATGAGACCTTTTTAAAAGAAAAGAACTTCTTTTTAATTTGGCAGGTCATAGTGCTTTTCAGCTATGACTTTTGGAGCTAGGGAGGATGTCATGTTTGAAAACTGAGAGCTGCCCTTCTTGAACCATGACAAGTATGCTAAATTTGCTGCTCGAGAGACTGTTTTCAGAAACATACAAGAAATGGAACCGTCAACTAAATTGCCTGAGTGAGAAAAAAAACATGCTGAAAGACTCTAGGATATCAGCCTGGATTTTAAACATCTTAAGGGTTACACTGGTAATTTTTTTCTGAAAAAATCCATGCACACTCTAGTAAAAACAAAATCTTTACTGTGTTTCTTTACCTTAGTTTGCCTCATCAGGGGATTAAATGTCGATATTGCTTCCTAAAATTGCATAATGTAGTTTGAGCTCCTTACTTAATAGTATCTCATTCAGTCCTTCCATAGTCACAATATTATCAGAAGGGTATATATGTTAATCTTTCTGATAATACACATTTGTCTGATGTAGATAGACTTGAGCTCTGTGTGTATGTGTATGCAGGAAATTTCAGGTAAAGTCTGCAGCCAACTGTTCCATTCCATGGTATCAGAGATGCTGAATGCTATATCACTGAAATGTAGTAAGGTACCCATATCAAATGGTTAGTGCCTGAGATTGCCAGACTTGTTTGGTACAACATATTTCTCAAAGACACAAAGTCTTTTCAGAGAGGTCTGAATGTAGAAGGTTCTTCTCTGGAAGAGTTTTTGAGTGTATCCTGCTTATCACTGGGTTAACAGCATACATTAATTGCAGTGCACTTTTCTCAGACTTCATGGCATTGAATATTTCTCCCTACAGCTCTGAGAGATGAGAAGTTACATAGTAATATAGGTCCTCGGCTCCTTGCCCTGAGGGATTTTTGACATTCATGGCAATATTGCTCAGATATGACAACCCAAACCTTACCTACCTGTTTCATTATGGGCATTCTCAAATGATGTCTGTACTACACATATAGGAAGATGGTGATGGAGAGATAGTTACAGATGATCTGTAAGTACATATAGGAAAAATAAGGCATGGACCAGTGTTCTGAAGGGAGATGTTTGATACCAGAAGTTTGTTATTCACTGAGTGTTGCTTCTCCATGTAGGATTATGGTCCAACTGCCTCCCACAGTATTTCCTACACCTAAAGCCAGCTCTACAATGGAGTTTCTGAGATATTTTCATGTTATAATCTTGGTCTTATTTGCTCAAAAATCAGCGCTGTGGCAGAGTGGAAGAATGTCTTTCAAAGCCCTTCTTTCCTATCAGCCACCTTGACCCTAAATTTCCTGTTTCTGCCTCTGGTTTGTGTTAGATACCTCAGGATTTACTCAAAATACCCATATTTTTAAAGGAACATGGATTATTTGAGGTGCAAGTTGTAAATCTGCGGCATTCTAAAAGGTGTCAGTTTTGTTATAATGCATTACGGGAAAATTGCAATACAGAACAGGAAAACAATTTCCTGCTCATACTAACTGTGCAATTATGCAGCTGTTGTCACTCAGTAAGTTATACTCCGATCTTAGGTCAAGCAGCAGTTTTATTTAAAGAATGAAAAGTGTAATGAGTTCATGTAATGTAACATTCATGAGATATATTGTTATATTCATTAATGTTGTATAACACGTATAATATATAGCATATATGTATGATATCTATTTTTGAAATAACATAATGCAAAATTTAAACAAATTAGAAGGAAGTTACTAAATTTTGCATGCAAATATGAATCCAAGAGCAATCAGTGTATATGTGCTATGTGTGCTGCTCAGCTGCAGAGGGCTGCAGAGCTGATCTTGAGGTAGAAAGATCTTTTACATAAATGGTCCTCCTCCTCCTCTTGCTTCTCCTTCTCCTCCTTTTGTCACTCATACTGCCTGAATGAAATTAGCATTTTAACCCTTGCCAGTGTTTGTGTAATGAATGTGATCTTCTCTAAAGCTCCTCCTTTCAGAAGATGGTGTATGTGCCTTGATAACAGCTAGTGTAAATGGGTGGAAAGAGAAGCCTTGACCTAGAAATGTTCTGGTTTTGTTGGAAAGAGTAAGTTTAAGATTTTTTTCTATTTTTTTTTCAAGTTTTCAGGCAGTCGTTCCAGCAAATATCTCTCCTGTAGTTTCAAATGAATAACTTCTGTTAAGGTAGCACTACCAAATCTCCCTAGTGCCTTTCTCAATGACTGAAAGGCTCACATACTTGTTTTGTACTTAAATACTTCCTCTAATATAAATGTTGAAAAATATGTCTTTCCTAGAATCCAGAAGGTATATTTGTTTTCCATATAGGATACGGCGGGTGATTGCACTCACTTTTAACTAGGAGGTGTATTCCCTGCTAAGGTACAGTTTAAGTGGGGTATTTTTACCCGCTGTTTTACCTCTTATTCTGCTTTAGTATACACTTCCACCTTTGGTTATTTACAAAAACATACATAGTCAATGAATAATGCATGAGACTTATTTTAAATGCAGAGCTTCCAGCTCCCACAGTGCAGTAGTGTATACAACAATTTGATTGGCTCTGCTCTGTTTTCATTACTGGCAATTTCTGGGAACACAAAAGGGGCTGAAAAGGCTGGCAGGAATGGACAATATTTATTTAGTAAGAAATATTTGTAGCCTTTTCAAGACAATTGTGTTGCAAAGTTTTGTTGTTCCTTGATTATTTGCTTTTCCCTGGGAAGAATGCATTAAAAGGTCTGTGATTGTTCTTTTGTACATTCAGTCAGATCTGTGGTTTGTTTGGGGTTTTTTTGAGGATACTGCTGGCTTTTTTCCTTTGTTGCATAAATGTGAGCACAAGCTATAAGTAAGTGAAGAACCGTCAGATTTCTTAAGGTTTCTCAATTAAAGTAGCAAGGCAATGCTAAGGAACACTTGAAGAAGTTGAAATGTCTTGACATATGGAAGTTAAAATATTTTTAGTTTGTAGTATTTTAGGGTTTTTTTCAGGAGAATGAAATAGCTTCTAAAATGTACAGTCATCTTTTTCATCTGGGTCAGCTGATGCTGTTACAGCATAGAGGTTATTCTTACCTTAAACAGTCAAATGTATTTTTAGTAAAGGACAAAGACACAGTGTTAATTAACTGAGATGCACAAGGGTTTTACTTTTATTTTAGTAATAACTTAGTCATGTCATTATGTTTATGCAGAAAAAAATAAATTTTTCTCTTCCTCTTCCCCAAAGAACTATAATTTATTAAAAAGTTTGGGTGTCCTGGTGTCGGTGATGATTATGATTTGACTAGTAATTTTCCAATTTTTCCATATTCACAAAAGTAAGTAGTATTTTTGCTGAAATAAAATGAAGGTCAGTGTGCCAGGCTGACTATGCACCTGTAGTCATCCTTCAGTTTCATCCAGATACACAAACAAAGGTTCGGTTTAGAAATTTTTGTATCTGTAAATGACTTGAAAAAAACTTTTCTGATTTTTTTTAACATTATGGGGAGGTATCCAAGGTTATTATGGCAAACAGTTTCACAAGGTGTTAAACCAGCACTGTAGATGATTAGGTCATGTACAAGTTGTCACAGTTAGCTATGATTAATATTTTTATTAGCTGAGGATACTGTCATTTCACCATCTGCTGTTTATATTAAGCATTGTCTAAGTGAATTAGAGAATCACATCACGTCTAAGCAACCAAAACACAATGCTGAAATGTCTTTTTTTCTGTTTTTTTAGTGACAGCTGAACTTTGCCAAGCAGTTAGTATTTCAAGTCCATGACAGCTTGTTTCTGATAGGTTATCTGAGGAAAATGTTATTTTTCCTACTCCTGACCTGACCAAGACAAACTAAAGAATGAATGAATAAATAAACACAACTTCTGAGGATTAAATAACTGATACAAAGGCAAGCCAAACTGTAGAGCCTGCTCTTCCACAGGTCCTCAGGGGTACAGAGGTGCACGAGCAGAAAGCAGCATCCCTGGCTGTTTTCCACCTCCACAGTGCCTGATCATGCAAAGGGTGGTGAGCTCCCTGCACAAGGGCAGCTGGTGGGAAGTACCTGGTCTCTGAGGACTGCCAGTCTGCAAGGCAACTGATAGCTTAAACAAGGATATTTTCTATATGTGCTCCTGTATTTTGCTGTTTTGTAAACCAATTCCAAAAGGTTGCTAAAAAACACTTGAAAATATTTTAAAAGAAGCACTGCTTTGTATTTCTCTGCAAAATCCCATTGCAGGGTTTTGTTTTGATTCTGCGATACCGTCAGTTCTGTCATAAACACACACATAAATACCCATAAAAACTATTTACCCAGCTGCTAAAACATAAAGCACCTTTCATGTCGCTAATCACCACAGAAGAGAAGCTTTTTTCCAGAGACATGCAAATGTCTAGACAGAAATCCCAAGCCACTGAAGCTGCCAGACTATATGGTTCATTACAAACCAAAAATTCAGGTAATTTTCTCTTACATTCACAAACTCAGGCCCTCTTTTTAGTGAACCTTGCTCTAAATCAGCTTTTGGTAAGATTTTTTTGTGATTGAACTTGATGGAAAGATAGAAAGTTAAGTTGTGGGCTTTGGGGTGGTTTGGGTGGGGGTTTTGGTTTGTTTGGGGGTTTTGGGTTGGTTTTTTTTGTTACTATTTATTTTTTCTTTTCTCCTGTCTGAGGAGCAAGAAAAGGTGATTCCCGTGCATTGAATAATTCTAAACAAATAAAAAGAGAAATAAGAAAATCTGATTTGGTTTGCTTGGCTCTGATCTTCCCACAACTACTGTAAATTTAATACAGTGGAATCCTAATCAAGATGCCCTGGAAGATGGCCCTTTGTCTCCATTAAGAAGAATATTTGATTAACTGAAGACATCACTTGAATAATAATTTATTTGGGAAGATGCAGTGCCCACTGAGTGACTGAGAAGCTCTCAAGCCAGTTCCTTGGCAGGTGCAAGTGAGAAGGGATCTGCTGGAGCCAGCAGGAGTGTCTAAGCCTGTGACTTCCTGAAGTTGGAAGCCAGCATATCTGAGCACAAACTCCAAACATAAAAAGGTATTTGAGCACTTGGATCCTATTTACACAGTGAACTACAAGTGATTAACCAAATCACTTGCCCAATCAAGGTACTACGGGTGACCCAGTCAGGGTATCCATGGTGGCTATGAATACATGCCCTGGTAGCTGATAATGTGCAGGTGAGCTGAAACAAACCACTGAGATGCAGGAATGAATGTTGGACTTACTCTGCGCTGAAGAAGACTGAGCAGTGAATAAAAATGCTGACCAAGAAATCAGAAAAAAAGAAAGGGTGAACTGTGGAGACACCAAAAAATCACAGATGCCACTGTGTCATTAGGTCATGCCCCTGATATAGTGAACAGTTGTCTTTATTTTGTAGTTATCATTGTGATTCAAAATTTATTTTAAACTTAAAATCATAGAATCATAGAATCATAGAATAATTATGATTGGAAGGGACCTTCAGGGTCATCAAGTCCAACCTTTATCCCATCATATTCCTAACCATTAAACCACTAGACCATGGCCTCAAGTGCCTCATCAACCCGTTTTCTGAACACCCCCAGGGACGGCGACTCCACCACCTCCCTGGGCAGCCTGTTCCAATGTCTAACCACCCTCTCAGTAAAGAACTTCTTCCTAACATCCAACCTAAACTTCCCCTGATGCAACTTGAGGCCATTTCCTCTCATCCTGTCATTAGTAATCTGGGAGAAGAGACCAGCACCAGCCTCACTACAACCTCCTTTTCAGTAGTTGTGGAGGGCAATGAGATCTCCTCTCAGTCTCCTCTTCTCCAAACTAAACAGCCCCAGTTCCCTCAGCCAGTCTCCATAAGGCCTGTTTTCCAGACCTCTCACCAGCCTCCTTGCCCTTCTCTGGACTCGCTCCAGCACCTCAATGTCCTTCTTATCCTGTGGTGCCCAGAACTGGACACAGTACTCAAGGTGCGGTCTCACGAGTGCCAAGTACAGGGGCACGATCACCTCCCTACTCCTGCTGGTCACACCGTTTCTGATACAGGCCAGGATGCCGTTGGCCTTCTTGGCCACCTGGGCACACTGCTGGCTCGTGTTCAGCCGGCTGTCAACCAACGCCCCCAGGTCCTTTTGCACCAGGCAGCTTTCCAGCCACTCTTCCCCAAGCCTGCAGCGCTGCATGGGGTCGTTGTGGCCAAAGTGCATGACCCGGCACTTGCCCTTGTTAAACCTCATACAATTGGCCTCAGCCCATCGATCCAGCCTGTCCAAATCCTGCTGCAGAGCCTCCCTACCCTCAGGCAGATCGACACTCCCACTCAACTTTGTGTCATCTGCAAATTTACTGAGGGTGCATTCAATCCCCTCATTCAGGTCATCGATAAAGTCATTTAACAAGACTGGCCCCAAAACTGTGCCCTGAGGGACACCGCTTGTGACCGGTCTCCATCTGGATTTAACTCCATTCACCACAGATCTCTGGGCTCGGCCATCCAGCCAGTTTTTAACCCAGCGAAGAGTCCACCTGTCTAAGCCATGAGCCACCAGCTTCTGCAGCAGAATGCTGTGGGAAACAGTGTCAAATGCCTTACTGAAGTCCAGGTAGACAACATCCACCGCTTTTCCCTCATCCACTAGGCGGGTCACCTGATCATAGAAGGAGATCAGGTTGGTTAAACAGGGCTTGCTCTTTGTGAACCCATGCTGGGTGGACCTGATCTCCCCGTTGTCCCGCACTTGCCGCATGATCTCCCCCAACATGAACCATTCCATAATCTTCCCCAGAACCGAGGTCAGGCTGACAGGCCTGTAGTTCCCCGGATCCTCCTTCCTGCCCTTCTTGTAGATGGGTGTCACATTGGCAAGTTTTCAGTCACTGGGACCTCACCCGATAACCAGAACTGCTGACAGTTGATGGAGAGCGGCTTGGCAAGTTCCTCCACCAGCTCCCTCAGCACTCTCGGGTGGATCTCATCCGGCCCCATGGACTTATGGGTGTCTAATTGACTCAGCAGATCCTTCACTGCTGTTTCCTGGATTACGAGGGGTTTATTCTGATCTCCATCCCCATCTTCCAGCTCAGGGAACTGAATACCATGAGGATAAGTGGTCTGACCGTTAAAGACCGAGGCAAAGAAGGCATTAAGTACCTCAGCCTTTTCCTCATCTTTGGTAACAATGTTCCCCCTCGCATTCAATAAGGGATGGAGATTCTCCCTGTTTCTTTTTTTATTGTTAATATATTTGCAAAAACTCTTCTTATTATCTCTTGCAGCAGTGGCCAGGCTGAGTACAAGCTGGGCTTTTGCCCCCCTAATGTTCTTCCTACACAGCCTAACTAAATCCCTATACTCTTCCTGAGTAGCCTGCCCCTTCTTCCAGAGGTGGTAGAATCTCTTCTTTCTCCTAAGTCCCAGCAGAAGCTCCCTGTTCAGCCAGGCCGGTCGCTTTCCCCACCAGTTTGTCTTACGACACCTGGGGACAGCCTGCTCCTGCATCTCTAACAGTTTCTCCTTGAAAAGAGCACATCCTTCCTGAACCCCTTTGCCCTCTAGGACTGTTCCCCAAGGGACTTTCTCAACCAGTGTTCTAAACAGGTTGCAGTCTGCCCTTTGGAATCCCATGGTGAAAGTTTTGCTGCCCCCCCTCCTAACTGGGCTAAGGATTGAGAACTGTATTATTTCATGATCGCTCAGCCCAAGACGGCCTCCGACATCCACATCACCTACCAGTCCTTCCCTGTTTGTGAACAACAGGACTAACAAGGCACCTTCCCTGGTGGGCTCACTTACCAGCTGAGTCAGGAAGTTATCTTCCGTGCACTCTAGGAACTTCTTGGACTGTTTTCTCTCTGCTGTGTTATATTTCCAGTGGATGTCTGGTAAGCTGAAGTCCCTCACAAGAACAAGGGCTTGTGACTTTGCAGCTTCTGCCAGTTGTCTACAGAACAGTTCATCAACCTCTTCATCCTGGTCAGGTGGCCTGTAGTAGACTCCCAGCAGGATATCTGCTTCGTTCGCCTTCCTCAACTTTACCTATAAACATTCAGCTGGCTCATCACGCTTATCAATCTCCCACGCTTATCAATCTCCATACAGTCAAAACACTCCCTAATATAGAGCGCCACCCCACCGCCATTTCTACCTTGCCTATTCCTCCTGTAGAGCTTATAGCCATCCATTGCAGCACTCCACTCATGAGAGTCATCCCACCATGTTTCTGTGATGGCAACTACATCACAGCTGTCGTGCTGCACAACGGCTTCCAGCTCCTCCTGTTTGTTGCCCATGCTGCGTGCATTAGTGTAGAAGCACTTGAGCCGGGCTGACAACTTCCTTACCAACTGTGGCCTGCCACCTTTGGGTTCAACTCTAGACGGCCCAGTTTTATCCCCTTTTCAAACCTAGTTTAACGCCCTTTCAATGAGGCCAGCCAGCTCGTTTGCCAGGATTCTTTTTCCCCTCTGACACAGATTAGCTCCATCTGTCGCTCGCAGACCCCACGTAGCATAAAGCTCCCCATGTGTAAAAAACCCAGAATTCTGTCTGTGGCACCAGTCTCTTAGATACATGTTTATCAGGTGGATAACTCCTTTGTTGTAAAAATTGATGATACAGTAGTAGCAAACAATCTTAGCAAGACAGTTTTCCTTTAAAAACACCTTTTCTTGGCTAGTATTCAGCAACTGTTGTGTGAAAAACACTTTGTAGTCCTAATGACTTAAGAAGTGCTCAGCATTCTACAAAAGAGTTCACTCCTGTCAAAAGTGGGTCATAACATCATCCTTATCACATCTACCTTTTGTATATATGATACTGATCTGTCGTGTCTCAACTCCATCCTGTCAAGGTACAGTCAATCATGAAACAAAAAGAATGAAGACATCATTTTGATGTTGAGTACCTGAAACTATTTTTCCTCTTTTTCTTTAATTACAAGGATTCTGATCTTGTAGTCCTTTTCTTTCTGAGTAGTCTGTTCAGTGGGTGTCATTTCAGCAGCTGTGCAATTATTTCCATAGCTGGCTTATTGCGCTGGTTTCACATTGTTTTCGCACATTAGCACTGGGGCTAGGGGCTCTTGGGTCTGGAGCAGACCTGAATGCTGAACAGCTCTGTCATGTTGGGATGCAGTTCTGTGTGGAGGAACAAGTTACGTCCAAGCTTCCAGAGGCTGGGCATTCTAATGTTGTTGCAAAAACTCCCGCTCAGAAGGGTCTTTTCATGAGGACACTGTTCCCAGTCCCACTCAGTAAAACTCTGTAATCACTAACGTGGGAGGAAAGTTAAGTCACAGAAGTCAAACACTAATCCTGAGTCTCAAGTTTTACCATGAATGTAGTAGAGGTGTAGGAAGTTCCATGAAGTCCTCAGTAAATTTTGTCAATGGTTCAATGCTGACATGCAGCCATTGCCATCATGGTAATTCACCATGTGATGATGAATCATACTCAGTGGTGTTCTTTGTTTCTTAGTGTTCCTCCTATTTACCTTGCAGACAGTGTGACTACCAACAATTACTAAAATCTGGGGATCAGGAGGACTGATGGCATCTGCCTTACAGTGCATGTACACGTACTTTCGCACAACTTAAATCAAGCCAAATGGTTATCTGGATGTAATTCAGTAAAGCCAGTACCCCAGAAATTCTGATCTGATGTCAAGCATTAGGCACTGTCCAACGTTATGATTTTAATTAGGAGCTGAGCTGCTCATGGTACTACGTTACAATTTTTGAGATGCTTCCTGAAGTTGAATTTGGAAACATTGATGTCAGTATGAGAGGAGTTTTTAAGCTATGTTGTTATTTTGTGCCTTGCCTGTTTCACAAAATGAAAACAGATAAAATCAAGGTACCACTTGTTCAGCTATAAGCAGCTACACAGTGATCACATGAAAAACACTCCCCTTCAGAGCAATTGAAGAAGGCATGTCTATTGGTCAGTCCTGTTCACATGAGGAGGACTCCGTTACTCGCTCTAAGCACAAGGAAGGTTACCTGACCCAGCTGGAGAGCATTTACTTCCATCTTCTGCTATGAAAAAATTGCATTGTCACTTAGGTCAGCATCATGGTGTAAATCTTAATGAAAGATTCAGAGATGTCTGAGCAAATCAAGCTGTTTGGTCACCCCAGTGCTCCTTAATCTATCTCCCTGCCTTTTTCTCCTTGTACTTTTTATTTTTGAGGTAAGTAGTAGGGGAAAAACACACTTATAGAGCAGTAGCTGCTACAACCACTTTAGTCTTTTCCTCTGTTGCAGCTTGGGCAGAACTGGCATCTTGATTATTATTATCTTTATCAGACTCATTTCCTTACTGGAAGTGAAATAAAACGTGAATGTTTTGAAAATTATTCCTATCAATTCAAATTTTAGTCTTCTGGGGCTGAGTTCTTAAGTCCTGATGCAGTCCTTAGTCAGTCAAAACTCTCACTGCAGGCATTTGCCTGAATAGGAGATTTTCCTGATCTGCAGGGATGATATTGCAGTAATTTTCAACATGGAGTCTGCTATCAGTACTCCTGTGCTGTAGGAAAAGGTGCATTTCTTTCCTATTGGGGAAAAAAACCACTCATCTTTATATGTTACAGTGTACTGTAAAAAAAAATGCTGGGAGAAAGATTTTTAGCCTCTATGAATCAACTTGATGAAGCTGACGGTAACGGAACTGCATTTTTTTTACCTTTGCTGATTGTACGCACTTAGATTTATTGAAGAACTACAAAATTTTTCTGCTGATTCACTGTTACATTCACCTGGAAAGATGTGACATCCTAGAACTTCCATCCCTCACCTTTTAGGACCTCTTTGCTCTCCTTTCCTAATCAAAACCTAAATGGATGAGGAGCTATGTCTGCATCCAAGAGAGGCGATCCAAGAGGTTTATCTAGTCAACACCCAAGTAGAATTCCTAAGTTAATTCAGTTAACCCCCAGTTGCCTCAACTTTCTGAGATTCCAACTTTTTCTCTTCCTCTTCTTTCACAGAAGTTTTTCAATTTATAACATCTTGGTTAGTTGTCAAGGAGACTTCAATGGAAAAAGCTGGCATTCCTGGAGGTATTTCCTTGGATGTGTCTCTGTGAATAAGCTATACTTTGTAAACCCTTCCAGAACCCTAGTGCCAAAGGCAGTGTTTCTTAGTTGGTAGGTCATTGCCATGTGTATGTCTAGTGATAGATAGTGTGTTTTCAATCAACTATCCAGTTTCCTGACACTTACCACCACTGCTTTAGAAAGAAGTTGTGGATGTATTCTCAAATCCCAAAAAACTTATCTTAGGCTGAGAGATGTACACATTAGCTTGAGAAGTTTAACAGGAAAGTATCTTAAAACCATTGTAATACTAGAAGATCAATTACCCTGAGAAAACACTGACAAGAATGGAGGTGAAGGTATGAGAAGGATCTTCCAAAGCATCAAAATTAACAGAGCAGTCCCAGAACCCATATGTACAGGAAAGTGTAATTTGGATTTGCATTATTTCTCTCTTTCAGCTCATTTTTGGGGGGGGTAGCTTTTAGATCGAAAAGATAAATCTATAACTGGTGTCATTCAAGAAATAGAGATCCAAGAAGACTGGGCTCCCTTCCAGCATACACAACATGCAAATGTAAGGTGAGTTATTTGGAGAGCTATTTATTTCATTTAGCATGTCCAAATCTTGAATGACATCTGTATGTCAGTTTTCCACCTACCATCATATTATCTGTATGGTGAAATAAATGTAGGGGTTTCATTGTCTTTGTAGACAAGAGAGAGGGATTACTCTGCATGAAGATTGTCTGCACTCCACTACACCTTTGGAAGTGCTTCTTTAGGTCTGATTTTGCATGTTGCTGTGACAGCCTTTGGGCTACATCACAGGAGAAAGATTCTACATGTTTTAGCTCTTGGTGTGTGGGGGTTTGTCCCAGTCACCTCCATGGATTTCATCTGTCCTTGTGCCAGTGTGAGGAGCTGACAAGCACTTTCTTTGATGGAGCCTGACCTTGTTGGTATTAATTTTAAAACTATACAATGCAACGATACAAAGATGAAAATATAGCCAGTGCTAGTTCAGTTATGCAAATTTAAGTTAATAAATGGAGGCAGGAATAGCAACAAAAGCACAACATAATAATATCCAGGAGAATATTGATCCACAGTTCCCAAGATCTTATGTTCCAGCTACATTGGCTGAAGTATACCTTGATCCATTTCCACGAATGATGTAATCTGAACCAGCCAGGTTAAGTTACCTCTGTATTTTCTGGCTGTGTTGTGCTGCACAAACTTGTTCTTAATCTGAATATGATTTCCCATAAAGAGATAATGATAAGGAAGGTCCTCTTGGTTTTAAAATCTATTCATCTTAAGAAGACCATTTCCTTATATATATGCATATTTTCCCTATTTGCCCAGGAGGTATGGCTGAGAAACTTTGAGTAGTCCACACCATTCCCATGCTTACCATTGTTTTGACATGTCTGATGCAATTATTCACATTCTGTCCGTGTATAGCTTATAGCACACCAAAGCTGTATGTGAATGTATGTCCTTTTTGTCCTCCCATTAAAGCCCTACCTACTTTGACCAGTGCTGCTTCCATTCATATAATAAATGGAAAGCTGCAGCCACTCCACATTATTATTTAGCCTACTGGTTTTCAGGTGGTGCCCTTGTTGGCCCTGCTGTGGGGAAAAGGAACCTCATTACACCAAAAAAAATGCAGATTTTACATTTAAAAAAAAAAAAAAAATACAGCAACTGGTCTGAGGAAAAGGTAAAAAGAGTTTGAAATGAAGTTTTACAGTTGCTCTGGGCCACTGGAAATCTCAGCAGATAAATCTGATAGCTCAGAGTCTCCAGCCAGGGATTAGCAAAGAGCGTGAAGTGGGATTAAGACATGGGAGGTTTGTCACCTGCTGTGTTCCTGCAGGTTATGTCCAGTGTAATACCAGAAATTTGGGTTATAAGCAAACTACATCCAATCCTTTTGATCAATGCAAAGCAGAGACTGTCGTCATGAGAACCACGGTGATACTGCCTTCTTGGGCAGATGGGTAACACAACATGGGAAGAACCTCTTCAAAATGTCAGGATCATCTGCTTAATGACTCACTATTTGTTTGCTGTTTGCTCATTCTTAAGAACTGATGTGTTCAAGGTCCCTCTTTTCCTCAGCAGAAGTGAAATTCATTGATTATGAAGGCCTTTAATAGCATCATCCAAGCAGAAAGCTGAAAGATTGTAAGTTTAATCAAGTGTCTGTGTTGACCTGTACTTAGCTTTCCAACATTTATATCCTATTTCCTTACTCTTTGTGCAAGAATAGGAAGAGGAATGTATTTTCTTTGCATTTTATCTTTTTGTGGCCAATGTCCTAGACATCTGAGATGCTCTTGCTGTTCACCATGCAAGAACAAGGAGCCGTCCCTTCTCTGAAACCACACCTTGTACAGCCAAATACTTTAAACTTTCTTTTAGTCATAGCCATTACTTCCCCTTAAATCACAACAGCCTGACAGTAAATTTAGCCCCAGTTTTTTAAGGTAAAGTTGTTTCCCTGTCTGTCCTTACTAGTAGTGCCTTTTTTTTAATTATTTTTGTTTATTTTTTACACTTGCTTGTTTTTCTTCATGCTTTCCTCCAGTCCATTTCCATGTAAATGAAGTGGAAGAGGACTCAGGCTGAAAAATCACATATTTCTCCTGACACTCCATTTCTAGAAAGACTACAAGGACTCAGTGCTGGCGGCTCCTTGTGCTCTGCTTAAAATATGACTCTGTGAATGAGGCCATGAAAAGTTTTTGTGTCACATGTAAAATGTCATCGAAACAGAATGGTTCTTCCAGGTGCTTTCCAGGTGAGGAGTTGTCATGTGTGCATTAGCAAGACTGGGCCATTGACTGGGAGCTCCACCTTCTTTGCCAATACTTGCACGATATTGATGGCCAGCCCTCCCCTTCTAAACGACATTTCCATCTTGTTACTGACTCGTCTTTTACAAAAAGTGCAATTTCTTTCCTCAGTGGGTATGAGATGGGCAAGGTTTCAAGAAGGTAGTCAAAACTAAACTCTTCAGAAGCTAGAATAAAATTGATTTCTGTAAGCTAGTCTTCACTCAAAAGTAGTTTTTAGGCATAGCATTGCAAATAAAGCTGTCCTAACAGAAAATAAAGTTTATTAGCTAAGCCAACAAAAGCTTATTAGCTTATGCCAACAGAAGAACTTGTTTCCATCTTACACCAGTTTCCTGTTTAAAACATTAAAATCTGTAATTTCTGGCCATTAGGATTATGGCAATGGTAGTTTTTTTGCTGATCATCTGGGAATCTGTAGAATCACCGGCTTTTTTTTGGTGGAACACTAAAATTGGGCTTGCTTGGTAGAGTTTTAAATAAGCTAAGTGTGCAGCAGGCTTCTGCAAAGTGGTGAGAGGTCCTGGCTGCCGCTGAGTGAGGACTGAAGAAGCACAACATTTCGTAGGGTTCAGTCTTGTGCTAAGGGGAATTTGGCACTATTGGACTAATGATAGACAACAATTTAGTGGGAACTAAGGAACAAGAAAGAACAGACATTTGAGAAATTGGCAGCCCAGTACTTTACTTCTGAGCACCTTGTGTAATCACTACCAGCTATGCAAAGTGTACGGTGGAGGAAAACTCTGTCAGTCTGCTCTGTCATCATTTTATACCACACTGGAAGTGAATAAGCAAAGTGTAAAGTAATGGAGAATCAAGGGTGGTTTAATTGCAATAAATACAATATGTTCCCTCTCAAACTTTGCATAATGAGCATTAAAGGACTAATAAAGGTTTTTCAGGCTTCAGAGTTTCTGATTAACATTAGGGGAATAAAACCGCCTGCCCAGGAACTAGGCTACATTTCACTGTGCATATTAAAATCTTATTTCAGTCCTTGATATTGTACTTCTGCTAGCCTGCATTATTTTTTTATTTGAGATCTTGTTGCTGCTGTCCTATCATTGTGTGCTCCCATGCTGTTAACAGTGCAGAGGAGTTGGTGTTGGCAAATGTTCCAGAAGATATAACAGTTTACTGTTAGGAAACTTTCTGTTGAATAAATTACTCATTGGAAGGGAGAAAAGAATAAGCCTTTCAAGACAATCCTTTAAGAAAGTTAATGTATTCATTGTGTTTCTTTTGTGCATCAAGGTCATCTTTGGATTTTTTTCTTTCCTTTAGCTAAGGCCGTACATTGCCTCTCCAGGTTGGGTTAGGGTCACTGTGCCACATAGGAAACATCAATTCAAGAGTGTAAAATCATACAGCAGGTATGCAAAAGCTGTTTTTCTCCAGAAATTGCTTTGGGTTGAAAAAAATGTTCATGTCAAAATGGAAGAAAATTGTAAGTGCTTGAATGGAGATGGGGGAGAACTCAGACCCAAATCTGCAGAAGCACAGTTTTGCAGAACCATGCTGATGTTTTAGCTAATAAGCTTTATTTTCACAGTTGGGACAGAGTGGCTGTGTACACCCAGCTGGTTTCTGTGACTCATTTATGAAGTCACCAAAACTCATGTTTTCTCCTGTATTTTGTGGATTGATTTTGCTCATAAGTGCAGTTGCACACATACTATCAGCCCGACTCTTAATGAAAACTATATATATCTGATCGCACTACCTGTCTGTTAGTTTTCACTGAATAATTCTTAAACTTTTTGGCCAGTTTTGAAAGCCAGCCAGAGGGCTCAGAGATATTAATATCTTGTGAATGCTGTAAAGAATTGGCAGCTAGTCACAGAAAGAGACCTGTATTCAGCCATGACAAAAGTGGAGACGTGAAGAACTTGGTCGTTATCTTCTAGCAGGCAGCAAACTGAGGACAGGGTGAAAAATGCAAGCCCAAATTAGTGCTCCCCCAGTGAGGCAAAGGCAGTTATAATTCAGATTCCTGTCCTTTGCAAGAGGCAACAGTCAGCTGGTCAATCGGCTTGCACACTCTGGCTGATCCATCAGCACACTCATGATCATGGCATGCACTGTCAAGCAAAGCACATAGAGAATAGAGAGGGAGATGGATCAGTAGCAGAAAAAAATCAGGGGGCACGGGGCACACATCCTTAGGAAAATGGTCCTTCTTAGTCCATTTACTACTGTGAGCAACTTTTTTCCTGCACCGTCACTGCGTGTTCACCCCGGAGAGACTTCCCAGCAGCATGAAAAGGAATATCTGAAGGAGATGCTCTTCAACATGCAGCTCTGCTGTGCTTGTCACTGCTTCTCCTTTCAGCTGCTAGTTATCTATAACATGATCAGTCATATAAAACAGAGAAAAGTCACACACACAAAGGGTTGCGGTTTCGGTAGGTTTTGAAGTTGTCAGGCTGAAAGAAATGTAACAAAAGCCAATGATGACTCTGGAAGACCCCTTGAGTTTGTTAGAATATGGCTAAATCTGCACTTTGAAATTCATTATTGGCTTTAATTGGACTTATCCAGGCTTATAAACCTAATGACTTTGGTGACCTTTAAAAAAAGATCAGGCTTGTTTGCCAGGCAGATTTTCTCACTTGAAACATGTGTAATTATGATAAAAATTATAAAGAATGTAAATCTTCCTCAAATTCAGTGGAAGATTATTCTTTTATTCTTTGTCTCCAGCAATAACAGCTGAGGCCAGTAAATCTGTGATTTTTTTTAATATGCTTTGTTTTGGTAGACATATTTTGCAAAATAATCAGTAAAGTCATATTTTTAGAATTACTGGGTTTGTGAGAGAGTTAGCCAGCATCTTTGGATGTCTCATTTCCCTGCTGTAAGTACAGAAAACATGAATCAAAACTTAGACCTTTGTTCCATCTGCATTTATATTTCATAAAGGTATGTAAGACTCCTGCTTTGCTGATGTTTCAAGAGTTGCTTCAGACAACAAGATCTGATACCAAGTATTTTCTTTAAAAAGAGAACAAGAAAGGAAGTGCTCCACTTCCTATTTCACCTAAATTATTCCCTGCTCCTCAGAGGAATGCAGTTAGGAGGGGTCATATTTGCTGCCTCAGGAGAGGGCGGAAGTCTTATAGGTTCAATGCCAAACAAAAATCCTTTCAAGGATTTTTCATCAGAGTAGCTGGCTGCTATCAGATGTGCTGACTGTGGCACGCAGCATATGAAAGGCAGTGTGAAAGGGAGGATAGGGGCTAGTTCTCCTCTTTCTTTGGATGTACAGTGGGAAATTAGAGTTTGGGTACATGGGCTGCCTTTTTAAAGACCTTACAGTTTAGCTGGATAGGAATTTGTAAGACATGGTACAGCAGAGCAGATGGTGGAGAGAAGGCATTTGGAGTCTCATATGATCAAGGGAGGGAGAAACTGTATGGTGAGAAGTTCCTGTGAGTTGATCTCAGTTTACCTGCAAAACCAAAGGCCAAAACTCTATCCCTTTTGCAAGGATGGGAATGACTTCACCTATGCTGATTGTGATACAAGCTCGTCTTAACCATTTATAAAAGTCTCTGGAGATGGAGACTCTATAGAAATTTGTTTCAGTGTTTCATCACCCTTACTGTTTGAGAGTTTTTTCTAATAGAGAATCATCTTTGCTCAGACAGGGAGATGCTGTTCCCAGCCTTTCTTCAGCAGGTCTTGCATATCTGAAGGCTTTTGCCATGTTCCTCTTAGCTACCTTTTCTCTGGATGAGAACTCACTTGTAGTTGAGGATGATCTGTCTTGCTCTCATGTTGAAGGAGTTGTCTCCAGCTTCCTACCACCAAAAGCTACATCTCCCTATTGTCTCTCAAAGTCAGGATTTGAGTCATGTTTCAAGCAAAAGCTTAGGGAATAAAAGGCAGCTATGTTTGGTAGGCTGAAGATTGACATGAGTTCTAGTGCCATAGCTGAGGGGCCAGAGCATCAGGCTGACTCAGAAGCAAAGACAGTTTTTGGCAGTAGTGGTGAATTATTTCTGCTTAAACTGATCAGGGAATCACTTCTGTACCAAACAAAACTGTTTTTCTCATGTTTTCCTCTTCTGCTTTGGAATTACTTTTTATTGCTTTGCATTAATTTCCTCAGGTTTGTCTGTGTCCTCCTTTGGGAGTAGTGTATAGAATCAAAAATCATGTGTGTGTGAGGCCACTGGCAAAAGGCCTTTGAATTTATTAGTTGGCTATGATACAGGCATACTTCTGTTTATATATCACCATGTTGCTTTTGCCTTTATTGCCTGTGGTATTGCTGACTCATATTCAGCTGATAGCGTACAGCGGTTACATCCTATGCTGCATGAAGGGTACTGAGGTAAGTTCACACATGAAGATTTACTAGGAGAATCCATAGCTGAAGGCATTTGTTGACTAATGGTGGAAGCTACTTTGGGGGAAAAGTAAAAAAAGAAAAGAAAGAAGAGAAGATGGAGAGGAAGAGAAGGGAATACTCCCTGGTGGCCAGCCAATAAAAGAAGCAACAGTGGTCCCCAGATGAGCTTCTTTTTGCAGTGCAAACATCTCTGTCACTTTGAATCACCTTTGAAAGATCTTGGGGATGCTCCACAGCCTTTAGTCCTCACTGTTTCTAAGACCTTTTACAGGCTGTAAATTTAACACAGAGATGAAGCCTATAGAGAGCATAACTATGAAACAAAAGCAAAAATGTAAAACAATGAAAAGGCTGCTAACCCTACTTATCATCAACAATATTATTTGAAAAATCATTCAGTGTTTTTTAAATTTCCAATTCAACTATATGCTCTAATAAGCCAGGGAAATTTTAGCTAAAGATGCTTCTTCTCTAATCAATACTTCAAATTATCCCCTTTCAAGGTTTGTCTCTTCTAGAAAATCAGGTCAGGATAGAACATATACTGAGGAAATGATGTCAGTTACTGCAAATCTGACTTTAGTAAGGTTTTCCCTTTGGGGCTTATACAAGACCTGCCACAATAGTATGTCCGTGTGAATGACAAAATTATTTTAGAATGACAAAATTATTTTAGCATCCTCTTAGTAAATTAACTGCTGGAAGCCTTGTCCTAACCTAATCTGATTTTCTAATAAAGGAGGGGACTTTGGTTTCAAGTTATTATGTGAAGTGATATGAAGGGTGGCATAAAATTATTTTAATTTGCAGAAAATTTTAGTTTTGATGTCAGCAACATATTTCAGCAATATCAGGCAGTATTCAATTGGGACAGTGTCATGACTCTAGTCTGTGAAAAAAAAGCAAAACACATTGATAGTGATGAAATTGGAGGATCCTCAATTTGCCTACTACTTTGTGAAAAGAGTTGGAAAAGTCATTATGCAAAATTATTTGAGAGAAACAAAAGTATTCACTATAAACTGACCCTGGAAATAATGTTTTCAAATATTTTTTGGATAATTTAGATAATTCCAGGAGCTAATTGCTACAATTACTCCTAGAAGTAAGTACAACTATTCAGTGCACACAAATTAATTGCACTGTGGTAGCAGAATACAGTGGTTGGATGCTGGAAGTAAAAAATAGTTAAATTAAAAGTAAGGCAAAAAAATTTATCACTGGTTAATCAATGAAACAGCTTCTCTAGAGATTATCTGAGTTCTCCATCATTGGAAGTAATGAAAACATGACTGTTTATCTTTCTAAATTATACGCTATCATTCTACTAGAAATTATTAGTCAATGTAGAAATGATTGAGTTTGTGTGACCTGTGACAGAGAGGAGGTCAGATTTGGTGATCACAATGGATCTGTCAAGGCTTAAAATGTGTGCATCTATTAACATTGATTTTTAGACATAATATAAAATCAAGCTACTTAGACATTGTTCTGTTAGAAATGATGGACTTCTAAAGGAAGCTGATAGCACAAAATAAGTCACATTTGAAAACAGTAGTGTTTTACTGGTCTTTCTGTTGAATTAGCTATATAATATAGCGGGGGAAAATGCCTTTCTCCTTGTTCCCCATCTAAAATAACCAAACTCTAAGTACTTTTAATTCCTTGAGCTTAAAAAGAATAACTGAGTGGAAAACTGTTTTGTCTCCATTTTTTTTCCTTTTCTGATACACGCACATTCAGGAGTATGTATGTGAAAATTAATTTGCTTTACTCCAATTTATATTTGATTATAGATTAGCAAGCTTTTATTACAAAGTCAAATGTTTTCTTCTTTCTAGCAATTAAAATACTGTTGCTTTTGCATTTTGGCAAGAAGTTTATTAGAGGACATGTATAAAAACTGTAAATCAATCATCAGACTTCATGAGTTCAGAGTTGTGATGGCTGATGAACCTGACAGTAACACATTTTGCAGTACAGGGAAGAACATTTGTAATATATTAATTCATGGATGCCTGGCAAGGAATCAGAACAGTCTGGCATGGTAGAAGAGGTTGTGTGAGTTCTACATGGTGCATTTGTGTGTTAAGTTTGTGCTGGAGGCAGGTGGGGGCAGGGTGTGTACCAATGTTTGTGCCTATGTGCATACATGTTAGATTTGCAAATTTGTAAAATGCAAGTAACTAAAATAGGAATCTATACATACAATTATCTCATGTAGACTTCAACTTTTTCCAAATTTGAGAAATGTTTTCCATTTTAAATGCAGCTCAGTCTTGTAACCTCTATGATTTGCTGTTATTGTCTCTCTTTAGCACAAACGGGGCAATGAAGAGAGACTTCAGGGACCAGGGTCAGCTGGTTAAGGGATCAGGAGCACAAGTGGTGTTCTCTTCCATCCCACCAGTTGCAGGGATTGATGAGGGTGTAAACAAGAAGAGCCAGCAGATTAACTCCTGGCTCCGAGGCTGGTGCAACCGTCAGGACTTCGACTTTTTTGATCATGGGTTGATCTTCAGCTCACCAGACACACTGGCAAAAGGTGGGGGAAGCCTAGCCCAAAGCGGGAGAAGGATCCTAGGACAAGAGCTAGCAGGACTCATTGCAAGGGCTTTAAACCAGGTTTGAAGGGGGACGGGGGTGGAACCAGAATAAACAAAGCGATGCCTGGGAGCAACGTGCCAGTGCTTGTGGGTAATAGTGCTAGCAAGCTCTTTCAGTCAGCTGTCTCAGTGAAGGTAGGGGATGGTGATTCAAGTAGTAGCAGAGACATGAGAGGTAATGATAGGTTGGAGGCCACAGAAGAGTCTGAGTGCGGTCAGGTGGGAATTAGAGCTTGTCCCCCCCAAAAAGCGGTGGGACAATTAGCCCAGCTGAAGTGCATCTACACAAATGCACACAGCATGGGCAACAAACAGGAGGAGCTGGAGGCCATGGTGCAGCACAAAAACTATGATTTAGTTGCCATCGCAGAGACGTGGTAGGAGGACTCACATAACTGGAGTGCTGTGATTGATGGCTACCAACTTTTCAGAAGGGACAGGCAAGGAAGGAGAGGCGGTGGGGTGGCACTCTATGTTAGAGACAGAATTGAATGCCTTGAACTCAAAAATGTGAATGACAGCATGGAGTGTTTATGGGTAAGACTTAAGGGGAAGGCCAATAAAGCAGACATCTTGGTGGGAGTCTGTTATAGACCCCCCAACCAGGATGGAGATCTGACGAAATATTCTATAAGCAAGTAGAAGAGATCTCACGATTGCTCGATCTTATTCTCCTGGAGGGCTTCAACCTCCTAGATGTCTGCTGGAAATATAACATGGCAGAGAGAGATCAGTCCCGGAGGTTCCTAGAGTGTGTGGAAGACAACTTCCTAACACAGCTGGTAAGGGAGCCAACTAGGGACAGCGCCCTGCTGGACCTGCTGCTTGTTAACAGAGAAGGTCTTGTGGGGAATGTAAAGGCTGGAGGGGATCTTGGCCAGAGTGACCATGAAATGATAGAGTTCACAATTCTTGGAGAAACAAGGCTCGGAGCCAACAGAACTGCCATCCTGGACTTCCAAAAGGCAGACTTTGGCCTGCTTAGGAGCATGGTTGAGAATGTCCCTTGGGAGGCAGTCCTGAAGGTCAAAAGTGCCCAGGACAGCTGGGCATATTTCAAGGAGGAACTCTTAAAAGCACAGGAGAAGGTCATCCCCAGGTCCCAAAAGACAAGCCAGCAGGGAAGAAGGCCAGCCTGGCTAAATAGAGAGCTTGGGCTGGACCACAGGAACAAAAAGAAAGTCTACGGCCTTTGGAAAAAGGGGTTGACAACTTACAAGAAGTACCAAAATGTAGTGAAGCTGCGCAAAGCGAAAATTAGAAGGGCCAAAGCTCAAACGGAACTCAACTTGGCTGCTATGGTTAAGGACAATAAGAAAAAGGAAGACTAGGGAAAATGTCAGGCCACTGATGAACGAGGCGGGCGCCCTGGTGGTGGAAGACACAGAAGAGGCAGAGGTACTGGATACCTTCTTTGCCTCGGTCTTCACTACTAAAGTGGTCCCTCATGAATCCCAAATCCTGGAGACAAGAGGGAAGGTCTGGAGAGAAGACAACTTTCCCTTGATAGAGGAAGACTGCGTTAGAGACCTCTTGGCCAAACTGGACATCCATAAGTCCATGAGCCCTGATGGGATACACCCGTGAGTCCTGAGAGAGCTGGCAGATGTTATTGCTGGGCCACTCTCCATCATCTTTGAAAGGTCGTGGAGAACAGGAGAGGTGACTGAAGACTGGAGGAAGGCCAACATCACTCAAGTCTACAAAAAGGGCAAGAAGGAGGACCCAGGGAACTACAGGCCGGTTAGTCTCACCTCCATCCCTGGGAAGGTGATGGAGCGACTCGTTCTGGAGGTCATCTCCAAACATGTTGTAGAACAGAAAGTTATTGGGAGTGGTCAACATGGATTTACCAAGGACAAATCAAGGATGACCAATCTGATAGCTTTCTGTGATGTTATAACCGGTTGGCTAGATGAGGGGAGAGCAGCAGATGCCACCTACCTTGACTTCAGCAAGGCTTTTGACACTGCCCCCCCTAACATCCTCATTAGGAAGCTCAGGAAGTGTGGGTTAGACGAGGGGACAGTGAGGTGGATCGAGAGCTGGCTGTGTGACAGATCACAGAGGGTTGTGATCAATGGAGCAGAGTTGAGTTGGAGGCCTGTAACCAGTGGTGTTCCCCAGGGTTCAATACTCGGTCCGGTCTTGTTCAACATGTGGGGATGAGGAGACAGAGTATCCTCAGCAAGTTCGCTGACAATCCCAAGCTGGGTGGGGTGGCTGACACTCCAGAGGGCTGTGCTGCCATCCAGTGTGACCTGGACAGGCTGGAGAGCTGGGCAGAGAAGAACCTCATGAGGTTCAATAAGGGCAAGTGCAGGGTGCTGCACCTGGGGAAGAAGAATGCCAGGCACCAGGATAGGTTAGGGGGGGACCTCCTGGAAAGCAGTTCTGAGTAGAAGGATCTGGGAGTCCTGGTAGACAGTAAATTATCCATGAGCTGGCAATGTGCCCTTGCTGCCAAGAAGGCCAATGCCACCCTGGGCTGCACAGGGCAGTGTGTGGCCAATAGGTTGAGGGAGGTCATTCTCCCCCTCTACTCTACCCTGATGAGGCCACAACTGGAATACTGTGTCCAGTTCTGGGCTCCCCAGTTGAAGAGAGACAGGGACCTACTGGAGAGAGTCCAGTGGAGGGCAGTGAGGATGACTGGGGGATTGGAGCATCTCCCCTATGAGGAAAGGCTGAGAGAGCTGGCACTCTTTAGCCTGGAGAAGAGAAGGCTGAGGGGTGATTTAATTAATGTTTACAAATACCTAAAGGGTGGGTTGAGGGAGGATGGAGCCAGACTCTTTTCAGTGGTTCCCGGTGACAGGACGAGGGGTAACAGGCACAAGCTGGAACATAGGAGGCTCCACTTAAATATGAGGAAGAACTTTTTTTCAGTGAGGGTGCCAGAGCACTGGAACAGGCTGCCCAGAGAGGTTGTGGAGTCTCCTTCTCTGGAGACTTTCAAGACTCGCCTGGATGCAGTCCTGAGTGATGTGCTCTAGGGGATCCTGCTTTTAAGCAGGGGAGTTGGACTAGATGATTTATGGAGGTCCCTTCCAACTCTGAATATTCCGTGATTACTTGAAATACTTTTTTTCCTCCCCAATATGTGATAATCGAAGAATTCTGTTTTATTATAAAAAAAGAAAATGGCTTTTTAAGTATGTACTGCTTCTCCACCTCCCTTCCCCCATCTTAACCATCTGCTTAAAATGTAGCTTTTCAGAGTATCACACAGGAGTACACGCTGGGGGGGATGAGCAATTACATGCTGCCCAAACATCCCTCCATGCCACTTCTAATTCCTGACTAAACGTGATATACTGCTTTCAAACCACATCTTACTGCCCCAGCAGAGCTAGTTTGTTTGGCCAAAGACAGCAATTCCAGAGTCCACAGAAGTTGGGTCCAAAATGTGTCGTATATGTGTTTTCACTCTTTGACCCAAAAGAAAACTAATACTAGTAATATATGGCCATAAAAGCGGTAGTAAATTTTCTTTGAGATTTTAAATAAAATTTCAAAGTGTAGTTAAGCTAAATCACCTGGTCAGCAGAAGAAATCTTATCTATGAGCTATCTATATGCTATCTATATACAATATGCTATATGCTATCTACTTTTTTTTTTTTTGATGTAGAAAATTAAGTCATGAGAAGTTACTTCTTCAAGATAATTTGAAAGGCCAATGACAGATGGGACTTCAAAGTGGGACAAAGACCCCCAATTCAATATCTGCTACGTAACTCTGCCCTTTGGAAATTTTTAGGATTGTTTCAACAGCAGGCTTTCAAAAATATTGTTGGCTTAAAATGGCTATTACAACCCTCAGTTCCCTCTTGCCTTGCATGATGTTCTGCCTGGGATCGGGAAGGTGAAACCTATCAAATTAAATGGCACATTTTCCCCTTAGCTGCTGCAGGAAGCCCATAAGCAGAGCTGACCAGAAGGCAGAATACCGTTTCAACCAGGGACCTGACTGATTCTCATAGCCCAAATACATATCCTGAGCAAAGACTGTCTCTTTCTTTTTGTAAGTTCAGGACTTCATAACATTTCTGAATGAAAATACTTCAAAACAGACATGTCAATCGAAGTGTTGTGTTGGTTTTTTTCTTCTTCAAGAACAGTTTTCGTCTTTTTAATTTTTCCTTTATTTTATTCAACAAATATTCACTCAGCCACAAAAAGCCATATTTTCAGAAAAAGCTTGGCACCAACTAGTGAGCATCAACTGTCAAAAGAACATGTCACACTGAGGGACCAAAATTAGCAACCACATTTTCAAAAGAGATCAGGACATTTTAAAGTCACTTGAAACTCTGGGCCGTGTAAGTGACAGCGAGAGCTGACCTGTTGGGTACTGAGCTCTTCTGAAAATCTGACACTCCTTTAGGGGTATAAATTGGAACTGAATCTTTTTGGACAGCTTGGACTCAATTGTGATGTGTTGAGGTCTTTTTTAAAATACAGATCAGTGCATGCATCTTTAACAGGGATGTTTTACAAAGGATGTCTACGCTTGACTGTGAATCACATGAAATTTTGTACGGAAGACTTTCTTGTTAGGGAATGCTATTAATATACTAAGATGTAGTGAGAAGAGAATGATTTAGCATGGCAAAAAGTCCTAACCTTTTTCTTTCCTTTGAGAATCTACACTGACATGACATGTCTCTTTATTACCAGAAGACAGGTTAGTAGGATTCCCCTGTTTCAGGTCAGTGATTGACACAAAATCTGCATGTTGAAAGATACTTGCCTACTGCAGATCACTTTTACCAAACTAAGCAGAAGTTTTGAAGAATGGGAATTTTCAAAACAACTCACCTAGATTAGAGTTAGTGTAAAAGCCTCTCAGGTTGAAAAAAATAGGGCAGATTTTGCAATTGAAAAATACCAATACCTAAGAAATCTTTGTCGGTATTGTGCTACAAATATGTTCCTACTTGGGCTGATAAGTTGTAACCTGACAAAGCCATGGGAACCACCTTCTTGAAGGCTAAAAATGTTACCTATGCCACAATGAATGCAGCATTGCATTTCATGTGGTTTTATTTTTTGTTCTTTGCGCATCTTTGGTATTACCACTGTTGGTTTCTTGATTACACTATAGAGTTTATTAGTCTCAGTTTCAGGCACAATTTGGTTTGCATTGATGTGTCAGCCCTTATAGGGGCATTTGCACAGATATTTCTGTTTAAATATTGTAAAGATTGCAATGCACAGAATTGTGAAATATTACTAGAGTAACTGATACTTTGTCATCAACATGAATAAATGCTTGTTGGATACTCCAAAAGGGGATGAATGGATGTGAACTGTTTAATTATATCTGTGGCATTTATTTCCTTTAGCCATATTTTACTAATTTCTTCAGATACTGCACAGCTGCAGCTTGGAGTGAATTCATCATGATGTCATTATCAACAACCTTTATTCTAATTCTAACTAATAATAATATCTATTGAGCACAAGTGATTATGACAGTTTCTATGGAAAAGATCTTCTTAGTTTCATTTAAAGAAAGGAGTAAAAAAATAATAAATATCTCTCATTTTTTGGTTGATGTTTGTAGGCTTGGAGGGTGTTCAACATGTTCAGAGGTGTATGGTCCAGGCAACATTTTCAAAATCACTCATCTCAAAATGGCCAGACAAAACTATTGCTGAAGGAACCCTGTATTGTGGCATTGGAAAAAGCAGACTTTAAAGAGCTGGGATGTTTGAAACTGAAGAGCCCTGAGTTCCTGACCACATCTGAAGATCTGGGTGTCAGTTCTACCTGGAGAGTAGGCCTGCAGCTGGTGTTGCACTACAGGGACCACCTGAGCTCACAGTCTGGAAAGGGGTGAGGTTTCATGCAGATCTGTCAGTGCCTGCTCTTCAGACAAGAAATGCAGGTGCATTATCTCATTTTAGCCAAGAGATACTGCTGAAATATAGGAGAGCTTGGGAACTTGTGATGCTGCAACCTCCTGCTCCCATTTAATTCTTTGTAGAAAATGTTGAGCCAAAGGCAATCTGAAAACAACACTGGATAAGTGCGGTTCTGTGTATGAATGCACAAATACCCCACCTTAAAACCATGTGCTGAAAAACAATGCTTTTCATAATAATCCACATGTTTAATAAGAATTTATTTTTAAAAGTTCATCCTGACTTTCCAGTGTAATAGTGTATCTGAACCTTGCAACCCCAGTTTGAACCATGTATTTTTTCTAAACGGGAATAATTCCCATTCTCTTTCATTCAGTGTGGAAGATGCTGCTGACCACTGAAAAGTAAAAAACAATGGTAAGCGTCATCTGGTTTTCATTGTAGATTTCTACTATTGGTAAAAAAGCTGAAGTAGGGAAAAGCGTGTTCCAATCAAACTATCAAGAATATCTTGAGTTTCTGTTTTGCTGATTACTAGGCCTAGCACAAAGGACGCAGCCAGCGGTAGAACAAACCAGTAATTAGTTTCTGTAGTAAACAAAAGGGTCAGTACATGGGTGATCACTGGGGGTACAAACAAGTCAATCAGGTTACACATAATATACATCAACCCCAACAATCCCAGGAATGATGCAGCACGGCCAACAACCGGTGGAACAAAGTCTCCCATAGAAGAGATGGGAGACAGCCAAGCCAAGACGCTGATAACATAGGACAGAGGCAAACACATGCTTTTCCCACAGAGCCCACATTCACGAGTACCAAACCTGACTGGGGCCCAGTTGCAGGGAGAGTCGAGAGGTCCTTCCCCAATAGGGAAACTCTGCAAAGTGCATCCATCTCACAGATAAACACCCCACGCTTCCTGCAAGTCATCCCAGCTTTTATCCCCAAAGCAGGACACCTGGCACTCATTTACCTAATGGTCATTTACCTTACCCTGCAAGGTCAGCCACATCTTGGGGGAAAGCCAAAAGGCAAACTCACTGCCTCCTTTTGAAGGACTGTGGGAATCACCCATATGTCAATCTTAATTCAGGGCTCGGGGTTTCAGACCCCAGCATTTCAGTTTCAAGTCAAAAATACAGTTGAGTGAAAAAATCAACATTGAATTTCCTGCAATTCTGAAGCCATATAAAAGCAGAATGGAAGACTATCTTCAGTCTCTCGGACTGGGACCTACTATTGCAAGGCATCTGGGGCTCTGTTATTATTTCTCTTACGGTGATATAGAATTGAGGCAGCCTCACTACATCCAGTGGAATGCCTCCAGAATTATAGTGAGGAAGGGACAGAGAGCCTGCTCCCAGTAACACTTTTTTACCAGTATTTTGAAGTCTATATTAGTTTCTCATTCTTTGTAAATTCTCCCAAGACTAACCTAACAAATCTGTGATGCATGTTTAAGTTAAAACCTTGGAAGTGAATTCAGAGTGCCCAGCAAGGTGGTAGGAGATGAATGGTATGGATTGAGGAAAACATTTCACCTAAGAATTCAGTGGTGGACATCTGACTTACCATATGACTTCAGACATCAAAAGATTACAAACTAATCTTAAATGACTGCATTTGATGGATGTTTTACTTGCTGGGGGATTTTCTGATTACTAGAATTGTTCTTTTTGTTAAAAAAAACAACACTCTTTGTTGTGCTTGACAGGCGTCCTATGAAATAGTATACACTGATTTAGTTTGATATGCTCTAAACAGTTTTAGCATAAGTTTCCAAAATATCCCAGGAGGGTGTTGCTAGACTATTGAAGTCTCCTTCAAGCGACATTTTAAGAAACTTAATAGTATATAGCTCCATCCTGTTGTAGTCTACCTGATCACATTAGACAGAGAGTCTCTTTTGCTCAGGGAAGGGAGCTGAGGGAAGTCCTCAGGATCAGTTCCTGGAAGTGGATGTCTCTTCTGGTTCAGGAGATCCATTGCAGTGAAGCTTCTGCATATCTGCTAGAGGTTCACTTTTCACCTCATGATGTGCAGTAGCATAGCAGCAGGGAGGCATTCACTCTAAGTCCACCAGCAGTGGAAGAAACATCTGCACAAAAGCCCCATTCTGGTGCCACCTCTGCTTTACAGGTTCCAATCATATTAATTTTTACAAATTAGCATTATTTGAACATCCTATATATTTCTTACCTGCCTACTTTTGCCAGGGAGCATGACAAAAAATTAGTATGTTACAAGTATTTTTGAGATCCAGCATTTTTATAGAGTTCCAGAACATCGTTAAGGCACCACCTCCTCCTTATGATGTGGGGCCAATTACACTCACCTTATTGCATAAACCAGTTAGGCTCCATCCAGACCCCTAGGCTTCAGAGCTTGCCCCATCCCAAGGCCCATCAAGCCAGGTCTGTTTTACAGCCTGAAGGTATGTTGCAAAATACACTCTCTCAGGTGGTGATGCATTTGGAAAAGACTTGGCCTGGGGTTTTGGAGACTGTGTGCTACAGTACTGCAGACACGTAGTGGTCTCTTCTGTGTGACTTCTGTTGCTTCTGTACTTTTGGGAGATTCACATTTTTATGAGCACACTCTATAGGCATCCTGTTGACAATTTACAAATCTCTGTGTGAAATTTTATCCCCTTCAAACTCCCATCAGAGTTGCTCAGAGCAGAATCACCTCCTCCATGTCTCCCTTTGCAGATGTGATGGGCCCTGCATATGCCAGGTCATTTTCTTATGATTTTCATCCACCCAAACCTGTTTTCTTTTGTACCTGTATTTCACAGCACCATGATATGAACATAGTTGGAGCGTGTAAGTGAAACTGAGTGAGTGCCCCCTCTCATCTTGTTAGACATAAAGATGTGACTACACTGCAGTTTTTAACCAGTGAGGTATTATAGATGTGCTATTTCTTCCCTCAGAGCAGCTAAAAGTTTACATTGCCCTTAACACAGGACTGCCATAGAAAAATAGGATTGGCATAAAAAAACACTGTCCCTCTGCCCTCTCACCAGTTTGTTTTCACACACCTGCCGTGTTACATTTTTCAATTTATAAAACGCCTTCTTCCTCAGATCTTTTTTTCACTTTTTTTTTTTTTTCTTTAGCTATCAGTACAGGAAATTTATCATATGTGGAATCCTCGAGTATAACAGATGACTTTTGGATCTAAAATGGCTGAATTTGGGGTTATGGCAAGAATTGGATGAAACTCAGTTATGCCAAGTTACTCAGAAAGGTAATTGATTTTTCATTTTTTACAACTTCTATAATATACTATGAAAAAAAAGGACTTCACATAAATAAAAAATGTAAGAAAAATGTAAGATCTGTGCTGGATTCTTTGGTATACATTTTTCTTTACAACACTACAATATATTTTAAGATATTTCTGCTTAGTTATATTACTTAATTCAGTGAATTCAGCATTCCTCAACTACTCCAATAATAAAAATCTCTGTGAAGAACATGTTAGGATGTTAACTATTATTTTATAGTTAAGAAAGACTAGTCAGTGTGAAATAAAACTCTTGATAATACCACTTCTGTGAGAATAGCTATGTGATGTTAGTGCTATGGTGACCACAGTGGAAAAAATGTTATATGTGAGAATATCAAAACAAAGCCAGAGCCCTTCTGCATTTGGCTTTGTCATCCTTTCTGTACAAAAATAATATTCACCTTTCATCAGCTCTGTTGGTATGCAATACTCCATCAGCCAAGTCATCAATATTTTTGTTGGAAACCTGATGACAGGACAGAGAATATGCCTGTTGCCTTTGCAGCCTGTTAAATGCTGGGAGGCTTTCCCAGTGTGCTGGAGGTTGAGCTTGCAAATCAAAGTGTTCTTGGGAAATGGCAGACAGGCAGGGAGATGTACCAGGCACTGCATGTTGGCATAATTAATTAGCTGCAACAACGTATCATGGGGAATAACTGGAGAAAAGCTTCAGGGGCCGGCTGTGTTTCACGTGCTGAATGTGTCGACAGCCCCTTGCCCCTGAAGCAGGATATAGCAGTTTTCAGGTCTGTGAAAGCTGTTACAGAGTGGCAGGGAACAACCTCTCCATGTCTGTGGAGGATGAATAGGAAACAGTGATCTTAAGTTGCACCAGTGAATAATTGAAGTTGAGCATTAAGAAAAATTTTCTGGTAGCATTACAGTGCTGGGACAGCTTGCATGAGGAGGCTGTGAATTCAGCATCACTGGAGGAACTAACAAATTGGACAAGCACTTTCTGGGAGTGACCTGCACAATCGTGATGCTGAGCAGAGGAATAGGTGGATGACATCTTTTGGTCATTACTGGCCTATGTTTGAGCTACTTGTGATTGCCCACTTCTGCTCTTGCTGGCCAGGGATGGCTCAGAAAAATCAGGGCTGACATAGTATATTAGGATACTCTCATTTTCCTCAGACTATCCAGTAGATGATAGACAATCAATCCTGAATTCCCAGATCTTCCAAACAGCAACTCTAACCCTGGTACAAATAACAGAAACAAACAAGGCTATTTATGAAAACTTTGCAGTCATCATACCCCTCATGTCCAGCATCAGACCTCTTTCACTGCTGTATACCTTTCACATGTGCAAACGTGCCTTCTGATCTTGTTTGGAGAAAATAAATCAATATCTCCAATCCATGTTTCTTCCTGTTTATTTGTAATACACAGATAAATAGATGAAAATAATAAATTGTCTTGGTTTGAAAGACAGGTGTCTGCTAAGGAAGGCAGGAGTCCCCCTTGGAACGGAAAATACAACCCCCTTCCCTCCAAATTATTATAAAATTGAAATTAAGGGGCTTTCAGGCAAAGATATGAGGAAATGGGAATAACAGTTTTTACTAATATATATAACAAAACAATAATACAGAGAAACTGGTTAAAGGCCTGACAGAGTCAGGGATACAACCTGGCACCCTGCCGGGCAGGGTGCTGGTACCAGTCCGATCCAGTGGCAGCTGCAGTTCTCTCCGAAATGATCCCGTTGAAGCGGTGATCGTGTAGAAGAGAAAACTGATCCTCCTCCGAAAATCCGGTGGTGGTGTAGTCCTTGTCCTCTGGGATCCCAGCGGGTAAGGCTGCTCGTGCTGTTCCAAACCCCAGATTTTATCCCGGTGGGAATGCTTGGCTCCCTCCCCCTGGCCGGAGCATCTCACAAAGAGATGGTGAGTCCTGGGGCAAGGCACTGATGGGCGCATTAACAGAAGAACAGTCCAGGTGCAGGTTATCTATGGGTCATGCAGCAAGGCATTGTTGGGGCTATTAACAGAAACTAGTCCCGAGGGGGGAGGCAAGGAACATCGGCACCTGGTTTCAGCAGCTCATGGTAATAGAATACATTGTAACCCAGGACATAAATATTTTTTAAAAAATTCTATTCTTTTCTCAGTTTGCATTAACTGTTTATTTGTAGACAGCCACTCTTGTTTTACTTATGTGTGTGTAAGAAATGAAAATCAAACATTTGTATCACTAATTAGTCTACATTTGTGTCATGGGAGAAGAACTGCTTTTGCCCACAAGATAAATTTAGACAGATATTAGATGAGTTTCTCTGTGCATCATTATTAACAGTGTAATTGTAGAAATAATTTAATAGAGATCTCATTTATTCTCTCCCTGCTGTCTGAGCCATTTTGTTCCTGCAAACAGACAATGCTTTGTGCTGCTATTTGCTGCCTTTCATGCTGTTATGTTTGTCTTTCACTTGTTCGGTTACACTTTAATGTCACTCGTCAGCTTGCTTTTCATTCAAAGGTGCCAAATGTTCCAACAAACATTTGAATATATCCACTCATGTTCCCTCATAGACCCTTCAAAGCAATTTTTTTTGGAGAAATTCAATCTGTGACATTGCTCACATTGCTTGGAAAAATCTTCATAGCTGTCTGGTTTTAGCTCCTTTGGTGGTGCAGCAAGTGGCACAGTGAGCCAGGCCTGTGCTGTGCCACAGCAAAACACAGCCCTGAGGTCCCAACTGCCCTATCAGTTTTGCAGGTAATGAGTGGGTTAAAATACTTTGTGGAAATTTTTTTTTACAGTACGTGCTAGCAAAATGGGCTGCGTGATGCTGGCACATCTGTGAGATTAATGGTGTCATGCTTCGGTGCTAATGCATGATAAAATCCTGTCAGCTCAGTCACAGAGTAGGTGAACCAAAAATTAGATGAACATAACTACAGGACCACTAAACAAAAGCAATGTTACTATACCCATAGTGTCCCCAAAGGTAACTAAATTTATGGTCCGCAAGGAATTTGCACAGGGAGACACTTGAAACTACACATTGGGACCACAGTCTCTGCGACTAATTTAAGTATCCCCAGGACCACTGTCGTCTAGCCCAGAATAAGATATTAGGCTTGACTTTGAAATGTCAGTAATGCTGATATGTGAGAGCTCAGACTCGGAGCAGGTCAGCACTGTTGGCTGTGGTGCCAGTGCGGGTTGTCCCCTCTGAACTGCAGCAGGGCTAGGAGACTCTATCTCCTCTCCGTGTGCCATGTGGGATGGCACTGCCCTTCTCCTCAGGGCAATGATGGGGACAAGCAGGAGCAGAGCGAAGGCAGGCTTTTCCTTCCTTTCCTTTGCCAAGGGATTGTGGTGTTGGCTCAGCGTTGGCTTTGGCACAGCAGGGTCAACACAGGCATCTTGGTGTGCATGGCTCCTTTGTCGTGAGTGTACTGGAGCTTTAAAATAATGTGTCTTATCCATCACTTTGATGGCTAGTGGTACCAGAGTGCTTTCAGCTCTTTAGAAGCAGCTCCATTAGACTATTTGTAGTTTACTTGCCCGAGAATAGCATTGTCATGTGTCAAGTATCTGCAAAGTGGATCAAGATGAATTGCCTGAAAAGGCTTTTCTTTTAATGGGGAAACACCTAAAGAGCAGATGGATTCTGAGAAAGAAAACCTGCGCTGATGTGACGACTTGCTGAGATTGGTAACAGATATGTGCTGGAGGCAGCGCTTCTGCATGGAACAGATTTTGGGGAAAAATTACTACATGGATGTACACATATAGTTCATTTAGAGAAATGTTTAATTGAGCTTTAAACAAAAAAAAACCTAAACAAACGCAAGAAAACTAGAAAGAAAACATTATCAAGGAACTCGATTACCAAAAATGTTTTATACCACAAACGATTAAGTGCAAACAGCTGCTGAAGTACATGCAATAATCATAATAATGTTAGCAGCACTGGTTTATATTCTACGGATACGTGTGAGTACCTTTTAAAATGGGTTAAAGCAGTTCACGGCACTTATCCTCGCAATTTTATTTTCCTCTCCTTTAACACTTCTAATTCAACACTGGTTTTATTTTTTTTCTTTTCCCCCAGCAAACTCTGGCTGTTTACTGGACTTTTCAATTGTAGATAGTAAAGTATGTCAGAGGAAGAAGAGACAGAAGGATTAATACTGCCCTCTGATGCAAGAACTGTCTTGTTAAAAAAATAATAAATAACTGCTTGGCAGCAATTATTCATTTCGTCAATGCATAAAAAGTGGTAAAATATAAGATGCAGGTGTCAAGTGCTGCCAATGAGCTGGTTAAACTCGGAGCCAGACTGTCAAATATGTTCAGATGTCTACAGCCTGCAGATGTGGATGTCCTTTGCATTCTCAGAAGCATTCAAACAAGCTAGCTGGTAAACTACCACAGAGGTGAATAACCATCAAAGCTGAGCTGCATGCATGAGTGCTAAGTGGCGGTAGTATCAGATGTGTAATCTTAAAGAGTAATAAAGAGTATATGTGAGCCCATCAGTCCCAAAGCATCCTTTGGATATTACCCTAACATCCTGAACCAGACACAGCATATGTAGTTGTGAGAGTGCATCCCTTTTCCAGGCAAGATTACTATCTGCAGTATATGCACAGGAAGAGGACTCCCAACCTCATGAAGTAAGAGTGAGACCCAGCTTCCCAAGTCTGTGCAGGACTTTGAAAGCAGGAAGCAAAACTAGTGTTTGAAAAGGGAAGCTAAAGCAAGAGGCTGTAGAAAAGATTAACACGGTCGAAAGAGCAGAGCAAAAGATAAGGTTTGCAGCAGCGTTTTACTGTCTCCATAAATCTGAGGATGCTGAGCAATGTGACCCATGTGAAATGGGAGCAGGAAACTAGTTCTGCTGTGAAGGGCTTGAAAGCCTTCCAAAAAGTCAAGGTGCTTGAAACTGATTATTGAGTTCCTGCTCTCACTCTGGCCACAACACAGAAGTAATATAAAAATGCAGAGGTGGCTCGTTATCTGGTCTGAATCAGAACAAGGGATAAAAGAACATTTTCAGAATTTAAATCTCTGTTCACTGACCAGCTAATAGAAATGAACAAATAGTAGAAAACCATTTCAAAAATACGTGTTTGACTTTGAAAATCAGCCTTGATTTAGTTCAATTCTGTATTCTTTCATCTTCTCATAACATTTGAACACTCCAGCTGCACTAGTGAGGATATGCAGAAAGAGCAGAGTTTGAGCTCAGATATTTTGCTTTTGGACATTCTAAGTTCACAGCTTGCTTACAGCACGTGAGCTGCATTATATTGTTCAGTTTCTTGTTTGGTTCATGCAATAAAATTGAAAAAATTGCTGAAGCTACAAGAAAGTAACTAAATCAGTGCTGGTGTTGTCTAGTTTTATAAAGTGAAATATGAGGAGCGGAAGAGACCCACTACTTGGAGCATCTAAAAAGAGCTTGACTGATATGTTGCTTAGATACTGCAATGATGTTTGAAGTTCTTTGCAGGCACAACATCCTCCTTATGCTTCATGTTATACAAGAAGGTAAAAAGAGCTTTCAGACCAAAGAGTTGCACTACACAAATTTTGTAGGGATTCTGGAAAACGAAAGTAATGTTAGTAATATGCAAATGCAGAGTGAGGACTTTGTGAAGACTGGCATGTGAAGGTAACAGAGCAAAAGATCCTGTTCACATAAAAGTAAGGAGCTAGTGTACGGGCAGAAATTGTGGCAGATGGTGAAGTTATTAAAATATGTGGAAAAATAAAGGGTCAGGAGAGGCAGGTTTGCCAGCTGACACAATAAAATCCAGAGGTTTGTTTCCAGGACTGGCAATTAATCTCACCAGCTTCTTGTCACTGTTTCCTCTGTTAAAGAAGTAGGAGCTGATGGACCCAATGCTGAAGTTAAAGCCTCCTGAGATGACTATGGAGGTATCTATGGAAAGCATGACCATGTATAGGTAAAAGTTGTCTTTTCTCACTCAGGTGGTATCCCTGACTTGCACTGGCTTTCAGATGGTTTACTTTCTTTTCGTTGTTCTTTGCTCAGCACAAAGCCTACAGCTGTCCCTGTGACCATCGCTGCTACCATAGTGCAACTAATAACATTAGCAGTCTAATATAAATAGTTGTGGGAGTCTTGATGATTGGACAGAAATGTCCTCAACTGGCTGTCCTTGGTTTTGCTGGGCTATACAGTGCTGAAGTTCACTGAGAAGATCACCTGGCATGCCCTGGTCTCCAAGAAGTCCTCTCTGCTATGGCTCCATTCAGCAGCCCAAGGTAATGAATTTATTTCAGTTCGTTCCCATGGTGGTCATGCTAGGAGGTTTCATCTGCCCATGCTTCCGGCCTCCACTCTGATCTTAAGGCTTGCCAGCACTGTGGAGTTCTGTGCCCATATCACGAGAAGTGTGGAGACATCTTAGGCAGAGGTAAGCATGGTTTTTTAATGTTGAGAGCATATGCTTATATATGTATGGCCAATATACTGCTTGCTTATAGGAACATTACAAACACTGAACCACTTTTAAAAAAGGTTTGCTTTTTGGTGGGATGAGTGATAACAAAGATTCAGTGATCTTAGGAGGGAAACCCCTCTTCACAAAGAACCCAAAAGACAAGTGTAAAAATCTCGTCCTCCTTATCAGGTAACATCATGGTATTGGCTCCTGTGAGGACACCTACTCCCAGAAGGATAATTAATTTTAACTGGATCATGCAGGATAATGAGCACCTGCAGTTGCCACTGAATAGACAAAGAAGTTGTGTGGACTCAGTAAAATTAACCTGAATATCCAGCTGTACAGAAATTATTCTTTAGCTCCCTCATGTAAGCTAAATTGTAGATCCAAATCCTACAAAATCAAAGGCAATCTGTTTCTGACGTGCTTCTATTGCTGTTGCTCCCCTTGAGGCACTCTGTCCCCCTGCATAGTCAGAAAAAGGTGGAAATTTAACTCCATGACTATTTTGTAGCTTTGACAGAATTAGCAGAAACTCCTGCCAGAGCTTTGGTGTTTCTTGCTGCTTGTGATCCCCTTTGGCCACACCATTTCTCCTTTGAACCTTTTGAGTTTCTCATGGTTTAATGCAGGAACAGAAAACAAGGCTGTATTTTTGCTCTTTCTCAAATTGTTTTAATGAAGCCACTTTTATCATCTCATGAGCTCTGCAGTGTCCACTTGAGCTTCCCTTGCTGTGAATTATTTTGTTAATCATGTGGGTAATAGCATGGTGAAAGTGTCACAGCAAGCAAAATTCCACCTTTGAGTTGTGCCCTTGCTGCAGTGCATCTTTAAATGCTGGAAATCAGAGGGAAAATGCGTAACTCGGATAAAAGAACAAATGGGATTAGTCATATGGGAGCAGGGCTGAAGTGTGGGATTCAGACATAGCCTGCAACAACAACCCAAGGCCGTTCAGCATCTGAGTCTCAAAATCATAGGAGTGGCTTGAAAATGTATATATAGTCACCTGGGGTTATTTTTATTTGCCTTCTGGTTCTGAAGTTTTTGTGCAGAGGCTCTGTGTTTGCACTCACTTCGTATCTGCAAGTTTGTCTCCGGAGTCAGGGGGAACAGAAACTTGGCTTCTCATTAGAGGAAAAAAAAAAAGGATGTGGAAATTTACATGCCATCTCTTGATGCCAGCCACTGGCTTTTCAAGGGAATCTCCAAATAGCAGGAGACTTCTGATAAACTTGTAAGAGTTACAGCTGCTGCTCCAAAAGCTGCAAGATTTGACCAGAAGTGAGGACTGCAGGCTCTTTCTTCTCTCACCTTTGTAGTTCATTTAATCTGATCAGCTTCCAGAAACTCTAGTAGTGAAAAAAATCTGGTCTCATCTTACTCTCTGTCCCTAGAAAAGTGAATGAAAGGCTCTCTGAACAGGAGAGGAGAGAAATTCCTCCACCTTCCTCTTTTTTGTGGTACCCTGGCACATCAGCTCTGTAGCACTGGCTCTTTTCTGAGACTTCCTTTTCCCCCACAAATGATCCCCAACTCTGCAGAGATTTCTGACATTTTTCTCTTTCCACAGAGAATAGAAAAGTTGGAATACCAAGCTCCCCGAAAATTTTTTTTAACACCTTCAAAAAATATCAATAGCCTTTCAAAAAAATATAAAATCCTAATATACAATATAAGACTTCTGCTTAACACAAAAATAACCTTTTATTGAAGTGTTTTGTTTCAGGTGGTTATTTCTACTTTAACTTTTATAGGTGCTACATTGTAATTCATACTATAATGTAAAAGTTGAAAACAAAATTCATGGCCTTACAGGAGCAATGAGTTCCAGTAACCTTTCAGTGAAATTTGATAAATGCAGTATTGTTTGGAAAACATTTCTCACAAATTACTGCTAATTTTCAATCACCAGCAGTTTCCTCATTTCTTTTCTGTGAAAATTGATTTTTTTTGAATGCAATATATAAGAAAACTAATAAAATACTCCTTTCCAAACCACCACTGAAAAACTTGAAGATATTTTTAGCCAGATTTTTACAGCAGTGAGGTCTGATTTTAAGGACAAGAAGGTCTTTATGCTTTGCATGTGAATCTTCTTGTAATCATTAAGGTGGATATCTTGAATGTCAGGTTTATGTGAAGTCTAGAAATGACCACCTGTCCTGCTCTACTGTTTGTGGTGCTTTAGTAGACCAGTCCTACAATTCCCACAATTAGCTGTCTCAGGACCAAAGGAAAGCAAATGTCACTCCGGTCTTCAAAAAGGGCAAGAAGGAAGACCCGGGCAACTACAGACCGGTCAGCCTCACCTCCATCCCCGGAAAGGTGATGGAACAACTTATCCTGGGTGCTGTCTCTAGGCATATCACAGAATCACAGAACCACAGAATGTTAGGGATTGGAAGGGACCTCAAAAGATCATCTAGTCCAACCCCCTGCCAGAGCAGGAACAGGTTACACAGAAATGCATATATCAAGGATAAGAGGGCCATTAGGGGCAGTCAACATGGCTTCACCAAGGGGAAGTCATGCTTGACCAACCCAATAGCCTTTTATGAGGACATAACCCGGTGGATAGATGATGGTAAAGCAATGGATGTGGTCTATCATGATTTCAGTAGAGCATTTGACAAAGTCTCCCACAGCATCCTTGCAGCTAAACTGAGAAAGCCTGGTCTGGATGATCGGATAGTGAGGTGGATAGTGAACTGGCTGAAGGAAAGAAGCCAGAGAGCTGTGGTCAATGGGACAGAGTCTACTTGGAGGCCTGTATCTAGTGGAGTCCTTCAAGGGTCGGTACTGGGACCAGTACTATTCAATATATTCATCAATGGTTTGGATGAGGGAATAGAGTGCTCTGTCAGCAAGTTTGCTGATGACACAAAACTGGGAGGAGTGGCTGACACACCAGAAGGCTGTGCTGCCATTCAGAGAGACCTAGACAGGCTGGAGAGTTGGACGGGGAGAAATTGAATGAAATATAACAAGGGCAAGTGTAGAAACTTACATCTGAGTAAGAACAACCCCATGTACCAGTACAGGTTGGGGGCTGACCTGCTGGAGAGCAGCGTAGGGGAAAGGGACCTGGGGGTCCTGGTGGACAGGAGGATGACCATGAGGCAGCAATGTGCCCTTGTGGCCAAGAAGGCCAATGGCATCCTGGGGTGTATTAGAAGGGGTGTGGTTAGTAGGTCAAGAGAGGTTCTCCTCCCCCTCTACTCTGCCATGGTGAGGTCGCATCTGGAATATTGTGTCCAGTTCTGGACCCCCCAGTTCAAGAAGGACAGGGAACTGCTTGAGAGAGTCCAGCGCAGAGCCACAAAGATGATTAAGGGAGTGAAACGTCTCCCTTATGAGGAAAGGCTGAGGGAGCTGGGTGTCTTTAGCTTGGAGAAGAGGAGACTGAGGGGTGACCTTATTAATGTTTGTAAATATGTAAAGGGTGAGTGTCATGAGGATGGAGCCAGGCTCTTCTCAGTGACATCCAATGATAGGACAAGGGGCAACGGATGCAAGCTGGAACACAGGAGGTTCCGCATAAATATGAGGAAGAACTTCTTCACAGTGAGGGTAACAGAACACTGAAACAGGCTGCCCAGAGAGATTGTGGAGTCTCCTTCTCTGGAGACATTCAAAACCCACCTGGACATGTTCCTGTGTGACCCGATCTAGGTATTCCTGCTCTGGCAGGGGGATTGGACTAGATGAATTTTTGAAGTCCCTTCCAATCCCTAACATTCTCTGATTCTGTGAATTCACAAAATGTATTTGCACTTAAGTTTGGGACAATTTGAAAGTTATTTGTATCTTTTCAGTTATTACCTGAAGTCGGATGCTATGTGATTTTCAATTTTTGTGTTGATATTTAATTTATTATGAAGTACTAGGTTCTGTGCTCCTACAGAGAGTTTCGAGCTTTTGTTACGAAAGTCAGAATAGTTAGCTCTCGCTTGTATTATCCATTTTATTTTTTAGTGCAATCTCAGAATTGCAAAATTGGTTAGACAATTTTTAGTGAAAACACAGAGTTTCAGAAATTTAAATATAAATGATCGTTAAGGTACTTACATGTCTCTTTGGAGTGTGAATATGAAGTCTCTTCTGCATGTACACAGAGGTCCTGCACAGACACAGGAAATGGAATTGGTTTTTCCAAATTTGAAAAAACACTGCCTGGGGTCTTTCTTTTCTCTTGACAGGTCTTTGGCATGCTTTGTATTGTCTCCATCTTTTTTTCTTTCTTAATCTTTCCAATAGAGGATGAGAACCCGGTAATGTTCAAATGTACTTTACAAACTCTCAGTGTTCAAAGAGTTCCCAAATAAGACATTATAATGAATTCGCTCCTTCAACTAATAATGCTGTTATTTTTACCCGCTGAACTCTGACACGACTATTATGTTTAGCTGCATTTTTGATGAGTAGAAAGCACCCAATGCACCTACAGACAATGTTGAAATCTGTGTTTCACAGATTACAAAAATCTTGTCAGGGCTCTTATCTCTGTTATCTCTGTTTATTTTTTTTTCCATTTTATGGTCATGAAAGTTTCACTTATCTGTTTTTGTCACTGAAGTAATGAAAGCAACATATTTATTGAATTTGGTCTATAACATTGACAGCTGTGATGACTGAGCACCAGACTTTGAGACCTTCACAGCCATCTAATAGGTCTGTGGTTTCTGTTAGCAATGAGAGTTTTGAGCACTGGCCAAGGATAGTCTATTTAAACAACATACAGCCAAACAGCTCTTCTTGCACACTGAGGAGAGCAAAGAACACCTCTGTCTACAAACACTGCCTTAGGTCTCTCAAGATGTTACTTTTTCCACAGACTTTTGAGACACAAAAATTGCCTTTATGGTTTTCCTCCATTGTACTGACATCAAAGGCACATTATTTGGTAAGAATTAGAGTCACTTTCTGTTTTGTAAGGTTTTCTTAGAAGTATAATTACAAGGCTTTGAATATGTCACATTTATGACCCATATCTGTAGAAGTGTATTCATATTAAAACAGAGAGGTCCGATACATTAGCCACACCATTACCAAATCACAGAAGCAGCGGTTTGGTGTGCTTCTTCTGGCTAGCGTGCTTCTGTCCCCAAAGGTTTCCTTGAGGGACCAAAAGCTGTCACCTTATGTTGGCCAGGGCAAGCAGGGAGCCCTTTGATGCCACCAGCTTTTGTGGACTCGTCTGTAGCCTGTTCATGGTGTATAAGGAATCTAAGACTTGTTGGCTGTGGTGCTTATCTGCTCTCAAGTCATCAGTTATAAACCTTTTTCTTGTTGTCATTTATCACTTTTCCAAGAGAGTGGTACAACTGTTCTCAGCTCACCTCCCTCGGCAAAATGGGAAACATATCCTCGTCGTAAGAATTGTCTTTAGGAACAACCCTCTAAAAAAAAAACCCACCCAAAAAAGAAGAATATAATAAGTGTGCTGGTTTTAGAATGCTTTTTCTGAATCACAGAAATGTTCCCATCCTTCAGAGAAAATCCCTTTCTGAAAAATTATTCTGAACAGATATATCATTTTGTTTAATTACATACTTTATACAAATGTATTTTTTTGTCAACTTGCTTCAGCTGTGAAAACAATTGATTTGAGAAACTGAACAAGAGGAGTATCTGAAATGCTGAGAATACTTTAGTATAGTTTTGATATCAAATATCTTAGGTTTGTTGTCATATGTTGACTGTTCATCAAAACATCAACCCTTCCATGCTGTGTGTATGGTACATAGGAGAGGGACAGTACTGGCTTGTGTTTCCAAAGAAAATGGAAACCCATCATTCTCAGATGGGTTTTTCTCAGGCCAAAAAAAGGCTTATGAACTGTGTTAGCAAACCGTGTTACAGACCTTGGATGGGAACTGTTGTCTCAGCTAATTTGTAAAAAAATATTTGGAAGACTGAAAGGCAGGAGGAAGAGATGCCTGAATCTTTTGTCCCAGTGGTGTGTAGTCCATGCTCAGGTTTATTCTTTGTAATTGATTTTGAGTTCATAAGCTGAAGTTTTCAGAGACAGAAGAGCAGTGGACAGAAAGCTTTTTGACCCTGTGAGATTTTCTTTTCTGATAAAAGTCACAAAGGCAATTAATGAGTTCATGCTGAAACAACTCGAAGAGTCTATAGTCATTATTAATTCTATCACAAAATAAAATAGGGGAGAGAAACATTATTTTGTGCTCCAAGAATGAGTATCCCCATAACAGTAGTCCTTTACTCTGAATTTTACCTTAATCTAAAAGGACAATAAAAATCCTTGGAAACTCTTCACCGGTTGCCTGTGTCATTGACTAGGTCATTCATCCCCAGTAACATGGAGATACAGAATACTTGCTATTTGAAGAAGAAAAGAAAAAAAAAAAAAAAGCAAGCACTGAAATTCTTTAATTCTTTATTCCTGCTGTTGAATATCTTATATAACACATTCACTGAAGAAGTGGTATAAAATGTGTATCAGATTATTAACATTCACTGCCAGCCTTGACACCTATCATATCCAGAATCTGGTAACTACTTTTATTTTTAAATTCCTGTGCAAAATTACATCTTCCACAGGGGACCTCATCTCCAACCCAGGTAACCATTTTCTAGACCTTGCAGGACTTCTTTCACAGCACAGAATCTGTACCTTCATGTTACAGCATAACGTTTCAGAACCAGAATCTGTTAATCTTTTTTTCTCTTTCTCTCTTTTCCACCCACCACCCCTATGTCCCCTCACCCGAACAGATTTACCAATGACACCTTGTCTTTTATGTTGCATGGAAGTGAGAATTTTATTCTCATATTAGATTGTGTGTCCATTCAAAGGGCCACCTGCAGGTGTAGTGATCACAAAAAAACTTCCTCTTAGACCAGACATTTTTCAAAGCAGCTATTAGCAGACCTCCTGGAGAAGTAGTATATCAAGAAATTGGAATCCAGAGGTGATTTTTGAAAGTAGAGCCTCTGGTCTTTTCTCTTTCTAGTCTGGATTTTGGTTCTAGCTCTGGATCCAAAAGTCCTTACTGCACCACTTGCCTGTGGAAAGAGATGCACGTCCATCACTATCCCATACTTCTGATTTCCCATATCCTAGGTGACAGCGAAGTGTTTTGAAAAGAGAGCAGGCTTTCATGTACGGACTTGCAATGTTTTTTTTTAAATTGTACAAGATCTTTCTACCTGCTGTGTTTAATTTTAAAATCCCATTAGGTTATAAAAATAAATGTTTGCTCTTTCATTTCTCCTCCATTTTGTACTAGTTTTCATTTTAAAAAAAAAATAAATCTTTAACTGCAGCACAAATTTCTCCTTATCCTCATCGTAGCAGGTTTGCCCTGGAAATTTATTTTTGTCTCATCCAAGCTAATGGCACAAAAGCTCTAAAAGGTGCTTCCACCTTCACACACACCCCCCAAAGGCCTCCACACTCTTTAATCTTTACTTGTGTTTGGAGGTAATGCTTTTTGTATATCAGAAGTCAGTATTTCCACTACTAACAAGAAAAGTTTGTGGTTTTTTGGAATGGATGAATCTTCCAGGCATTTCTGTGACAGTTTACAGTTTAATGGCTTTCTTTAAAACAAACTTGGAATATTTTGTGTAAGTGTTGAGTGGTTACCCCTCAGTCTTCTCTACTGAGAATGGTTAATGGCTCAATGTCCACAAGGAAAAGGGTGATGAGTGGCGTTCATCAGGGATCAGTACTAGGACCGGTGCTATTTACCATCTTTATCAGCAACATGGACAGTGGGATGGAGTGCACCCTCAGCAAGTTTGTGGATGATACCAAGCTGTGTGGCATGGTGGACATGCTGGAGGGAAGGGATGCCATTCAGAGGGACTTTGACAGGCTGAAGAGTTGGGCCCATGCCAACCTCATGAAGCTCAACAATACCAAGTGTAAGGTCCTGCACCTGGGTCAAGACAATCCGAAGCACAAGTACAGGCTGGGCAGAAATGGATTGAGAGCAGCTCTGAGGAGAAGGACTTGGGTGTCTCTGTTGATGAAAAGCTCAACATGAACCAGCAACGTGCACTTGCAGCCCAGAAGGCCAACTGTATCCTGGGCTGCATCAAAAGAAATGTAGCCAGCAGGTCAAAGGAAGTGATTCTTCCCCTCTACTCTGCTCTCGTGAGACTCCACCTGCAGTACTGCATCCAGTTCTGGGACCCCCAACATAAGAAGGACATCAAGCTGTTGGAACAATCCAGAGGAGGACCATGAAGATGATCAGAGGGCTGGAGCATCTCTGCTATGAAGACAGGCTGAGAGAGTTGGGGTTGTTCAGCCTGGAGAAGAGAAGGCTCTGAGGAGACCTTATTACAGCCTTCCAGTACCTGAAGGGGCCTACAAGAAAGCTGGGGAGGGACTTTTTTCCCAAGAGCATGTAGTGATAAGATAATGGTAATGGCTTTAAAGTGGAAAAGGGTAGATTTAGACTAGATATTAGGAAGAAATTCTTGCCTGTGAGGGTGGCGAGACACTGCAACAGGCTGCCCAGGGAAGCTGTGGCTGCCCCCTCCCTGGCAGTGTTCAAGGTCAGGTTAGATGGGACTTTGAGCAACCTGGTCTGGTGGGAGGTGTCCCTGCCCATGGCAGCGGGGTTGAACTAAATGATCCTTGAGGGCCCTTCCAACCCAGACCATTCTATGATTCTATGATTTTATGACTCTTCAATAGTATGTGACACAAAGTTTTGTTTCCTCTTTGTTCCTCGCCCTAGTTCCCTGTGATGCTGAATCTATGTTTAGGTCACATAGGATCAAACTTTCCTGATGCAAAGTGCCTAGACAGTTACATTGGCGTGGATATATACCAACCTCGTCTCACAAATAGCTAGTGATGGAATGATGATCCCACGAGAGGGAGGATTTCAAATTGATTTTGGTGTTGGTAGGAAGAGTGGGAAAGTTGCTAACTAGGACAAAATACCTAGTTGTTGGTTCAGTAGCTGAGAGGCAAGAGAAAGATGTAGAGAGCAGACAAAAAAATGTAAAAAGAGGTTTACATGAAATATTACTGAAGGAAGGAAAAATGATGAGAGATGAGCTGATGCAGGGAGCTAAATCCCATGCAGACATGTGGCTTTGACAAGGAGAAGAAAACCTGTTGTTATGGAGACATCTTCAACACCATCTTTTCCAAAATGTGAGGTGAAATCCTTGGGAGCGTGGTAAGTCTGAAAAGGTTTGAGTCATGCATCAGTAGGGTTTTGTGATGAGAGTTACTATTTTTATTGCTTTGGAGATCCAGAAGTTGCACAACATTTGGGTGAGCATATGAAGTGTTCTCTTCTGCGTGTCTTTCTGTCATTCAGCTTTGAAAATGGTGCAAATGCCTGAGGTTAAACAGATGCACGTAGGCTCTGTAGGAAAGGACAAGCCAGCAGAGCTGTCTTCTCTCTATCTAAATGATGGTGGAACAGTGGCAGGATAGTCAATTCTGTATGTGGGCTTCTGGAAAGTAACTAAATCTCCAGAACTGTCTCTAATACAGAGGTTAGAAAGTGAAGTTCCCTTGCTGCTCCACTTATGGTATTTGCTGTGGAAAAAAATAAATAAATGGGGGAGAGGAAAATGGAAAACATTATTAATATGCATTTTCCACTTTGCCCTTCCATGCTTTACAATTGCCTAATTGTTCACCAGCTTCACAATAGAAATGCTTTTCATTTTTTTCCTGGCACTTAGAGATGACTTAAGTGTCATTTAGTCAATTGACAGAACAAAGAAGTCAATTTATGGATCAGATTTTCTCTGTTTCTTTATTCTTTAAAATAATTTACTTTATTGTTTTAGTGTTCTTGAAAAGTGAGGGATTGACAGGACTACAGCACAGAAATACCACTTCACTGAATCAGGTGATACACATTTGTCTTTGCTAAAGCCAGAGATAAAAAGGTAGGACTTTGTGAGCTTCCACTTGCATTGAAATTTAAATTCCTTTTACTGGGGGGGTGGGGGGGGGGGAAGCAGCTAGCTCTGTAGCACATTCTAAATCACATTGTGCCAAGTATTAGAAATAAATGCATGTAAGTAATGAGAATAAGACTAAAGATTGCTGGAAAAGCCAATGGCATCAAAACGTTCTTCACTCGCAACTGATCCCACCCCACTGAATCCAGTGGGAAAATTCCTGCTGGCAGCCAGGAGTGATGTTAACTGTGGACCTTGTGAAGTAAATAAATTTAATTAAGGCACCTCACAATTTCTTCGTATTCTGCTCTCACTTGTGCCTCCTAAATATCCCTGCTCATTTGTACACTCATGTATCGTATGAATTAGGTGCTGGTGTGCCAAATCATTGCATCAATGTTCACATGCACATCCAGCTCAGTCAGTGGCTGAATATTTATGATGTTGCAGCTGGTGCTGTGTCCAGACTGGAAAAACATTTCTTCTCTGAAGACAAGAATTTTTTTAGACTTTCTTCTCTTAAGGAGAAATGGAAAAACTTGAGTCCTATTAGATCATCATGAACTTCATGGAACAGTTTGAAATTCCCCCACTCTTAGTAGTTTATGCCTGCCTTGAAAACAGAAAAGTCCTTGTGTTGCATAATTTTTTTTTTTGTGGGCAAGGCAGAGGAAATGAGCATGTGTTTGTTATCGCCCCTTTTGTTTTTTAAATACACATTGTGATCTTCACCAGTTGATTAATCTCCTACTGAATATTAATTACTCACCTCCTCATGAGACCCCCATTCTAGGCGTAAATCTCCTTTATACAAGTGTGAATGCAGGACTGCCTCTTCTTCTGGCCTTCTGGTCTCCATCTCTGCCTTCTGCCCTTGCAATCAATTGTCCTTGTCCCCAGATACTTTTCTTTTTTGTTCTTTAAGTTGAGGCCCCAGCCTCTCATAAACATATATGAACTCTACTTTTTCTGCTTGGCTATCTGTGTTAAGTCAATGCCATCAGATAAATAGGCTTTCCAAGGATGTCTAAGCACAATTATCTTTCACGTAAGTCAAGACAAATTACTAAATATAAAGAAGCACATTTTTAATTCTCCAGATTTTTTTTTACGTTTTGGAAAGTTCATCTTTCAGGACACAGCTTTTCTCTCAGGGAGTGTGTCACCTCACTTTTTCTCTCCCTGTGATGGTTAGCTTTCTTGTGTTTAGAGGTCCTCAGCTGGGCAGGAACTCATTCCCATCCAAGCAAGTCACCTTGGTTCCTTTGCCCACTTTGAGCAGCCCGTCACTGCCTCCTGGGGCCCTCTGCTTTGTACCTCCTGCCACATGCACCCGACTTCAGCATTCCATGGCCAAAGAGCCTCTTTGCCCTTGTTCAGGTACCAACATGACATACCTGTTGACACCTTGCAGTCGGTGGCCTTGCAGCATGGTTCTGAATCTCACAACAAACAATGGCACGAACTCAGAAATCATACACTGGTATGGAAAATCCCCAAGTCCTCTTTAGGACTAGTGGAAACGCGGGAATGGGATGGTCTTCACAAGCAAAACTGGCATCGGAGTCTTCACTATGATAAAACCAAGAGCAGACCTTGATTTCCTGCAGTGGGACCATCACTCCACTTTCTGACAAGGTACATTTGATCTCAGCTCATTCTTACCAGGAAGGGGAGCCCATCAGCTTCCTACAAACCAGTGACTACTGTTCACATGTGCTCATGGAGAAGCAGTTTCTGTTGGGATTTTGTTTTGGTGGTTGCTGGTGGTTTTTTTCAGCTGAAGAGTTAACAGCAGTCAATAGATGTCAGTGAAAAATACATAAAACATAAGAGCCACGCATAGTTATTGACCCATAATTCAAATATCTTGTAAGAGATGGGTTTACCTGATCCTTCTTAAAACCTGAATAATAGTGGGACTATTAATAAATGGTTATGTACAAATGTGAACCTCTCTTGAAAGTGCAATTTGTTGATGGAAATAAATGGAAATGGCTAAAATATAATACACTGCATAAGAGTAGGATTTCTCTTTATATATATTCTTGTTTTTCAAGGAAATGACAATGCTGATATACTACATCGTTCTGATTTTGAAATATCTCATTGTAAAAAATCATTATCAGTTTTGGTGATTACCATATTAAGAAGCATACCTTTGAAGCTGATTTGAGAAATAGAATCTTATATAAATTTCACATGGGTTTTGGCTTTTAATTGTAAGAAACAATGGTCTTTTCAAATTGACTGTAGACTGAGAAAAAACCCAGCTCAATAGTAATATTTGCTGTATCACATACAAGCCTGCATCTGGAATGAAGCTACACAACAAAATTAAGATAGCAAGGAACTAAATATTATTTCCAGCTCCCACTGGAACACTCTACTTTTCCCTTTCCTTTTGCTTGAGAAGACAGCCTTGCATGAAGGACTTAATAAAGTGTAACACAAGCCTATTGGTTTTGTTCTTAATGTATTACACTATAATTTTTGTTGTAATTATTTTTTTCATCATTATTTTTACACAGTTGCAGTATAAATAAAGCTGGCAAACGTTAGTGATACTATCTTGTAGGATGATGTTAATTACAGATTAGTACATTGCAGAAAAATACCTGATAGGCCTAAAAATTATATGATTACATAAAGCTCTTAAAAACTGTAATTCATGTAAGACTTTTAATATTTTATAATACTGCTCACTATGTTTTTCTCCTTCTCGCTATGATTTTCAAGATTTATTTGTCATTATTCTCTGTTTTTCTGCTGTACAGTGTTTGTGGGCTATGGCAACCAATCCCCTTGGGCTTTCTTTTGCTTTAATTTGCATGAACACAAGCATCATATGAATATTCAGCGAGTGGCTTTGCATTAAGTAAGTGCCCTTAATCAGCTTTTCAGTTCAGTTTTTTTGGTTGCACGCACAGTTATTTCATCCAGAAAATCTGAGGGCCCTGCAAAGCTAAGGTAAGGATTACAATTCTTTGATGTATTTAATGAAGGAGAATTATCATTGATTATATAGGTTATGGGGATAGCTTAAAGCTTGCTCATGGTCTTGGGGAGACGCTGTGCATTTTTTTATTATTATTGTTTTTGGTTTTGTTGTTTTTATTAACACATGATGGCCAGGTGGGCACATGTTTCTGTAATTTGCATAAACATCAACTCTTAATGAATAATGCATAAGGCTTACTTTAAACACTGGGCTCCTAGCAGGACGGGCTGTATAGCAGTGCTGTTTGATTGGCTCTGTGGCATTTTCATCACTGGCAAATATCCCTACAGCATGAAAGCCACTAAAGAAGCTCAACGGAATGTACAGTATTTGGTTTTTGAAAATATCTACTATATTTTCAAAGAAAATTGCACAGATCATCGCCCATCCCCTCCCTGGCTATTAGCACTTGTTTCTTTCCATGAAAAATACATTACATGCTTGATTGTGGCCGCTATTTGTAGCCTTGACCAGTGCCTGAGATTTCTGGGGAAGGCGCAGCAGCTGTATTTGTCTTTAACTTGCACAAACATGAGCAACATGTAAATAAGAAACCATGTGCATCCTCCTATTTGCACTCTGGAGATCTCTCTACTCACCTCCGTTTAAGCAGGCATGCGATCCAGAAAAGAAATAATTTTACACTAAATAAGTTATTTGCAATGCTGGTTTGATTTTTCTGCTATCATTTGAGGAGGAGGATGGGAGGGAGGGATACCTTTTCCCAGCACTTGCGAAACAGGGTATATATAGACAGTCAAAGCTAGTATTTGTATTTAAATTACTGGAGATAATTAGCATCGGTCTCCTTGTTCTTAATAGCTTAATTCTCCGCTTTCGTTACTGTCTTGAAATGAGCTGTTAGGGGATAAAATAATCACATCTAAAACTTGCTCATTACAACAGAAGCTGGTAGACTTGCTGGCCCCTAGGGGAGGGGGTCTCAGTGTCCCAGGCAAAATATCATGTATGAGAGCACCAAAGAGGGCCAAATGGAAAAGGAAAATTAATAAAATAGAATTATGATACACATTGAGAGTTACTATAAAAGTCATATTAATTGGTATGCATAATCAGAACATCTATGCATTTAAACTGTATCAAATACAGCAATGCATGCATCTCACAAGCGATAATGAGGGGTACTGCGTTGTCCGTGTCTTTGGACTATAGGCAGAACCTGTAAACCTGAAACGGCTGGATTTTAACAATGCTGTATTGTTAAAATTACACATTACATTGACTCCAGGCAAACGAGTAATGTGATGCAGATGGTTGGAAACTGATTTGTTTTCTACCACGTAGTAATCACTAATGAGAAGATACTGAAAAAAAGAATACATTTTCACTGCTGGTATCAACTGTTTCTGTGAATATAGCGTAAGCCAAAACCTGGGGGAACAAAATCAAAACCAAAAGTGCCTTGTTTGGTTTAGTGCCTAGTTTCCTCATTTGGGGTAATGTTATTTTTTGAAACAAATATTTCTGCTATTTCTTAAATGGCATTAAAGAAATATTTTTAGGATTCCTACCGGGGGCCTGCCAGGAGCATGTTCTATTATTTTGACTGGTTTGTCAATTTTTGTTCTACCTTTTTCTGTTAAATCATTGCCTGGTGTTTTGAATGGGAAGCAGGAAAATGGATTAAAACTTAAAATGTCAAAATAGGAGCCAAGAAAAAATGTCTCTTGTTATTAGATTCACCTATCCAAGAAATGTTACATTTTATGAAGAATTATTAAAGCTAATTTAAAATCTACATCTCCTGCCAAGTATGTTTAGTTAAATCTTTCTGGTTTCAATAAGTTCATTGTGCATTTAATCATCAGTCATTAAATGTTCACAACTGTAATAAACACCAAGCAATCTTTAACGCACTATAGGGATTGTAGGGCTGGTAATTTTAAAAGAATATGGTTACCCACTTACCAAAGAAATGGTGTGAAAGATATCTGTATTAGTAAATATATTATTACCAGGTCCTTATAGGATGTAGGATTTTATTATGTGCTAAGCTCTCCCTCAGTATCTGTTTTTTTACACGGTGAAAAGACAGTAACTCCTTAATATCCTGATGATACTTTTCCACCTGTGACTGCTAACATTGCTGCTTAAGTGAAATTTCTAGTGGAGTGTGGGGATTTTACACCTCGAAAGGACTTTAGCACTGGGCCTTTGTCAGTCATTCCTGAACAGCAGATAATGTCCTTGTTGGTACAGCAGAAGGGGAGGAAGATGCTGCCTGAGGCATCTTCTGAAAAAAAAAAAAAAAGGGGCAATGAGCACAATGTAATTGTCCATAACAAGATAGGAGGGAGTACTTGGTGGGAAATGCTTTAATGTCTTCTTCAAGCAAGGGTGCTGTGAAAGGCAGAAACCCAACCCTCCACGCTGGGTGCTTGGAGAGAACCATGCCAAAACATGTACTGCCTGCATGCAGTTGGGCTTGGCTGAGCAACCTGCTTCGATGCACTTCTGAGCATCTCCAAAATACCCATTGCCAGTCCTCGTAAACACACAACAGTTTTCACCTTTGAAATGAAACCTCTGTATCAGGTGTGAATGGGACTCATCCTTTTTTTGTGCAAGAGGGATCAGAAATAAAACAGTGCCTGGCCTCACAGGTCTTGCTGGTGGTCTTTTTTGTTTTCTCAATGGAAATAAATAATTATTGGAAGCATATCTTTAGTAACTATTACTCTAGAGTGAACTTTGAACTTAATTCATCCTCAATTGCCTGGTGAGGTGGGCTAGCGATGTGTGTATTTTAATCCGGCTGTTTTGTAGGTTTTTGGCTGAACAGGCATAAAAATGAGAAGGGAATTCCAATATAAATATTCCCGCTTTCACCTTCTTTGTTCCTGCGGTCCTTGTGATGGTGCACTCCTGCTTCTCCAGACTGACTACAACATGCAGCAAAGCCTGTATTTCTAGTATTGGAAGAAGTTATGGGGAAAAAAAGGGAGCAAACAGGTTTGCAGGCTTTCTGTAAACATGTTTTTAAAAAAGAGAAGGAAACAAACTCTTTTTCATTTTTCATTGTGAGTAACCTTTAACCAGGCACAGTAGCACTGGTTTCGGTTGCTGTGCTGGAGAACTGTAGGACTGAGCCCTAAAAAGCAAAATAATAGCTTGACATGAAGCAATAAATTAGGATTCTGGTTTGCCTCTCTCTCACCTCAATTTTACACTAGCATAACAGCACTGACATTACTGGTGGTATTGCTGACTTATCCTGAGGAAAGGAAGAAGAAAATCAAGCTTTGAATTTTTTACAGTTTTCCTAGTGACAAAAAAATATCCCACGGATGATTACTTTGGATGTGTCACTATAGCCCTTGATATGAACTACAGACTTACAATGTGTGCCGCTTGAGTGTATTTCACCTTTATTCATTCCTCAAAAGCAACATTAACTGACAACCAGCAAAGAGGTTTTTGCCCGCTTACCCACACTAGACTATCTGCCCTAGTCTATTTGTACCTATTTAATCTTCTGCAAATTATTCTTTCTTCTCTTCCATCTTTTTGAAGATGTTTTGCTGCAAATCACTGATAATCAGGATTTAGAATGAAAGCACCAGCGGATTATTAACAATGGAAAAATAACTATAATGAAAGGAAGCATTTTTACATAATGAATGAGTTGTTAGCATACCCAGAACTGCAGGGTGGCTCAGACCCATAGAATTCCTGTTTCTTTAAATAACAGCTGCTTGAAATATTATTATTCTCAGCAGCAAAACAGGTCATATTAGAAAAAAAAAATATTTCAAATATGTGTTGCCATGATGCTACAGGAACAAAAGGTTAATAGCCCTGGGTTCTCTACAACCAATTTTTACACTTCTGGAACAAACATGTTTTCTGCAGTAGAAAAAGAGAGAAAAGTTCAAATTTTAAAAAGCCTCTACAGATATTTTCGGGTCACTTATTCTGTTTTGGGTTTGGATTTTGTCTCATGGCGCTTGTGTTTTTCTGGTTTGGGGGTTGAGAAGTGGGAAAAATACTGGAGGGGGTGTCTTTCAAGTGTAGTTTTCAAAGGGCATTTAGACACCATTAGAGTCAGCTTTCTATTTTACAAAGTAGTCAAACAGAGATTTGCTCGAGTGAGTTTGAGCCAATGCAGCAGCAGAATTTCAGTCCAGCAAGTGCAGTTTTTCATTGTTGACTTGCCTACAGTTTGCCTGAAAAGTCTTGAAGTCATTTCAGTGCCTGTACTCTCCTCCCCCGGTGATCGTGATGGGGAGAGCTGCTCTTCATTTCATTTTTGTCACTAACCACATCATTGCACTTATGGTTGTGTCTGTATGTCATGGAAAAGCGACACAGTTGTCCTCTTGAGTCCATTCTCCTGTGAAAAGAGAGGAGGAGGGCCAGGTTGAGAAAAATTGTCACCATAGGCTGCCTGCTGCTCTCTTGCTCTTCAGAAATTATTAAGAAAAGACAATAGGTCTTATAACTCGCACCCAAGACATTGGTAAAGAGCCAACGTTGGGGTGCAAGAGTAGGTTCTCACACATCCTCAGGTACTGTCCTTGCCCCTCTTCAGGGAGTAATGTCGTCCTTCCATCTGAGGATGTCCCTACAAGAGGATTTCTGTAAGAGGATATTCCAATTTTCTTTCCTCCACTCTGGTGACCCTTCAGGGGCTTTCTCATCTAAACAGAAACAGGTCCCCTTGCAGGGTGTTGGAAGGCATAATTAATTCATCTTCATTCATCACTTTGGGGATGTGAAGAGCTGCATCATTGCTAAGTGTTATAACTATTTTAGTTTAGGATCATTAATCATTTACTGGGTTTGCCCAGGTCTGCAATTTATTTGGTGCAAGCTGGTGATGTCTTTGGTAATGAGCATTAAGTTCTCAGTAATAAGTAATGACCTTATTACTATATAGACCCTGATGCCAGACCCAGGAGATATCATAGAATTAATTTTGCTGAAAAGAGGATTGGCCCCGTTGTGATATGAGTGCACAAAGTCCAGACATATGATAGTGGACAGTTCACCAAATACATATTTTAAATATGGTCCAAGGCTGATGTGTGAAAGAGAGTCAACAGGAGGCAACATGGACTGTCCAAGGACTTCCTGAACACATGGATTTCTATTTGCAGTAATAGAAATCTCATGCCGTAAAATGTCCAAGTGTGGCACATACAACATTGCACTTATACACCTCAGGCATCCTGAGAGAATCTGATTCCTAAAACAAAAACAAGTAGCCTTATATGTTTACGACATCATTTGCTATGTTTTCCTAATGGTAACAGAGTTTTTTGCCAAATGTTATTATTTCTTGGATTTGTAGTATAATTGTACTGCATTACATTAAAAAATTATGTGTAAATGTTTATATCCTTGCATGATTGCAGATGTACAGAACATGATGGGGCATGCACTAAATCAGTGGATTAGCACTGACATCACATAATTAAGAATTCTCTTTGTCACCGTATGATTTTGTTTATCTGTTTATTTATATGGTTTCTTTTTTAACAAGCTGAAATATGTCAATAGCACTGACTCTTCTTTGTATAATGTTGTTGGAGTCCACGTTATATACAGTAAAAGGAAGTACAGTACAGCTTTACCCCATCTCTTTATTCATGATACTACAAATGAAAAAAATACCAAACAGAAAACACATTAAAATATCTACTAGAAATGTTCTCACTTTGCCATTACGGTAAGGTTTTACTTTAGAATTCAGCATATTCTGTGGACTTAAGAATAATACCTTTTTCTCACACTCTGATTTTTCAGCAAGGGAAGTGATGTAAACATTCTCGTCCCAAGTTTATCAACAAGAAACAAATATAACTCAAAAAATAACACTAATAAAAAATATTACATCCTCCCCATGGCCTCTGTGCAGTCCCCATTGCTCTCCTTGCAGCACTGATCCTGAAGGGCAAAGAATGTAGAATTTAAATGTCAATTATTATTTGTGGTTTATTTGCTGCAACTGAATTCAGGTAAAAATTCTGTGTGCAAGGGATAAATGCTCTAAGAAAAGCTAGAGTATTGCAGTCTTCAGCTTAGACACCTGGAGAGAGAAGAAACTCAGGAATAATTTTTCAGGGAAATAGAGATTGTTATGGCAAAGAGACCACCCTCCAAGTGCAAAATTCAAAATCTCAGGGAGGGAAGGAAGAATCATGTGTATGCATCTCTTTTGAAGGGAAGTTAATGAAAATATCAGTCAATATCGAGCTTTTTTAACATATTTGCATTCAACAATTAAGAGGTGCTTTCACAGGTGTGCCTAGAGACATTAACTTCAAAATAATTTTGTAGCTTGTCTCACAGATTTTAAAAAGAGTTTGTTAAATTTGAGGGGAAAATATGTTCACTGATGTTTGCCAGTAATCTGGGAAGTTTCTCCTAGTTTAGGGAACAAAAAGCTGTCCTTCTCTTGACACTGTAATTTAGCCTGTTCAATTGTCATGATGCTTGGGAGATAGCTCTAAAACATAATCCTGGTTATCTATGGTCCATTTATTCTCTCTTTATGGACCGAATCCCAAACAGTGGCAAACACTTGAAACAGCACCTTCAGAATCCAGCCCTAAATTACTCAATGAAATTGCTTGGGAAGTTAATCTTTGATTCTCCAGCATTTGATCTATGCTCAGCCTATCTTCTCCACATGAAATTGTAACCTATCTTCTGAAATATAACAGTGATTCCAACACCAGCCACATGTCCTGAGCAAACAGACTAATCCAAGAGACAGGATAAGATATAAACTTTTAAAAATTAAAGTGATTTTTTTCCAATGTGGTTGTCTCCAAAGAACAGAGAAATAAATAGGGAAAAATCACATTAGTCTGAATGCTGGGATGCTGAGATTGAAAAGAGAGATGATTTCATATGATGAGGACCACCAAAACTGATTTCCTGGGCAGTAAATGATAAACAACGAATTTATTTCAGGTTGCAGAGGTTCTGCTGAAGGCAGCGTTGGTTTGATGGAGGGTTAGAAACAAAGTCCAGCAGGGACATTGGAAGGAATGGGGAGTGAATTGACACCTGCAGGTTTGGCTAATGCCTTCTGAAGGGGATGCCAACCACCAGTTTTCCCTTCTTGGATGAAAAGTAAACAAAAGAAAACAAATAAATTAGACAACAAAACAGAAGACTCCCACTGTACTCACAGCCAATAAGTAAAAAAGATTAATTGAACCACATAGATTTTACTACACTGGTTGTCCTTCTGCCTTTTAGAGATATTTAGGTTTCTTGTAGGTTGGGAATAAACCTGCAACATCTTTTCAGCACAGGCAAAGAAAAGGTGTGAATCTGCTAAAATTCATCTATTATTTATCTAATATGCTATAATTTGTCTATATATCAACTCCCTCTAAGTACCATGGACGTATTTTTGGCAGCATGTGGAAGACAGGTTGCAGGAGTGATAGTAGAAATGTGAAAACAAACAAACAAGCAAAAAAAAATCAGCTCTAACGTAGTGAAAAGAAAATAAATAGAATTTCATAAAGGAACAAAAAGTCCAGGACCCCACCTTAAAATGAGGCTTCAAATGTACAAAACGGGCTGGCAATACTGAATATTCTCACTTTTAAAATAGGATGCTCAGCCTTTCATTTGAGTTAAGTAGATATCATCAAAAATGTAGACATGCATGGAGAAGGAGAGAGTGAGAGAAACATTTCAGAAAATTGACAGCTTTGTGGGTGAGTTGAAAGCAGAAGCAAGATATATTAAAAATACCAGAGAGATACACATGGAAATACAGGAATCCTGGTGATTAAGGGTGTTGTCAATAGGCCCTGACAGTAGGTATGCTCTGAGAGTGAAGGCATTTCAAATACAGACAATAAAATACCAGAAAGATAAACAGCTCCTTCATCAGGTTTGACTAAGTTTACCCTGGTCATCCTGCAGTCAATTAAATTATCTGTTAAGATGGTTTCTCTGGTTATTCCACGGGCAGCACCAACCCTCTGATTTTGCTGGTCAGAGCTGCCTTAAAGTAGTGTGCTCTGTCTTTTGTGTTTAAATATCTGACAGATAAGCTTGAGACTGAGGACAGGGAATGTTGAGTACCAGGACTGGAGGCCCTTGGGATTGAATGTTCTCTAATTCACAGGTCCAGTCCTGTCTGCACAGCCGCTCCTGAGCACTTGAGTCAACATCTCTCATTGGAGATGTCTCTCAGTGAAGACAGGGGGTTTGAAATCCATTAGTGCTGAACAGCGTCACAGTCACCAGTGACTGCGTGCAGAAGGGAGGCCAGCAGATATACCCGAGGGGACGTGAGGAGAAAGGCAGCTTCCAGCTCCAAAGTGCAGCATGGGCCCACAGCTGCTTCTCTGCACAGATTGCGCACCCACCCACCACCGTCCTGCAGGACGGAGTCTAACGATGGTGCTGAGGGACATGGTGTAGTGGTGAGTTGGCAGTGCTGGGTTAATGGTTGGACTTGATGATCTTAGAGGTCTCTTCCAGCCAAGTCTGTTCTGTTCTGTGATTCTGTGTGCAGTCTCTTTGGAAGGAGCTCCTATCACAGAGCCACTTCTTAGAATAAGTTACACCAAAGAGACAAAGTTCACTGTTCCTTGGTCAATTAATCAATTAATTAGGGTGACTTGCTCTGGCAGTGGACGGTAACACCTGAGTGAGGTCTTGAAGAAGTGGCCTACCTTACCTACCACAATGCATCTACTCAACTTACCAGTGTTATGGGGACAAAGCAGATTAGTACTCTGCCAAGAACCGCAGCCCCTCTAATTATTATTATTGCTCTTCTCTGTGCACTCTGTTGAACAGGGTCAGACACTGCTAGCCCAGCCATGGCACAACCAAGATAATTTTTTGGCATTTAACTTCTCCTGTTACTATTTTGCATCATTAATTCCACATTGAGGGGGCAGAAGGACAGTGGGATAGATAGACTTTTGCTGAAGGAGATGAGTAGACTTTTGAACTGACACAGTATTCCATATAATTGGAAATAACTGTGTTTGCTGGGGAATACAGTCCTAGCACCCAAGCAAGACCCATCAATATCTGTGCACTGCTGAGATCTCTTGAAATCCATCAGAAAGGTGACCTTCATTTTTGCATGCTAAAGATGGAGAGTAGGCACTGTGGGGCAGACTTGTAATAGCATCAGCAACTGCAATGCCCGTTTTTTCCCTGTTATGGGAGGGGAAAAAGAGATACCCTAAACCAAATGTAAATTGGGGGGCATTTTGGGTTCCTTAATCTTTTCTTATCTTTCCTCAGATAAGACCAAAATGATGGCTGTACCTTCTGATTATTGTGTTGTTGTTACAGTCATTGTAGCATATACATAAAAATATGAGTTACATACGGTAATAGCTGTGCAGAGATACTGTTTCAGTGCAACTACCTGTGATTACCTGTTCTTTGGAACCTCTTTAGAAGACTCATGTATCACCACTCATGATCTTGAAGATCTAGATGAATTTGGGCTCATGACATGTTAAAAATCATATGATCACATCCAGAATAATGAATTTTGAATTGTTTCACATGCATGCAGCTGTGCTTTGTGTACGCTGTCCTGCTTCGTTCCCCTTGAGTAGAATTAAAAAGACAGTGTTTTGAATCCAAACAGTTTAGATACAGTTGCTGGAATACGTCCACCTCCCCAGCCCAAGCTAGGTTTGCCCTGCTTAATTTGCACATCCTCTTTATGAAACTAATGACCAAGCTCAGAAAAGGAGTTACAGGGAGGATCTCTTTTCCTCTTCAAAGAGCAGTATGATGTAGCAGCTCAGAACTTTTTAAAATGCTGATGTTCTTGTCACAAGCCCTTTTATTGCAGTGAATATCTTTATAGTATTATATTGTTATTTTACAGTCAGTTAAGACATTTACTGAAATTAAACAAGCAAACCCCAAACATCTGCACAATAGGCACTTTAAAAACACCTAATGATTAACTTTTGACAGAATGCTATGTTCTTACAATTTAAAAGTAAGAGATCTTTTCCTTATTGTGTATTAAAATGTTTACTCTTTAGCTGAGAATTTCATGATCACATTCTACAGAACAAACCCCAGCACCACATTCAGTATTTCTCCAGAGCAGGCAATGTTTGCATCAACACATTACAAACATATACAGAAGCACAGCGGTAAATACAGTCCTAGGCCAAATCTGTGTATTTTTTCTTTGACTCCTGAAGCCTGTGGACAGTTTTGTTGACAACAATGTTTTTATCTGATCAGAAGGTAAAAGTAATGGAAGTATTGGATGACTTTGAAAAACTGTACTGTAAAAACATGTCTGGTAAAATAATTTCTGAGATTATTCCTTTTTTTAAAATGTAATTGTTGATATTGTTGATAGTGTAATGACACTGGTCTTTCGTGCCTGGGCTTTGGCCATTCTCCAGCATTAGCAATTATTTGTATCACATCTTTTGAGCATAAGCACATAATCACATTGAGTTTGACTTGTAAATACATAGATGAGAATCCAGTGAAATATGTTAGTATTGACCAGCTTTTAAACACTCTTGTTGCACTGGGAAAACACTGACATTGTCAGAACTCTCAGTGGTGCATAAGTGAAAGTAATTTCCTAAACAGGACTATTTAATAAAAAATTGGAAAAAACATAGAATCAGTAATAGATACTAATATTTAGGTTTTGAGAGCCATTAAGTTGTTCAGTTTTCTGTGTGCAGCTGTGAAAACTGTTGACGTAACATTAGCCACATTGCTGGAAACTAGTCACAAGCTTCTCTTCCGGTGTCATAAAATACTGACTTGAGCGTTGTATTTGTGGGTGGAAGTCCTGCATAGGCTGTTTGGCGTCACTTTGCTACCAGCTCTGCAGCTAAGTCAATATGGATTTTCGTAATGGAGAGAATCTTTCTCGTAATGAACTCGAGTTCATCACTATGAAAAGCATGCTCTGTTTACAATGATAAATAAATGATAATAATAGTCTCAGCAGCTACAACTCATCTTTAGAAATAATACAGCTGAAGCACAGAAAATGACTTCAGTTAGTGCCTCTACATCATAGTGTGCTTAAACGTAAAGGTATTACTATAGGGTTTTCTTTAACATAAAAAAAAAAATACCCAACTGTGTTTTATTTAGCCTTTCTTCTTAATATACCATGCTGTTCTATTGCATCATATTATACAGATGCCATACTAGTCAGACACAACAGTGTTAGCTATTATTACGATGTAATAGTCTGGTATATTAACTGTGAGATTTCCATTGTATTGCATTAATGCCCTTTGTCCTATTCATCTCATATTATTGGAGGGAAAATCAATAGGGAATTGCAAGTATCATCTGCTGACATTTTCGTATCCTATTGGTACTATTTTTAGTTCATGATATTATACTATTTAGTGTATCTTGTGGAAATCAAAGCATTAAAAGAGAGATCAGGATGTAAATAACCTTTTATAAATAATCTTTGTGATTTAAAGAAAAAAAGAAAAAAAAGAACTGATAAAACAAAGCAACCTCAAAATAATCTAAATGATCTCTGAATACTTAATAACTTGCTGGCTGACATTTTGAAAATTATGTTTATATTATGAGATGTTTGTCCTTGGAGTTTGGTGCTTCCAGCTGTCAAATCAGGGCCATTTCAAGGGTGGACCACAAGATAATAGATCTTCTGCTTTGCAGCAATAGCAGCCTTCAGAGGGGTTACTGAGGTCCCTCAAAATCTGGAGGACCATGTTGCTAGAGGTCAAATGGGCACCTTGGAGACTACACATTGTGACCTGAGATACGTAAGGGGGGGTCTGAAGTGAGGGATAAGTCCTGTCCCTGGCAGCTGGCGGGGCAGGCCAGTGACACCCAATGCAGATCTCCAGAGCAAATTCAACACTTATGTTCAAGGTGTCTTGCAAAAGGTCTGAAAGAATGTGAGGAGTAAGAGGAAAACACACTCAGTTTTGCTTCCTAAGCACAGTTCTATAGGTTTATGGTGCATGGGAAGTATTGGATCAGTACAAGGTACAGCAGCTCTGGCAGTTCTGCGGTGTTATACTGACGTTGCCACTGTTGCTGACTACAAAAATTCATCTTATTTCTCATATCTGAGAAATAAGATGGCAGCAGGACTGGTTTTCAGTGGCAGCAGGACTGGTTTTTATTGAGATGCTGCCACTTTTTACAGTCTGGGGATGGGATTCTTTCCCTACATGTTCATACTTATGTGCCCTGTTTACATGAGCAGCTATGACATCTTTTTAAAAACTGACTGTGCATTGTATGTAATTTTTCATTCAAGTTGGGGACCTCTTTTTCAAAATATTTCCCTTCATATTCATCTGCAGTTCAAAGGATTGGCAAATGCTGACAGAAAATCCTGGAAACATAAAACAGTTTGAATATTTCTGTCATTCTGAAATGTGATTTGGGAGTTTTTCTAATCGGTTAGTGCGTCTTATTTTAAAAGCTGTAGAGTTCCTGTGGAGTCTTTTATTTGCTTTTTTCAAATGTGTACAGGTTTTGTGTGAGGAGGCTTTGAATTGAAAACTCTTGGGATCAGTCCTACCCTTTTCTATTCTTTGGGGATTAAATAGTCAGACTCAGAAATGTGATAATAAAGAGGAGCAGAGAGATGAGATAACCAAAAGAGAGGTAAGGATTAGAGGGGATTTAATTTGGGAGAAAATAAACTATGTAGAGGAGGAGAAATCAGAAGGGTTTGATTGACGAAAAGAGTAAGGAGAGATCCTGTGATGTGATCTTTCTTGTAGCATAGGAATATACCTTATCTTCGTAACAATACATTCACTGAAGTTGTTTATATGTGAAGTGACTGTTGAGAGAGTTTTTGATTATATATAAAAAATAATTACTACATGGCTGTTACCATTAAGGTCTTGACAGAGCAATAGTGAAATCAGCAGTGAAATTTCTCCTGAGCAGCCCTCTTGTAGCCTTAACTTTTCTCAGTTCTGACTTAAATATCTTCAGTGTGTGAGGGTTTTTTTCACAAAAACTATTAAAATTGTCTCAGACCATGCAGTGAGTTCTGTTAGGTGAGCACAGCGATGGCTTACCATCCTGTCAATAAATGGAAATGCCCCGTTGTCCTACAGGCAGATGTTAAAGCAGAGTAACATCTGCTGTTAAAGAAAGCTTTAGGTGGAGGCATATCTTGCTGCTGAAGGGCACTCCCTGTAACAAACCCCTAGCACCTACAGTGGTGTTACTCCAGGTATGTCTCACTGTGTTGTTCCTGGTACGCTGCTGAGAGGTTCAAGCTTGCACATCGAAAAGGGGACATGTCCACTTTACACGTGCCCTCGTCAGAAATGTTTGCTCAGCTTGGAGTGACGACCTTAAAATATGGTGGTTTCAGTTCTGTAATGAAGACAAAAGAGCTTTTCCTGCACTTTGGAGGATCATTAGTTTATGAAAAAGAGAGCCTGATGGTGGGAGAGTGACCCTGGAATAAGCACTTGTCTCTAACACACATGGTGTCACATCTTGTTCAATGCAGTCAAGCTCAGGCTTGTACTAGGGAGAGGGTTCAGCTGGTTTGCTCTCATATATTTAGTGTTATCCATTTTACAACAGAATTCCTTATTCTGTTATGGGGGAAAACATCTTTTAGCTGTTCACAGTCTTTCTCCAAAACAGTATTTTCACCTGAAATCCCAATCTGATATGTAAAACTGTGGCAGAGTAGTGTTAACTGTAAACCTCAGTGGGAAATTAATGGCCTTCAATTCAAAAGGGTTTTTAAATATTATAAACCTATATTTAAATAATCCAAGTGTATGATTTAGACAGACCACTTTGAACACCATCCCTCAGATATTTCTGGTCTTTTTTTTTGCTCTTAAATGATTATTCATTACTTCAGTGCATTATAATAACCCCTGCATAACTCAGGGCTCCATTAGTCTGGGCATTGTGCATGGAAACATGGAGGAGAGAAGAAAAGAAAGAAGAGAAAAAAAAATCCAGCCCACATTCCTGAGATCATACACTATAGCTGGGAGGACTGTACATCAAATAAACCTAAATAAAAGATTTAAACAAATTGGTATTTACAATAGGTCATATTTTTTATTCATTTTCTATCTTTATCTCAGCAAACTTCAATCAAAGTCAGTGAGAACTTGACCTGATAAGAAGAGTTTTTGTGTGTGGTTTATCACTGTCTTATATGAACATGTCATGGACACTGAAGAATTGAACCTGATATTACTTGCATCAGGAAGGTATTACTTGTCCTGTCTTCAAGGAAAACTAGAAACAGACTATTGAAACGATCTCTCCAAGAAAATGGAGTATTTTTTAGCAGACAGAGAAATACAGTATTTGTCTCCCAGTCACTTACATTAGGAATCCAATGATTTTCCTCTGTTATAAGCTTGGCTAATTTTAAACGCTATGTTCATATAGACAAAAGAGATGGTAGTTTCAACCACCAAAGCATTAGAATGGCATCTCAGAGGAAAGGATTTTACTACTGTATATTTTCCTTTATTAATTCCTCCCTCATCACATTATGCCCCAAACACATTATATTATTTTCATAAAATGGGTCCCTACTCTTTCATCTCAAAAGCACACAGAAAGTACATGAGGAAATCAGCAAAGAGGTAGAGCTATCCCTTTGACAATCTCTGGATGTTTGCTGTGCTTAATCACTGAAGAGACAGCCTGAAAGGGGCCAACACTGAATATCAAAATCATTGCCTGTGGGTATTAATAGGCTGCCTTCCATTCAGGGTTCACAGTGGGTTTTACCAGTTTACAAGGAAAAGCAAAAATTAGCAATATTTGGCATTTAAATCGAAAACTGCATAGTTTTTGTGCAGAAACACAGGTCCAAAGGTATCTGTACTGTATGCACTGGACTGTGCTCACCCTGGGTTGGCACAGGTTCCATTCCATAAATGGTTGTCTTGAAATGACAGTAAGGACAAGAGAAATTCAGAGAAGCTCAGAAAGAGCTTTGCACCATCTTTGCAGTTCTGGCCAGAGATAAGAATGTGGATGAAACAAGAGCAGTGTCTGTATGATGTAAAAACTCACTTCTGTTCACTTTTTGGGAATCTCATCGTGGCCCTGAGTGTTTTATTGAACATGTCCTGTGCTTCCTTTTTTACTCTGTGCAAAAACATTTTCCAATACATCTTTTATTATTTGTTCCAATGAAAACACTTGCTGCCAAAGAATAAGGTAAATAATGAGAAATAAGGACACAAAGATATATGGAAGACCTGAATGATGAAAAAAAACAAAAACAAAACAAAACAAAAAAACCACCCTAATTTTCATAATGTAATATAGAAAGGAAAAGCAGAGGAGAAGAAGAGCAGGATCAGAAAATGAGTTATCGGTTCTTTTTGAATCCGCAGGGACAGACTGGCCAAGGGAAAAGAACTCATCCCGTCACTGGAGGGAGCCTCCCAGTTGCAGAAGAGGAATCTTTCTGAGGCAGTCTTGTGATAAATTTTCTGAAAAAATGAAGATAATTTAGATATCTTAATCTACTGAAACAATTATAAAAGTAAGAGTTAAGATATATTTAAAAATATGAATAAAGCATTTCATGGATTCCTCCATGGCTGCAGAACTGAATTAATCAGCATCAATTATAAAAAAAAATATTAATGCTGAGTGAATAATTAACAATTCATAATTTATTCAATGAAATGAGCTCCTCTTGCTGCTTGTGGAATGCCCTCTTTTTTTTCTTTTTTTTTAATTTGATTTCGTGTGGCATCCTAACTAGTACTTTGGCAGTGTTTATTGCCCTCTCCCCTAGAACTGTTCAAAAATGGATCTTTCTTTATATTCATGGCTTAATGTTTAGGTTTTTTCAGATTTTTCTCATGGCATTGTGTAAGGTGCCTGATTAGATTAGCACATGGGCTTCTCTTGCATGAATACACAGCTATGGATCAGCCATTCATTTTCTTCGAATATTTGTGAGCAAGGGTGTGGAATGCACTTTTTACTCATGCAAGTAAAATGCTATTGAATTAGTGTTTCTGAAAAACAAACAGATGCAGAGATTCATGATGGCGGTGGTAAATTCCTCAAACAATTTTCATGAATAGTCTCAGGAAGCTTCTTCAGGCTTTCTCACATTTTCACTTTTTAAAAGTTTCTCAGATCAAAACTCTTGAATTTTTATCAAGAGTGTAATTATTGTTTTCATGCAGCTGCTCTCCTAGAACACTTAGTTCAGTTTTCTTATATCTGTACAAATTGTCTGAACTCCATTCTTTGCAATATAACAGTTTTACTGCTATTATTATTACTAGCCTGTAAAAATGAGTTCCTCCTTTTTGAGGTTGTTCCTGTAATGCAAACATTCTCACCACTGTGTGAAAAAAAGAGGGGAAAAAAAGTGTTAATTCATTTGCTATGGACAGTTTACATGTGAAGGATATTGTTCTCAAGAAAACTTCAGTCACAGTACTTATCAAGTAAGATTTGATCATTGGAAGATTTTCCTTTTAAGAAAGTATAGTACCTTTTTTTATTTTTGCCCGCTTATTTTCCTGGTTAGAACACTGGCAGAGAAACACTATAAATTCTAGGTATTTCTTATGTAAGCTCTTCTGGATTATGGATCTTCCTTCATCTCATGTGATGAGCCACAGAGGAAATCCTGAGAGATGATGTGGCTCTGATCAGCTCTCACAAAATCGATGTGAGTTGTCTGTTCCCATTCCTGAAAGCTGAAGATAAAAATATTCATGTTTTAATTTATATATTTAGTTTTATTTCTTACCTTCCTTCTGTCAAAATTTCATTGCCATGACTTGTACCCACAGTCAAATCCTGCCCTCAAACACACAAACTATCACCACAGCAGACACACCAGCAGGACTGGAGCTTCCTTTCTCAGCCAAATAATTCTGGTTTTGTGAGTGCATAGAAAGGCAGATGTACTTTGAAATGTTTGACCTGTTTAAAAATTAAACATCATACAGTTTTCACTTCATCCTTTTTTCTCTCAGAAGTTCTTCTGTCAACTGATGGCACCCCATGAAAGAAGTATTTGTTGAGTGAAAAAAAAAAATTGTGTTTTGAAGTTTCTTCCTGATTTTTTTTTTATTTTTATTTTTAATCCACATTGCAGCAAAAAAAAATATTTTTCATCTTTTGAGTTGCTTCTATATTTGAGCATTCTAAATTATTCTACATCTGTTTGTTTGGGTTTTTTTTTTCTGAAAAATAAGAGTTTCTGTTGAGCGTTCATCAAAGCATTTCTGGCAAAACGAATTCCTGAATAGAAATTAATTGGATATCAAAAATATGCAAAATTTATGATGCAAAATCCCCTACTTTTTGGGTTGGTTTGGTTTTGGGTTTTTTTTTAAGCAATTGCAAAAATATGGTGACACAGCTGTATTGTGCAAACTTTTTCAAATTTCACCATTTTCCAACAAAATTCTGCAGAATGAAAAGGATAAGTGTGGCACAATTCCCTTTGCAGTGGAGCATTCACAGCAGCTCAGTTACCCCATTGTACCATCTGAAGTGTCCCTCAAACAGGAGGGAAGCAGTACTTGGAGCAACCAACTTGATACTTCTTCTGAACCCCTAGGTCTCATGTTACTGAACCTTTCTATATTGTTAAAGTCTTAAATTATTTATCAAGATCATGTTCAAAACTGACTAGTTCTGTTGCATGCTGAAGAGGGGAGCTGATAAGTCGGGAGAAGAAAGTATATTTTCTCTGCCACTTATTAAGTGTCGCATTTTTTCTGGTGTTTGAATTCTGATTTGTGGCATTTCATAAAACTCTTTGATAATCTGTGAGATTTCACATTCAACTGGGTTTAAGTAACAGGGTAATAGACTTGTTTCAGAGGTTCTCGTTCCCCCAGAATTTATATTCATTTTTAAATATTAGGGAGAAAAAAACCTCCTGAGAACTAGAACAAAGAGTGCTCCACAGTTCCAATTTTAGTTTGCAAGAAAGAATGGTTAATGATATTTTCAACTGCCAAAGCTGTTGGTTTTGCAGCTCAGACTTAAAACCAAATTTAAACTTTATTTCTGACTGGTGTGTAATATCAAGTAAGATATTAGGATTTTTAGGTTTCAATGCAAACACAAGAAAATCTGCTACCATTATACATTTTTAAGAGTGTGTCTAGTTGTTCTTTATGATTTAAATGCAGTGTATAATACTTGGGTCATGATTCAGGAGAACAGTATTGTTCATGACCAAAAAAATGTATTAACAAAATTTTCTATATTGCTAAATTAGGTTTTTAATTCAGGACAAGATTCACTCTTATCTTATACTGGGATAAATTTAACCTCATTGGAGTAATAATGGTGTAAGGGAGATGAGGCATGTCCCCAAAGATCCCAGCTGAAGTGCAGGGGTTTGGACCCTGAGCCCTGAATTAAGGTTGACATATGGGTGGTTCCCACAGTCCTTCAAAAGGAGGGGATGAGTTTGCCTTTTGGCTTTCCTCCAAGGTGTGGCTGACCTTGCAGGGAAAGCCCTTGGGTAAATGAGCCCCAGGTGCCCTGCATTGGGTAAATGAGTGCCAGGTGTCCTGCTTTGGGGATAAAAGCTGGGACCACTTGCAGGAAGGGTGGAGTGTCTGTCTGTGAGGTGGATGCGCTTTGCAGAGTTTCCTGTTGGGGAAGGACCTCCTGACTCTCTGCAACTGGGCCCTGGTCAGGTTTGTTGCTTGTAAACATGGGCTTTGTGGGAACAATATGTGGCTGCCTCTGTCCTATGTTATCAGCCTCTTGGCTTGGTTGTCTATCTTTTCTATGGGAGACTTCATTGCTTTGTTTGTTCTGCCAGTTGTTGGTTGTGCTGTGTCCTTCCTGGGGTTGTTTGGATTGTTGGGGTTGATGTCTATTATGTGTAACCTGATTGATTTTTTTGTACCCTTAGCAATCACCCATGTATTGACCCTTTTGTGTACAATAGAATCTGGTTACCGGTTTGTTCTACTGCTGGCTGTGTCCTTTGTACTAGCCCTAGTAACTGGGAAAACACCAGCTCAATCACAAAATTTAGGCTTTAATGTGTGTTGTTATGTGACATCATGCAAATGTTTGGAGCATGTGGGTGCAGCAAATATATTTCTTGGAAAAAGCTGTCAGTGTTTTTGTTGTTTAGGTCACTTAAGTTAAATGTGGTGAAACAGATTAACAGCATGGTAGGGAATCAGCACCAGTCTTAATAAGGTACAAAAAGTGAATGTAAGGTAAACAAAACCGAAAAAGACAAGCAAACCAAACTGATAGTGTGTAGAAGGCAGTTGTCTGCAAACAGCATAGGAAAAAGTGCTTTAAGAAGAAACTTACTTAATGTTTTTCACTAATTCCTCATTTACTTGTTTTTCACGCAAGTGGACCAATCATTTTCTAACCTTCAGAAGTTAAAATACAATCTCAAAGTCAAAATGAATTTTCCTCTCCTCCTGCCTTGTCTACAAAAATTAAGATGTTATAAACTATTTACACCTTCACATACATCAGTCAGTGGAATTTCCATTTGCAACTCTGTATGAGGTGAATTTATATTGATGATATGGCATGAAGATGTGGAAACCAATGTGAGCTGAGCTTCAATGTTTCATTTTCCTGGATGGCAAATAAAAGTGTTGATTTTGTATTGAAAACTCAGTGGCAATTTTCATCAGTATGGCTGGGCAGATTTTGTGTTTAAGGTTTGATATAGAATTAGGGAGCATTTACATGAAGCCAGTTGTCAGAATATTGCAACACCCTATGGGAATTACAAAGAGGGTTCAACTATAACAGTACAAACACTAGCTAAATAAAGCTATTAATAAATAAGGTAGAATAGGGAAATCAGTAATGAATTAAGGGCAAGAAGGAAGACCCAGGTAACTATAGACCAGTCAGCCTCACCTCCATCCCTGGAAAGGTGGTGGAACAACTTATCCTGGGTGCTGCCTCTAGGCATACCAAGGATAAGAGAGTCATTAGAGGCAGTCAACATGGCTTCACCAAGGGGAAGTCATGCTTGACCAACCCAATAGCCTTTCATGAGGACATAACCCAGTGGATACATGATGGTAAAGTAGTGGATGTGGTCTATCTTGATTTCAGTAAAGCATTTGACACAGTCTCTCACAGCATCCTCATGGCTAAACTGAGGAAGTGTGGTCTGGATGGTCAAATAGTGAGGTGGATAGTGAACTGGCTGAAGGAAAGAAGCCAGAGAGCTCTGTGGTCAGTGGGACAGAGTCTAGTTGGAGGCCTGTATCTAGTGGAGTCCCTCAGGGGTCAGTACTGGGACCAGTACTATTCAATATATTCATCAATGATTTGGATGAGGGAATAGAGTTCTCTGTCAGCAAGTTTGCTGATGACACCAAACTGGGAGGAGTGGCTGACACAGCAGAAGGCTGTGCTGCCATTCCGAGAGACCTAGACAGGCTGGAGAGTTGGGCGGGGAGAAATGTAATGAAATATAACAAGGGCAAGTGTAGAAACTTTCATCTGAGTAAGAACAACTCCATGTGCCAGTATAACTTGGGGACTGACCTGTTGGAGAGCAGCATAGGGAAAAGGGACCTGGGGGGTCCTGGTGGACAGCAGGATGACCATGAGCCAGCAATGTGCCCTTGTGGCCAAGAAGGCCAATGGCATCCTGGGGTGTATTAGAAGGGGTGTGGTTAGTAGGTCAAGAGAGGTTCTCCTCCCCCTCTACTCTGCCCTGGTGAGGTCGCATCTGGAGTACTGTGCCCAGTTCTGGGTCCCCCCGTTCAAGAAGGACAAGGAACTGCTTGAGAGAGTCCAGTGCAGAGCCACAAAGATGAAGAAGGGAGTGGAACATCTCCCTTATGAGGAAAGGCTGAGGGAGCTGGGTCTCTTTAGCTGGGAGGAGCCAGAGGGGTGACCTCATTAATGTTTATAAATATGTCAAGGGTGAGTGTCATGAGGATGGAGCCAGGCTCTTCTCAGTGACATCCAATGATAGGACAAGGGACAACGGATGCCAGCTGGAACATGGAGGTTCCGCATAAATATGAGGAAGAACTTCTTTACAGCGAAGGCAACAGAGCACTGGAACAGGCTGCCCAGAGAGGTTGTGGAGTCTCCTTCTCTGGAGACATTCAAAACCCGCCTGGACATGTTCCTGTGTGACCCGATCCAGGTAATCCTGCTCTGGCAGGGGGATTGGACTAGATGATCTTTTGAGGTCCCTTCCAATCCCTAACATTCTGTGATTCTGTGAAGTGTAAAATGGCTAAGTGGATGAACTGCATTTATAAATAAGTCCCAATTTAGAAGAACAGGAAAAAGAGAAACAGCTAATTTGAAAGCCATGATGAGCTGGAAACCTTGCAGATTAAACTATTATTAAATAAAAAGTGGGAAAACCCTTAGGAAAATATGCAGTTTTGAACCAATAAACCATAAGCTTTTGGGTTACCCATACTCTTAGTTTTAGAGGGAACGTAGCTGCAAAAAGAAACAGTGAAATAGGCTTGATGAGAGTAAAGGTGAACTGAATTTACTATTTACTAAGTATAAGAAAGAAGAAAATTGAGGTTTGATTTGTGAACATGCTCAAGGCTTCATGATGGTGTGTAAACCACTGAAAGTATTTGGGATAAGGAAAACAAAATGAAGTACAAGATATTAGTGATTCTTTGGATGGATGACTGTTATGGCAAAAAGAGCAAGTATCCCTGCAATCATGAGAGAGAAACTGCTGACACTGGTCCTTAAGAACTACTCTCAACTGTTTGCTTGATTTGTTTAAATGAGAAATGGACTGTTGAAGAATCACTGCCTGTATTGCAATTCTGTGGATATTGTGACTAGACATGCACATCCTAGGATAAAAGCATGTGGATAACTGATGAATATTCCTACTGGATATTAGCTTAAACAACATTGTCAGCCAAGGTTTTGATAATGCTGAAGAATGAGGTTGATGGAATAATGGTCATTCACCAATAATCAGGACTGACTGGTATGAATTTGCATCATCCTTCATTAAGGTGCCAAAACCAGTAACAAATGTGGCTGGTTGGAAAACATAAACTGTTTTCTGTGATTTGTGGATCTTGCAGCCTCTTTCTTCCCCCAGTTTTATCTCATCAGATTCCCACAAGCACCATGTTTATCCGCTGTCCATATTAGGAACTTGATGAGTTGGTCTAGAAAATGGCAGTTTCTAGGAAGTGGGAATAATAAAGTTGATGATGGGAAGGGGAGGGTTGATTCTCAAAGCATTGTACTCTTCTAAAGGGTTCATTTGATTGCTATTCAATCTGCCTTAGAGAGCAGAAATATCATTATTCACACCAAAGACAAATTCATTTGAAAGTTCTGAATGACACAAGATGGAGCTGCTAATCACAGAGTCTACCTTCAATTAAGCAAACAATGAAGACATTAATAGCAGCTCTGCAGAAACTGACAAATAGCACTCATGATTGGAAGACACTTCTCAAATTGAACGAACAATATGCCACAGACCGATCTCATTTTGTGTTTGTTTATGTATTGATTATGCCAGAGTTTTGTCTCTTGATTTTGTGTCCCTCATCCCTCAGTTTTAGGCTGGCTGCTGCAATCCAGACCATATAAGAACTTAGAAGAAAAAAGTGTTTCCAGGTCAAAGCGACTATTTAGATCAAATCTGAATAGAATTGGGTTGCGCTTAAATAAATTTCCACTAACATGAAGAAAATGAGTGGTATCATGTAGAATTTATGACAATATAACAATGCCTTATGTAAAGGAGAATAGTTTTATTACATTTGTAAGCAACCTTGCCATTTCCACTTTGGAAGAGACAATGTAAAAATTGGCAAGGTGTAATCAAGGAATTGGGCTTTTTGCACCCTCAGCATACAAACTATAATACTGGTGAGTAGTGTATATGTTCAGGAGTTGGAAGACATAATCCCTTTGATATTAACTCAGCCAGTGCAGGCACTCCATTTAAACTGCAAAAGAAAATGCATTTGGCATCTTGCTCCATTGTCATACGTGCTCCAGACAGTCCTTTGAGACTGTAAAGACCTAGGGGTGTCATAGAAAATTGCCTAGGCTCTGCCTGCTGCATCATTTGAATGTGAACACACTTTCAGTAAACAGACTTACTAAGAATGGTCTGAGATCCACAGTAGGACAATAATTAGTCCAAAGATACGATGATGATGATGATGATGATAATGATGCTAGTAGAGCATGGCGTGGCTACAATTCAGGATATTAATGCATATGTAGGTTCACTCAAAACAAGAAACTTGGCACTTACTAGTGCCATGATTTGTAACAGGTGTAGCTCTAGACTATGGATTTGAATTTATTTAAATGTCATTTTCATCTTCCTTTGCCTGGGTATAAATTATATATTGTCATTAAAGAAATATAATTACTCTTTTGTTTCATTTGAAGGGAAATAGATTAGTGTGAACCTCTGCACTGTGATGACACTTTGCTTCTCTCTTCTTTAAAGCCAGACTGATGGTACCTTTAGCTGTATGACAGAGCATCCTTTAATGTCAGAGTAACTATTGGTGAAGTTTCAATGCTGCAATAGCATCTGAAAAGAGACTGTTCCATGAATGAGTACATTGTTTGTCAGAGCTCTGACTACATTCTGCACACTTCAGTATACGCAGACTCCCAGACCAGGCAGTAAGCAAACTGTCTGCTCATGCACAAGTAATAATTCGAATGATGTTTTTGTGGATGGCTATGGTTGGAAAAACTGTTCCTGTTGTCTTCTGAGAGCACTTGTGCTGGAGGTGGAAAAAGTAGTCCTGAGCATTTTCTCCTTAGTATTAGCATTTGGGTCTTGTAGTGAATACTCATGTACAAAATTGCTTTCTGATTTTGTACTGTGTGCATGATTACATTTGTCTTACTAAACATGTGAATCATTTGACTTCAACTTTCACAGCAGTGATGATGACATCATTGGGTTTCATAGGAGCACTCCAGCTGGTGACAAAGGACTGAGATCAGTATTATTAGCAGTTATCCTATCTTATTCATATACCCTCCTCACTCCTGACGGTCACAGCAATAAAAATATCATATAGTGTCTTTTCCTTTTACCCTTAGAGTTATTTTTTAAAATCCATTTCAATAAAGTCTGATGTCCTCTCTCAAATTCCAGTGATTAAAACTTGTGTCTACTCTTCTAGAGGATTATATGATCCTGTTAATTTGGCTTGCATTTTCAAATGCATATGCAGATATGACTTATTTATAAGGAAAAATACTTCCCTTCTATTCACTCTACTGCAGGCTATTTTTACTAAGCCAAATGCATCTCAACTGAACAGAAGTCATAATCAAAGAGACCTAAATAGCAAGGCACAATAATGTATGAAAGTATGGCTCTGGTGATGAGAACGATAGCCTGGGAAAGGTGTTGAGGATTGCCAGGTGGGTGACAGCAAGAGCAGCTGCAGTTTTATTTTTATGTATATCCTTTTGATTTACACTTTGAGTCTGTGCTGTTCGCTGCCTTGCATGTCAGAATTAATAATTCTGTAAAAGAATGCTGTAGCACCATTAATGGCAAAAAAACCCCAAAAATGCTCATTAATGTTGCTAACCTCAGGTGAAAAACAAAAACCAAAACTGTTTTCTTCATACATCTGGAAAAACTGGCAGGTTAATACTCTGCCACTTAATTCTTTAAAAAAAAAAACCTTGAAAAACTTACCTATTTTGAGAAGTACTCGACTTCAGTGGTTCCACCCCACTTAATGAGTTTGCATGTTGAGTATTTATACTCACATCCCTTTAATCTTTATTCTTCTTGGGACAAGGATCCTGCTTTGTACTTCATATTTTAAAATCTATTTGAAAGCATCAAGCTAGACTAATATGTTTTCACAACAAATTATTGATAAAACCTCTTTGTCCCAAAAACAAAGTTATGGAAATATTAGACTTGCAAAACATACCCTTGTGAAACTGCATGATATTGGTTCAGCTCCCTGTTTGTGTTTAATGCAATTTAATAATATTAAAATGCATCCACATATTGAAGATGATCCTAGTTTGGACTATCCACAATAGAGTGAATTTTCTTTCAAAACTTTGTTGTGGAAATGGTTTCCTATAGTCTTAAAGAGTCAGTAATTGAAGGGGGAAAAAAAACCCAAACAGATATGAAAGAAGCTTGCTGTCTGTGTAGTCAGTGAGTCTAGTCTAACAGGTGGCCTTAGAACTACATGTCCTCAGAACGCTACATTGACGTACTCATTCTGACTAGTGAAACTCTGGATAGGCATAGTAGGAAATGATCCCTAAAGTATCCGTGTAGAGACAGAAGGTCTTTTGTTGTTCAAATATTGTTTCTCTTACCGTCATGTACCTGTCTCTCAGTGACTGGCTGAGGAACTTTCTTACAGTAGCTGCAAGCAGACTGTGGGTTCCCACCACCTCTCCATTCAGCAGCAGCTGGGCTGGAAACTTCAGAAAGGAGCTGAAAGCTCTTGTGGGGACATCTCATCTCACATCTCAGAGTTCCTCTAGGTCAGGAGAAAATCCTAATTTTTAAATTCTGCAGTGGCCTTTCACAGGTTCCACATGCTCCCTTCAGAAGAGGCAAGCAGGCATTTTGGAAATTTGTGCTAAAATAGTTCTCCTGGCAAACGTCTCTGGAGACAACCATCCCAGAATCAACCTGTTAGTGGAATGGTATATTAATGAGGTTCCTAATTCCACAGAGAAGATTACAGCACCAGTGCTCAGTCTCACTACTGCAATTTATATTGGATTCACAGCTAAAATGTGCTGTATGTACAGCACTGTGTGTATTATACTTCACTAGTTAAAGTATGATAAAGTGATATCAGTTGACAGAGGATTGACATTGACTGGAAAATACACATTTTACTTTGCAAGAAGATTTTATTTCAAGTAATTTTTTTGTCTTTGATTAGTTGAATCTTTGTGAAAGATAAACACATTTATGTGCTAATGTTCAAAGGAGAGTATTTGTAGCAAAAGGAATCCCCTTTCTTTTGGATATTCACTGTTAGTTAGATTTTTGGTGCTGTTTTTCTCAGAAAGAAATTTTGCTTTTAATGATTGCACTGCTGAGTCACTGACTTACGCAACCGTTTCACCCTTCCCACAGCCCATGGTATACAAGGAAACCTTAGTCTTGAAAAAAGAAGGTTGAGAGCGGATCTTATTAATGTCTATAAACACCTGAGGAGTGAGGGTCAGGAGGAAGATGCCAGTTTTTTCACAGTGGTGCCCAGTGATAGGACATGGAATAACAGGTGCAAGCTGGAACATAGGAAGTTCTACCTCAACATGAGAAGAAACTGCTTTACTGTGAGGGTGACAGAGCACTGGAACAGGCTGCCCAGAGAGGTTGTGGAGTCTCCTTCTCTGGAGACTTTCCAAACCCGCCTAGACGCGTTCCTGTGTGGCCTACTCTAGATGATCCTGCTTTGGCTGGGGGATTGGACTAGATCTTTTGAGGACCCTTCCAACATCTAGTATTCTATGGTTCTATAATTCTATGAAATTATTCTTGCAAATCAAATAAAAGTGGCATCAAAAGTCCTTTGCTTCAAAAAAAGGACTTTCTTTGAAGCATCATTTTTAAATGCTGTGTTTCGTGTCCACCCCTTCTCATTTACTGGTTAACACTGTCAAGGTCATGACATCCAGAACTTTCTTTGCACAAACAGCAAAAGTTGAAGCCTTGCACCTCTCTGGAGCCTGCAGTGGATTCTGGTGGCTGAGACAGGACATATCTTCTGGTCCCATCTCAGCATCACAGGTGGGGACATGACGGAGGGGCTCAGCACCGCCGTGTGCAGGTTTTGTTTGAGGCCACTTGGCACCTCTGGACAGCCTTTCTGTGGCATTTGTAGGGTTATTGTAGGTTATTTGTACGGTATTGTAGGAATCACTATTCAAAGGAGACCAAGAAAAGAGGAGTTGACTGTATTTCCATTAAAAAGTCAGGCAGAAGCCTAGAGTGCTTGATGAAGGGGTTTTTTGTTTGGGTTTTTTTTTCCTGCCAGGTAGGAAGAAAGCAGTCCTTGGAATGTATGGTCTTTGTACAAAAAACGGTGGTTATGTTGTCATTTAGGATTTATGAAGGATGTTTTCTCCTTTATACTAACTGTAAAGAACAAATCAAATGCTTGCTTTCTAGCCCTGAAAATTAGTACACTCTAGAGAGCCAATTAAATATTATTTGCGTATCTCAGTGAATGTTCTTCTTTAACATTCTTCTTTTACAGCACACTCCAAGTATTTCTCACAAGCCGGGTACTTGGTATTATCAGACTAATTTAAGAGAGTTATTATAATAGAGCTTTTGCAATTATTTGGTATACTAGGTGACAAGACAGCATGGCTTTGCATTGCCAAGGTGCAAAACAAATTCAGTGTTTAATCGACCTGAGAGAAAAAGGACAATTCTCATTTGCATAAACATGTAGCCACAGAAACTGGATACACAGAGGTATAAGGAAAATAGACCTATTTTACATGATGTGCATAGAATATTTGACAGTTTAGATTGGAGGCATTATTGATGTGGGTAGGAATGGTGCAGTTGGTTGCCATGGATATGATTTTCCCTACTGGCAGTGCAAAGATTGGCAGGGATGGATGTTAAAAAAAAAAAAGACACACACACAAGACACACACACACACATGCACGCACACAAAAACACCCAAACCACTGCAACACTCTGGCAGCCTCATTCTCTTCTTTTGTTGAAAAGCTGTATATCTTTCTTGGGTTTTTTGCTGATGGCAGCTCACCTACTATGCAATGTAATCTAGAAACATTGATATTTCTACAGTAAATCATTTATGTACAATATGTATTTATACCCTGCACACAAAGCCATAGACATGTAAAGTATATTTCATATGTATGTATTCTGTGAAATAGAAAAATACAGGTATCTAATTCTTAGGGGAAAACGTATATGTGCCTGTATGTGTTTATAAGAAGACTCTTTTGTCCTGCTTTAAGTTATAATCTGAGACACCCATCAACCTTTATGTACACATTCAAACTTAAACAGCAAAATATGTGTACCATAGTATAAATGTGAATTTGTGCAAAAAGGTAAGTTATTTTTCACTGATGTTCTGCACTAGCTTTTTGATCATTTAGTCACTAGTTCACCTATGAACTACTGAAAATCCTACTTACCAACAAAAAACCCAAACAATCCCAAGCAAAACACAAGTTCTGCTGTCATTTTACAGCTTCTACCGAATGGTTGTTCAAGTTGCTTTGATCTGAATAAAATAAAACTAAAACATATACTTCACTTAGCATGTGAGAGGCCCTAGTGATGTCAGCAGAGCAGCGCAGACTTTTAAGTATTATTGCTTTGTTGATTTACCACTTGAGCGCAGAGCATGTCAGGCGCCGGCACAAGACCCAGGCCCATGCTCTCCTACAGTCTAGCTCAGAAATAAAAAAACTTATTTTAGCTTTCCTCCGAAGTGCTCTAATAATTGAGGCCAGCTTCCACTCTCAGTTAAAGCAGAGCAAACCACAGGCAGATATATTTTAAATGAATGCTCATCCATTCATGGTCTTCTGGGTATCAGGATAACTACCAGCATAGTGCTTCTTTTGAAGCAGATGACATTTGGAGTTGACATGTGACTTTTTCATCCTTGTTGTGGAGTTCTTTTTAATAAAATCATATTAAAATATAGTGAGAGTGCTTATCAAAATAACTAAAAAAAAAAAAAAAAAAGAAAACGCAAGACAACTTCTGCTTAATCTTTTCTGTCTGAAGGTGATATTCAGGCTTCAACCACTGCCCTCAGAAAATGTAATGACCTTACAGTGAAGGGACAAAAATTGTCAGTTCTTTGTTGTGGTCTAGGAGACAGACCTATGAGCAAAGATGGATGCTAAGGTCTCTGCCTAGTCCTGTCTCTTTCTGGGTAGATTATCTTTAAAAAATAATTTGACTTTCTCTTTCTATATCCTCAGTATGAACCGGAATATCTATAAAGTGCAAAGTGCCTTGGGATCTGTGAATGAAAAAAAGCTCTAAAAGTGGTCACGTGTATTAGAATTACATTTTCCCTAGTCTGCACAGTTGAAACAAGTAGTTCATCTAAGTTGCAACTCTGTGTGTGAATAAGCATCTCCTTCTTCTGCTTTGATGAGATGCTTGTCTTCCCAGTGGCTGTTACCAGGACTTGCTGCATTAGAACTACAGGGGCAGCAAGTTTTGCTTGCACACAAATGAGGCAGGGGGATTGAGAGGAAGGAGGAAAAACAGGGAGAGGAAGGAAACCAAGACTGAACTCCCAAGCAACAGTGAAGTCCTCTACCTAGAGTTTGAATGAGAAGACAGCGACCAGCACTGCAATAATGCACCTGAACTGATCTGAAAGAACTGTGTCCATGTATTTCATCACCTCTTCAGCTTCTTATGGAGAACACGATCCAGGTTCCAGTGGTGATGGGATAGTTGTTAAGAGCTTTCAAACTTAATGATTTTAATCTCTTTGCCTTCAGAACAAAGTTTTATTTAATTCTTAACAAAGAAAACATGCATATTTGTCTTTAGTCATCTCCTGTTCATTTTCCCGTTTTATTTCCCTCCAGTTAACTTCAGAACTTCTGGACTAATTTCAACCAATCTGCTAGCTTGGCTAATGCATCAAAGATATTAAGTTCCTATAAGGTTTCTGACTGCTAGATTAATGTGGAAGATCCTACTAATGTCCCAAGAGACTGTATGGGGGAGTTCCTTTGGAAATGATACTTCGTTACTTTCTCTGCTTATGAAACTGTGTGTTTTGATGTCTGATTATAGAGATGAAAGTGTGAATCATAAATATCTCACTGAATGCATCTCCTTTCACGAGCCTGGCTGTTAAGGTGGAAAGAGATCACAGCAGCTGTGACAGGCACTATGGCCCCATGGCAGCATCTGAAAGACAGAATTTCTGCCTTTTTTTTATAAGAGCACAGGAGATAAGTGTTATTGCAATGTTGCACAAACATTTTCTGTATTTTGAGCTGTGACTATCACTCTTCAGTGATTGGTGGGGAAATTTTGCAAACATCTGTTTGTCTTGGGTGAGCAACCACCTGCCTGAACCACGCTCTGGGACCTCTCTACGTTCTCGAATGGTCATTCTCAGTCCAGATTACTAATAAAACCCTAATAAAGCTTTCCCAAGATATTAGTTTAACACTGGGGTCACCTTCTTGTCCCAGCTTTGTTGATGGCTTACTTATGTATAGGTCAGATGAGAATATGGAGCGAGAAACCTTCACCATTTTCAGCACATTTATTTCATTAGTGGGATAGCTCTGCTTGCTGCAAATCACCAGCTTCTTCAAGATGCTGTTTTCTGGCTAATTTAAATGTCCTGATTTTTTTCATGCTTTCTCCTTATTTTTTTTTTTTTTTTTTCTCTTCTGGGTGTAACATATGCCCAGCTTTATAAATAAAACTTCAGGAAAAAGATATCTGGGGTTTTGTTTTCTAACATTGTCAGTACTGGATTAAAAGAGCCTTGTGATACCTCTGTCTTTTGTGTAGAAAACAACTCTGATCCTTGTTTCCTGAGCCACCCAAATTAAAGCTTGAAATGAAGGGTAAACAATAAGCCTGACATTTATTTATATATGAATAATTTCTCACAATGATGTTTCTGACCATATAGGCATTTCAGCAGCTTGTGAAGCAAGTCTAGTCTCACCTATACACAGAATATTGCATCTCTCTCCTCTGAAAATGATGTCAACAGAAGTTCTGACTCCTATGAAGATGGTCTTACTGATATACTGTACTTTCCTCACACTCAAATTAAAACTATAAATGCGTGGGTCAGGGAAATCACAAGCACAAATACAGGCTGGGCTGTGAATGGATTGAGAGCAGTCCTGAGGAGAACTTGGGGGTGTTGGTTGATGGAAAGCTCAACATGAGCTGACAATGTGCTCTTGCATCCCAGAAAGCCAACCGTATCCTGAGCTGCATCAAAAGAAGCATGGCCAGCAGGTCAAGGGAGATGATTCTCCCACCTCTACTCTGCTTTTGTGAAGACCTCACCTGGAGTACCGAAGGCAATGGACCTGTTGGAGTGAGTCCAGAGGAGGGTGACGAATATGATCAGAGGGCTGGAGCACCTCTGCTGTGGGGGACAGGCTGAGGGAATTGGGGCTGTTCAGCCTGGAGAAGAGAAGGCGCCGGGAAGACCTTATAGCACTTTCCAGTGCCTGAAGGGGCCTACAAGAAAGCTGGAGAGGACATGTAGTGATAGGACAGTTTTAAACTGAAAGATGGTAGATTTAGAATAGATATTCTGAAGAAATTCTTTCCTGTGAGGGTGGTGAGACACTGAAACAGGTCGCCCAAGGAAGTTGTGGCTGCCTCCTCCCTGGAAGTGTTTAAGGCCAGGTTGGATGGGGCTTTGAGCAACCTGGTCTAGTGGGAGGTGTCCCTGCCCATGGCAGGGGGGTTGGAACTAGATGATCTTAATGGTCCCTCCCAACCCAAACCATTCTATGATTTTATGATTCTGTGATCCTTTTCCCTGCCTCAGTGGTGAAAACCAATATATACATGAGATTTTCAATGGACCACCTAATATCTCTTTCCTAAAGGAAGATAAAGGAGACATCAGAAAGTTCAGCCATTTCAATAATCCAGCCAGATGGAACTTCTTGGGTGCATTGTCATGTTTATGGTAGCCTTTGAACCACATTGCCACCATTACCAGTAACAGTAAAATGAACATGGAGCTCCAAGAGGATAATAAGCAGCATATCAGCAACTGCAGTGCTGGAAATCCTATCTTTCCAATGCAGCTGAGTGTTGTTACGGCAAATGTCACCTCTTACGTTGCATCTCTCACTGCTAAGTTTGTGTTTCTAACTTTCTTTCAGACCATAGGAAAGGAAAGTTGGTTTATACAACTATTTCAGGGAATAAATGTTTGTCTGGGGCCAGCAATGTATATTTCATCCCAGATGTCACTCCAGATTTATGTTTTGGGACTATTCAAAATGTCACAAATTGTCAGTATACTCTTGTTTCTGCACTGTCAGCCATGATGAGTCAAACTGTGCAAACATGAACTTAGTATAATAGACTGCTCAACGCAGTGATACTCGTCACAATTCAAAATAAATTTGAGCTATATGTCACAGCTCCTAAACCTCTATTCATCAGTTTTTTAAAATGTGGTCACATAACTGCACTATAACATCTTCTAATGTGCCTATCTTTATCATTAATTTTTCCCAAGATAAAGAAAGTACAGAAGATTTACAGTTTAATAGGTTGACTTTTAAAAGCATTATGTAAACTAGTAAATCATGCTCTACAAGGAGCTAAACCTAAGTTTCTTCAAGTTAGGTTTTTTTCTTCCTTTCTTTGATATGCTCTTTCTCTGAGCATATTGCCTGTGAACTTAATGTGATACAATACTGCAAAGTATGGTAGAGAAACTACAGCATAATAAATAAATAACAATATCAAACATGACTTACTTCTTTTGAAGTATTCCTTTAATAATCCAGTATGAAATCTTGGTGATAATATCACTGAAAATAAAAACTAGGGGTTTTTGCACGTGTTGGCGATAGAGTTCATCTTTCTTTTATGAGTGAACCTGATTTTCCACGTGAACTGAAAGCAAAACGTGAACTGTGGAGTTAGGCATAAATCATACATATGTGTGTGTGTGTGTGTGTGTGTGTATATATATGTCATATATAATCCATGCATTGTCTTATTTTCCCAATGCATATATGTATATATGAACCAGAGAAGAAAAAATACTGGTCTTCCTTTTGCCTCTGTAACACCCAAAGCATACTCCCTTACACTTCTCAAAACCTGCTTCTTTCATCTTTGTATCACTAGGCTCCATTCTGGTGGTAGGTACTTGCTTCACTCTTTCTCTTTCTCATGTAATATTTCAAGAAACCCTAACAGCAATTATAAAACATCTATTCAAAATCGTCTTTGTGTTAACACTTGTATATGTTTTGTGAGATAGAACAAGTGAGTTAGGACTGTGATTGTGTCTTGAAAGAAATCAGGCTACTTGATGGATCAAATTCACAGGGAACTGCAACCTCTTCCCCAAAGTCCTGACACAGAGGAAATTAATCCAGACAGCCATCCAACTAAACCTTCTACTTGTGCAGGATCAGATGGTATGAATGAATTGAAATGAAAATTTTGGTTTACATGCACTCAATCAGTTTGTCTTCCAGTGGCTTATTTTTTAAGAATGATGATTCAAGCTGTGATGTTTTAGTCCTAAAAACACAAAGTTTCTTGAAACTAATTTCTTCTCAACTAGTTATTGTCTCATTTCATCTCTAGCAAAATTGAAACTCCCATTCTTCTTCAGACTTTCCTTCTAAGAATGTAGGTTCATGTGACCAAAGTAGAGAAAAAACCCACTCCATAGCTTACAAGACCAATCACAGTTCATTAACCAAAGCCAGTTTTGCAAACTGATTGCTTAGGCCAAGAGGTCAGGCTTATGTCCTTGGCAGACAGTGGTTGATGGAGCAATGATGGGGTAAAGAGCAGAGAAAATGGGAGTGGAAAAACAGTAAAATACTTTCACATCAGTAAATTCAAGGCACAGTTATCTACTTTGGGAATATCCTATGTACACTAGATACCATGCTATTTTTATTTCTATTTAATAACATGAAATCATAATTGAAAATAATGTTTAGATAAAACAAATCTAGCAGCTCCTGCCACATGTAGTGCTTATTCTGGCTTCAGTTTGAAGAACTAGAAGGATTTATCTCCCTGATACATCCGTATGAGCATAATTCAGGAGTCTAGAGGTAAGGTGACTATGAAACAAATAATGGGAAACTTTTTCTTGTCCAGAAGAAAAAAAAAAGACTAAAGAGCTTCCTGGCAATTAGCTGCAAGAAGGGAGTCAGTATAACATGTCACACAAATTGTGAGCCAGCTTTGACAACTCGTCTGTGGATATCTTGGTGTTATATAAAAGAACTGGAAATAGGCAATAACCTCCAAAGCTTCTTCCAGAGCTTAACCAGCACTCATGAAAACAGAGAAATGTTTTTTCCTTCTAACTATGTGCACTGGGAGACACCACAAAGTTATATATCATTTGTATTTTCTTGACATCATGGCCTTTGCTGGTCACAATCACTTCCAGCAGTTCTGTGTTTTACATGCCCTGGATGTAAGTGCAAGTGCAGACTGTGAATATCCATGACTGGGAATAACAAGACAACTCCACTGATGCTTTAAAAGAAAAGGTAGGGGAGATTCAACTTGAATGTTATTGACAGAGATTAGAACAAAGGAATTCTTTCCAAAGTATCTGATTTCAATATCTTCAGAGTAGTCTGATTTTTGACCTTTTCCTGCCAGAGAAGACTGTCACAGGAGGCAGAGAATATTCTTTAAAAGGTCCCTTGAGCCACGTAGTCTGCCTTCTGTCACCCAGGGACAATTCTCTTGTCCAGTTGTATGATTTTCTGATGCTTAGTCCAAATAATTAAATACCATGATGGCCTCTTGGGTGTTCCACTGGGAACAGCAGGGTCTGAATAAGCAAAAGTATTGGTGGCCCTCTCTTAAGCATAGCCACAGTACTGAGTTAAGCAAAACTGGCTCCCATGCCAGAGACTTTCTTGCTTAGAAGCGCAACAACAGGCACAAGAAAAATGACCCTGTGGCCAACCATAATGTGACACAATAGCCATTCTTCAGGAGGTGACCAGTTAGGGCTTTTTTTCATAATGAGGTAGTGCTGCCAGACAGTTACATATCTTATGGAAGATGTCATAGAGACACTTTTTAATGAACATAAACATATTTTGCATACTTCTAGCCAGCAGCAGAGCCGCACTTCAAAGTTTCAATATTTTGATTGATCTCACTGATCCTGTTTGGAAAATCTTCAGTAGCTGGTTGGGGGTAGATCCCACAAAAAGTCAATAAATTTCTGGATGAAATAAGCCTCTAATGTATGTGAACAAACTCTTTTTGTGGTGTTCATTCTGTTTCCATTCTATTTGTACATTTTCATGACCAAGATTTTCTCAGACCACTCATTAACCACAGCCTGCAGGGAGTTAATTTCTCCAAGTCTCCCTCCCAGGGTTTCACTTCATTTGTTTAGCTGACAGGCTTTTGGTGCAAGCAGGGCTATGTCCTGTACTTTACAAGCGTTGTTGAATTAGAGTGGCTGACAGGTTGCTAGCATTTATACTCCATTTGTGAATCTCACCAAAGTTTCCATCACTTGGGAAGTGTTTTTTGCTTGGGATGAGTAAATGTGTTTATTTATGTTAAAACAGAAGGTAATGAAAGTTGTCAAACCAAAGGAGAAAAACTTGAGGGTGATGTAAGAAATGTCTTACTCCCTCGAGAATCTTCACACGTTGAGCTCCTGATGAACAAGGGTGCCTTGAGGACACCAAGAGAGGAAAATTTCGTCACTCTTTTAAGTTGGCTATTGCTCCCACCAGTTCCATTGCTCTTCAGGCATCTTTGACACCTTCCGCAGCCCTACTGCACTAATTTTGTGTGAAACCTATCACTGACCAGAACTGGAATCCTTCAGAGTTGCTACACAAGACAAGTCTCAATCCGCTTAATTTCACCTGTGCCATCTCCTGCTACAGCTATGTTAAGTTTTGTGGTTCCTGTCCTCACAGGACTAGTCCTTCTGCAGACTTCCCTCTGGTTCATTTCATGCACAAATCACAAGCCATACATTCATAAATAGTCCATGTTTGCATGAAAGCAAAATTCCCCTGTTTACCATAGATGGTTGCTGCAGTTTCCTGCAAACACCAAGTCTTTACTGGTGAGTTCATCCAAATGCACTGGAATTCATGGAAGGTCACTGATCTTGGACAGGGAGGAAGACTAATTTTATATGAACCTTCAGTTGTGCATTTCTATCAGAAGATGACACAGAACAACAGAAGAATCACTGAAATACCAGCAGAGAGTAAAAAAGAGAAAAATATGCCCATTAAACACCCCTGCTCGTAGGGACAGGACTTTTCCAGCAAGGTACTAGCACATAGAAGACATAAGAAATAAATAGTTTCCAAATCATCTTCCACTCATGAGAAAAGATTCTCACCATAATAACAAAATATGTGATGGTCAGGGTCATCAGGCCCTGCCTGTTTGATGCCAAGAGTTTGAGTCAATTCCCTAATGTGAACCAATGACCAGTTTAATAGCAGAATCAGAATGAAAAGGAGATTTGGTGAAGGTCTCGTGTTTACTTTGGACTTGGAAAACTTGCCAGTCATTTTTTATTAAACCAATACATCCCACAAAATATTCCAGGTCTGAGAAAATCACAGGGTGCTTTACCAGCAAGAAAAGTGGTCAAAACATAAACACCAGCTTGAGCAGGTGTTTATAGATTTATGGTGGTGTAGCTGCTGAGTGAGAAAGAGAACAATTTTAATCCAGATTTTAGAGAAGTACAGGCCTTACTCTAACACTGCAATGCACATTTGATTGCAGAGCTTATGCTTCAAGGAAAGTCCTCCATGATGAGTAAGCACTGGCAAATTATGAAAATGTAAATATCACTTGTGTCAGAAGGAGCAGGAGGAGGAGCTGGCAGTAGTGTCCCCAGCACTAATGCCCCTACCAATATGCATTTTTGATGAGCTTATTCAAAGAGTAAATCTGTGCATCCACTTTGACTCAGGCAAGCTTCTCTGTTAGATTCTTACAGACTTAGTCCCAGAAGCATCAGGAGTTTCATAAATGATGAAGACATTCATAAGCTGAGGCTCCCTGGGTGCTACTGAGGAAAACATATAGAAATTATGACAGTGACCTATAAATAAAATATAACCTTGGCTGAAGATGTGCAAAGACTTACTTGGAGCTGTGTTTAGACGAACATGGAACTAGGTGTAGTTTTTAGATCTGGAGCAGCTGGGACAAAGTTTTGCCTTGGTGAAATAAGTTACTATCTTCAGGAAAAATAATAAAGGATTCAGTTGCAGAATTTGCATTTGTGGTAGAGAATACACCCTTGGAGCCTCACTCTTTACACAAGCCTGGCAAGCATGACACAGGGCCTAGTGGAAACCCAAGCCGTTCTGAAATGTCAGCCAGGCAGAATACCTCAGGGCTTCTCATACAGCTTTAGAAACCTATATCTTTGTGACCGAATGAAGTCCCGAGTGTAGCACTGCCACAGGATGAAAAGAGTGTTGTAAACTTGAAAATTCCTCTCTAACTTTCTGGTGGCCTATCATGGAGAAATTTTTCCCTAGAGAAACTAAGGTCAGTTTGCAAACTAAATCCTAAGAGGTTCAGGAAAGGAGTGGAAAATTTTCATGAAACACAAAAAGCTATTTTAAGGCAATATATGTAACCTCATTTGTCTTTACTCACCATTCATTGAATTTTACCCAGAAAGTCCTCCTGCAAGGTGTTGATAGCAGTGATGGGGCTGTGTTCAGATATGAAAGGATTCATTTTCTCTGCAGTGTGCTTGCTAAACAGTACTTCTCTGTTTAAAACAAATAAAATTTTATTTAGGGAAAGGACTGCAACATCAGTCTGGGGAGAACACAACAGTCATGAGTTCTTTCCCACAACCAAGCACTCAACCTTCACATCAGCTTCTCCACCCATTGGTGTCAGTATCTGGTGCATATGTGTCCCTTGAATGGCTCACAGCTGTTGACGTTGTCTCCCCCTGCTCATGATTTGTCATCTCTGGCCACTGATGTACCTGGGGCCAGGAAAGCTATCAGACAGGTCCAGCACCAGCTCCACAGGGACTCTATTTCCATCAGATCTCCTACCCCCAAGCATCCAGGCTCATTGTACCACTAATGGAGATGCAATGCTGCACTTCGATAACACCTCTCAGGCTCCTTTGCCACCATGCCAGAGCTCAGTCTTCTAGCTCCTGAGTAACTGCAGCTCTGCAGGTATCAGAGAGGTGTGTCTTGTTTCCATGTTCTGCACCTGGACAATATTTTTTTTTTAAAGTAATTAAAAGGTGATGATGATGGCTAGAGACACCTGGCTGATCATACTGTGCATTCGCACATTGTCCAGCCTGGAGCATGAGACTCTTGCCTTCAAGCTGGACTAAGAGATGTTAATACTGTAGTTAAGATCTGCAGGAGGTTTGGCGCAATGTAGCACCCTAGTAGCACCTATAGTTGGGGAATTTTGTTCCTCACAAAATATAAGGAGAGACTCCTCAGTGAGCTTACTCAGGATGTTACCTAATGCTACTTGACAAAAAAAGACTGAAAGTCATGTCTCAAAAGCTCTTCTCTGATCCAGCAGACGATGGCCTAGGATGTGCACTTTTCCATTTTCTTTATTTCTTCCATTCATCTATGATTATAAGGAAACTTCTTTGCTTTGTCTAACTTATCATCATCCTTTATCTTAAAGGCTTTCAGAAATTTATGTTGCAGTTGTTTTTTACTGCTGTTAGCAACTGCAGTAGCAGCACTCTAAAATCGTACTAAAAATGATGCAAACACTTGAGCACGGATCTATTCTTCTAAAACTCTCTGCCTGTCACCATGACTGTTTCAGCTCCTTTCCTGGCACGGATGGGAGGGATGCTAGTAAAATCACCTGCTGACGGTTTAAACACCACAGCACTGATACCCATTCAGAATAAACTTAAATGTTAACTATCTGGGGCAACTGATTCCTTTCTTCTGCCATCTCAGAGTCTGTTCCTACTTAGCAAGAACAACAGAATCTATCCTAAAGCATTGAGAAAGAAGTTGGTTAAAATGTCTTAGGAAGACCCATCTCCCTGGTGAATTAGTACCCTTTTATTCACTGAATAATTAGAAAGAAAAATACTCAGCTGAAAAGATTTTAAAACCTGAACAAGTTTCTTCTCCTTTCACCTATTCGTTTCAAGCTTTGTCCTTCCATAAATATATAGCACTATTAATAATGCATCCTAACCAGAGCTCTTATGTAATCCCATCTACAAAAAAAGAAACCCAATTTCCTTGGTGTTATAATAGCAAATAAAAATTACATTTCTCTTGTCATATAGGGCCTGATTTTCACTTTTGCATATAATATTTATTAGAAGGTGATATTATGTCAACCTAATGTAGCCCCAGGAGCCAAAGTGACATACTATTTAAGACAAAACCTTTTTCTACTTCTCTCCAGCTTTGTGGAGAAAAAATAACCTGGTTAGTTTATTTTTGGTTAGTTTGCTAGAGCAACTATCTGTAACATCTCCACGGCAACTAAATCAGACTGCACAGAAAGGTGGAATTAGGTCTTGAGCCTCTTCTCTTTGTCTGGTGTCGTCCCTGGAGTGTTTGCCTCCTTGGACTGCTGCTCCTGACCACAGTGTCTGAAAGCCTGCCCTATGTCCCTTGAAGAATTTTCCATGGATTCCTGTCTGTGCCCCTTAACTCCTCATGACATTTCAATCCCGATGGAATTATAGGATTTTGCATGTTTTCTCAGTGTTTCCAGGCAGCCAACAGCTCAGCTGAGACACCAGAAAATCTAGATACGTGCACTTCACATAGGTAAATTGGCTCTGTGGTGCATGTGCAGAGTCCAGTCCTTCCATGGATGTCGAATCTATAATGGACATGCAAAAAACCTGTCCCAGACTTACTGAATGCACTGCAAATGTGCATCCCAGCTCTATAGAGTATGTGGTGTAAGTCTAGAGCTTCTGTGAAGTGTTAACCTCATGATGTATGCTTTAAACAGTGTGCACGTACATTTCTTTTGCCTGGATCCTACCTTTAGATAAAAGAAATAACTTCTCCTTGGCCTTATTCGTATCCCAGAGCTTTGATTCAAGATATCCAATAGTGTTATTTCCTGGTGCCAGCTGTGGCTCACTGTTGTTAATTCTCATACAGCAATAGAATTGCCATGCAGTAGCAGAAATAATTCATTACTTCAGCACTCATGCCTTGTGTCATGTGGGAGAAGATGCGTACAAAACAAAACCTAGATTTCTGTGCTCAGTGAAATAGTCTGCCAACCATTACAGTGTGCTTCCTCCATGCCTTGGCAGTCAGGGCTCTCATTTTGATCCTGTATCCTTTGATCCTCATTAGACTGTAACTGGGCAATGATAATCTTCTTCAATAATTAATTTTCTAGGCATAAGTCTATGATAGAAATGCAGAGACAATCTAATCATTGTCAGACTGGGAATTAGTTTAAGGAAAACAAGGTTAAAAAAAAACTGAAAAGAAGTGTGAAAACAGTCATCCATGAGATGTATGTTGAAATTAGGCAAGTGTGGAGAAGTGCTACTAGAGTATGATAGGCCTTAGAGTTCAAGCATAATGGCTTGGACATTGTTCATGATTGGGAGGCTGGCTTACCACAGGGCAGCTTGGGCTACAGGTGAAAGGGCCCAAGATCCTTGAGGTCATCTGTACCCATCTATTAGATATTTCTGAAAAGAAATTGTGTGTGGTTTTAGAAGAAGGTTGCACATTAATTATTTTTTATTTTCTGAATATGCAAAAACTATTTCTTAATGAACAAATAAAATGTACTGAGGCTAAATTAAAAACAAGGAGAACAAACAGGTATAAACTGGAACTATCAGAGATAAGAGCTAATACTTCATATAGTACATGTGCAAAACAAGTTAATACAGACATATTTGTTGTCAAAAGGAGAACAGGTTGCCTTTTGCAGTTGGAGACTCTTAGATCTATATTCCTTAGTCAGATGCAGAAAATAATACAAATATGTCCACACTGAAGGCTAATTATCTTGTGTGAGATTTGCAAGGAGTGGTACAGGTTGTATGAGAAATATATTGACATGAAGACCATGGAAAGGCATCCCCCATTGTTTCTATTTCTGGCTGAAAACTTATTCCTTTCCAAATTCTTTTTGCTTTTTCTGGAGAAAGTTGTCTGGAATATCAGCAAACTCAGAAGAGGAGCTAATAGACATCAATATTGAGAAGCTGTGGAAGGATGGTAGAGAATGAGGTCAGTCAGGAAAGAATAGTTGGAAACAGCTGTCTGGAGCCTAGGAGGTAGCTGGGGGCTCGTAGCATGTCAGTACTGAGTACCACAGGGAACCTCCTCCCAGAGTTGTAGACAAGGCTGGTGCATGAGAAACCTGTTCAGCTTTGCATTTATTTGAGTTTTGCTTTGGGTGAGTTTGTAAAAATGCTTATGGTCCGAGGTTTCTCTCTAGAAAGTAGGATCAAAAACTTTAATTTCACCTCTCAAAGAGAGCGGAGTGAGTGAACTTGATCCACTGCCTAAGGCCAGTTAGTAGTGGCTCTGTAATTTGATTTATGGGGCAAGAAGGTATAATGCCAAGATCTAAGAGTCCTAACTAAGTATCTAAGTACCCTAAGCCGAAATCTATCTCCTCTGTTTCCAGGTTGTTTAAATTTTTACTTACAACCCTAACATGAGGACCGTTGTATTGCCAGGCACAGTTCCTAGCCAGAATTAATTGTGTCTTACTTTTGCCCATCTCCTCCATGATCTTCTGTGTTTTATCCATCTCCATCCCCACCTCCAAGCTGTCTCATGTTTTAATTGCATCCTTGCATCCAGGTGGATTTTTTGTGGTGAAAGTCAAGGTAAATCTGGCTCATGGAGCAAAGCCTATGCCTGAAGTGTTGAAAATGTTTTTTTCAGGTATATGAATAGGGAGAAAATCCAGTCATTCTCACCCTGATTTCATTTATTTATTTATTTATTTTCATCTTGGATCGCATTTTGCTCTTTTTTTTGGCTCTTACAATGCCAGAAAAGAAGTTGCCTTTATGGACCAGATAATGCTGATCATCTTTGTGAAATTTTGCCCTGTCAAGCAAAGAAGGAATAAATTCTGTTACAGAGAAGCACTGAATTTAGTTTTATTTTGAGAGCGGTAGAAAACTATAGGACTTGCTATAGTGCAAGTTTTACAAAAATACATATCTCAGCATTCAAATCATTAGCATAAAAAATGAGAAGGACTGATAATAATTAGGTCAAACCAATTTAAAAGAAACAAACTATTTGGGACCAAGAGCACATAGAAATGTAGATAGCCTTTTTACAAAGAATTTTGCAAAATAAATGACACAGATTATGCTCAGATCAAGTGGCAAATAAAATGAGAGGTTTTGAAATGTACAGCACATGCTAACAATATTTTTAGGCAAAGTAATGCTAATATGTAGCATGAGTAACAAAATAATATCCAGTCAACAGAAAAATTGTTAATAAAATTGAAGAAATCCTACTTAACAAACTTCCAGTGCATCACCAGTAGTTTGTAAGGATAGAAATCCATGATCTGGATGAATCATGTCAACTGTTTGATGACAGGTGGTCTGGGTTGTGAAGTGCAGTTTTCATCTTAAGTACCTGGAAAACTACGCATGAACTCCCTGCATCTCTTAATTGGCTGTAAACAAGCAGCCTTTTACACCTTCCTGCCACTCAGGACTACCCTTTCATTCCTATATTCAGAGATGTAGGGGATGGGCACATGGAGGAACTGTCTTATGCAAATAATGTCAAAAATTTACTTTTAAAAAAAATTTTTGCTTAGTACCTAGAGTTAGGCAAGTAATATTGCTCTCATTTCACAGATGAAAAAGGACGCATAAATATGCTAAACAAATTTTTTAAATAGGTCAACAAGAAGTGTGTTAGGCAACAACTAGGTTACTTGTAGTCAGAAGGAGAGAAGTATATTCTATTAATAGAGAGACAACAGGAACACATGTGGAAAAAGAGCTAACGGAAAAAAAGAAATAATGTAAGAAGTGACTCACAGTGTGCCCATTAGCAATCAACATTGTAAAATTACTCTTCAAATGTCATATGTAGTCAACTGTTGGTTGTAAAAATTAACTTTTCTTACATTCTGAGAAGGAAATAAACGGAAATAATTTTGAAATGAGATGTTTAGTGTTCTTCTAAGGCTTCCACATCTGAATTTTTTATAAAAATATAAACTAGTGATAAGACTCTATGGAGATCTTTTTGTCTCATCTGTTGTAAAAGGGGATCCTTGACTGAAATTTAAGACTTGTTCTTTTTCTGCTGAGGTCAGTGATGACATGATATGGTTCAGCCACTTCTCTTTAGGGACTAATACCATCTGCTAAGTTTGATATCAGAAAGGTTTTGTGTTTTTTCTTTCTGGAAGTCTCTTTGCACCTGAAAGTGTGACTTTTATTTTCACAGAAGGAATAACACAATGCCAGTTTTCTCTCTTATCTAAAAATATTACCAGTTCCATAAAGTCTATGAAGCTGATGCTGAAATAGATCATTGCTAGGTTCTACAAATTAAGGTTAAGATACATTTAATTAACCTGGGAGTGCTAAACTGCATGAGAAAGCTTTCTCAAAGCCAGCAGCCAGAAGAGTGAAGCATCTTTGTTAAGAATGGCCAAGTTATTGTTACGGTCTTGAACCACCAACAGCTGCTCTCTGGCTGCCTAAGCAGCTCTTGGTGGACTTCTGATTGACTTCCGATTGACTTTCTCCAAGAGGCTGCAGACTGGTGTGCTGCCCAGGGCAGGAGGTGGAGTCTAGGGGGAGCCCTTGGTGATTACATGTGCAGGGATAATAAGCTACTCTAACAAAAAATGAGTCTGATAATTCACCTTTTTCCCCCCTAGAAAAGGCAAGCAAATAAGAAATTCTGGCACCTGGACAGTGCGAAACAACTGAACACTTCAGGCTCTGCTCAGTTCCTGGGTATCATGGCCACTCACCACTTCTCGGAGAAAACTATGGAGTTATAATTATTGTATGATTATTGTGATAAACACACATTTCTTATTCTGCTCACAGTTGTTTTTACAACATACAGAGCGCACACTACTGTAGTCTTTGTAATGTATAACTGCTGTTATACATACTATATTAGCAAAGTGGATGAATAGTTTGTAATAGGTACATTTTTCATGGATCTTTTTATTCTCTGTTCAGTTTTTTCTTCCTTTCAAGCGGCCAAAAACTGGATCATAATTTTCACAGATGTGTTTGCTGTTAGATATTGTTCAACTGATCATTTCTGTGATTTATCTTTAGCTTGTGAGCTGGGGTTTTTTTTTCAATTCTGATTTTGAGAAGTGCTGTTTTTCCTGAACAGGAAGGGTCACACCAACAGTGTCTGCTCTAGACTGAATTAGTATCTTGCTTTTAGTCATTTTTCTGTTGTAAATTTAATTCTAATTAATTATCTGGGAAAAAAAAAAAGTGGGATTTTTTTGTTAATAATTTTGCCAAAAAAATTTACTTTCTGAATATTTCTGAGAATAGATAGAAATTCGCTCACAGGAAGCTCAAACAAAAAGAATAAAAATACAGTGAAATGTATTTATTTGTAAACGTGAACAAATACTGAGTATTCTAAAGAATTTCCTTTACTCTGGTGGTAACTATCATTCCCTCTCTCCTAGTCTGGGACCTGAGAAGGATTACTGGACTTTTTTTAGAATATTCCTTTTGATGAATTGACGTATTAATACTAGAAATGTTTTTTACTTACTCTATAGGGTCTAAGATTTTACTATACTGACGGTAAAATATTGTGATAGATGGCAGTTCATCTCAATTGTGCTAAGAGCAAAAAGGCTTCTTCCCAACAAATATTCACAGGTTGCATAAATACAATTTTTTTCCTTTTCAATATGTAAGCCACTTTTAGGCTAAAAGATCCCTCTGTCTTCAGTCCTAGTCCTTCTTCCTTGGTAAACTGCCAAACACAACAGGACATTAATTAACATGTGCCAGAGGTTCATCAACATGCAGGGTAGAAGAGAGCAATTGCAGCCTTTTTTTTCTTCTTTTTTTTTTTTCCCTTTTCCCCGCCCCCCACCCCCCCCACCCCTTTCTCCTTTGCCTTTATGTGTTATTCATGAAAGGTCTACTCTAGTATGTAAATCAACTCTTGCTAAACACCTGGTAATACAGTTCTCTTTATCTCCCAGGGCTGTTGAATTTTTCACACATGCAGGAAAAACATTTACTCTGTCTCTTTTTCATGTTCAGAATCCATTTTCAGGCTGCAGATGGTAAAAATAACATATTTGTTTACTTACCATACAGTCTACTCTGTAAATAAATCATCAGATAAACTACGAAAAAAAAAGGAACGAATGAGATTCATTTCCCTTAATGTTGTATCAGTAGGAATGGTGGAATTACTCTCCCTGTTAGCCCAGGGTGACGATAAGCTGGTCTGTTAATTTACATGAGTGTAGGGAGAAATACTGTAAGTCATTTGTTATCTAGTTCTACCACTCAGCAGTGAGCAGTCAAATAAATCCGAGATGTAAATTAAATTTCAATTAGTATTCAGGTAGACCTTATTCCCTTTATCTCCAAGGAAACCAAACTCTCCTCCAATTTCCTTGTTTGTTATTGTTGTTTTCATCATCATTATTATTATTGTTGATATTATTATTGTTGTTGTTATTTTTAAAATGAATTCTAACCCCAAACATTCTCTTTTTATTCTTCACTTATGACCCCAACTCCAAGGGAGTGTTCAGATCTCCAATTAGGTTGCTGGTATCATTTTGCTGGTATAACTTATAGCATGGAAACATGGAAGGAGATAACAAAGAGGAGTTTTGTTATACTTTTATAACATAAATATATGATAAATAAAATTATGTACTTGACAGCCTGGATGTTGCAAGAACTTCCTTTTTTCTTTCTTTTTCTTCTCAGTCACTCCATCTATTTTACTTCAATGCTTTTCATGTCATGTCAAACAAACCTTTCTCTGACCACACCAACTCCAACACTTTTGAAAATATTCCAAGGGGAATCACAGGTTTTACTTTTCTTGTGTGCTTCTGGGTATCGATAACTTCAAATTACATTATTTCTTTGGCTTCCCTATTGAAATATGTTTCAGAAATGTGCCTACTTTACCTTCAAACAAGTAAGGCTCAAAACCTGAACATCCCACTTGTCTCCATAGTAAGAGGTCAATTTGGTTTGTAGGCAAGATGGATTTTAGCAGGGTCAAACTCACAAGAGTACAAGAAAAAAAAAAAATTAAAAAGCCCAGTCAAAAGAAAACATTCTTCTATGTTTAACAGCTGTTACAGAAAACTAAATGTTATGTCAATCTGCTCATCTTCAGCCATTTTAGCCTCACCCTCGTATGAAATATGTATGCCAATGTAAGTTTGAAACCTATTGAGGAAAGCTAGCAAGGTTTGAATCAAGATTTTTTTTGCGTGATATCATGTAATCCAGAGATTTGAACACAGTGTTGTCCCACTGAAAATTATGTTTCTTCTGCAAACACTGGAACAGTCAACAATCTAATTTGCTGTAGCATTTCTGCAAGGAACATGAAAAAACATCTATAGAACTCCAAAAAACTAACAGGATTTGTGCATTTAGACTTACACCTAGACCAACAGTTTTCCAAGTGTATAATTATCCAGACCTTGAGTTACTAAGTACAAATGTCAAAAAACGTCACAGAAACTATGCTGCACCATAATGTGCACAACTTTAACACAGCGAGTACTTAATGTAATGGCTGTCTTTTAAAAGTCCACGTGATATCACTTGCTCAATTCAAACTACCTGTTTTCCTCTGGTCTTCATGCAGACAATAATGGAATGACTGTGGGAGGGAAATGACTATTATGGATGATTTTAGTATTTCTTAAGTTAAAAATAATTTCTGTGGTACAGCGCAGACTTTGGACAGAGCATGGCTCCTGCTCAGAAGATCACAAATTCCTGTGCTCTTTGAGGATGACTTAAGTCTGAGTTTCTAAACTTTTTGCAGCTTTATGCCTGTACAATGCAGCCGGCTTCAAAAAGGTTATTGATAAGAAGTAATGCAGACAAGATCAAACTAAATACCTTCAGGATGTCTCTAAATTACTATTAAAAATTCAGAGGAAATTTAGCATCTCCATATTATATCCATGAGATAGCTTGAAACAAATCAGTTCATTGCAAAATTAGTATATTTTTCCTCTGGTTTATATTGTACAGAATTTTGTTCTGGTGATAAATCCACATGGTTCTGTCTGCCAGGCACAAAGATGAGTTGTAAATACTGAACTAGATAAAAATGTTATAAAGCCTAGCAAAGATAGGAATTAAACTACCACAGGCTAAAGCTTTTGAGTTTTGAGCTTTGCCTGACTCCTAATGTTTGTGTTCTTCAACTTCTCCCCACTTCATGGGAAAGTAGGGCTGTATATAAGTATATGACCTGAACAAAAATAATGGGCAGTATTTTCCCAGGGAAGCCTGGGGGATTTGAAGGATGTTCCATTTGGACCAAGCAAGACACACATCTAACTCCTCTTGCACATCACTGGGAGAATGCAGCCTGACAGTTTCCTGTCTGCCCTTTCATACTGCATGTTTAATCACCAGGTGACAATAAAGCTTTCATACTGGCATTTTACATAGTGAAATGCTACTGTGTGATATTCTAAACCACTGAGTTATAACACCACAGTGCAATAAAAAGGGATGACAATGGCACATCCCTTTATCAACATGAAGGACAAATAAGACCAACATAGAAATCCAATGTAGAAATCCACTGAATCAAGACATACACAACTACTGAGGCAGACCCCATATAAAATAGCAAATCAGCTGGGCCAACACCTGACTCTCACCAGCTGACCTGAATACAAAATAGCTCTGAAATAAAACCTTTCTACTACTTCCATTTTAAAATTTTCTATGAATTTTTTTTTTCTGAAGTTTATAATTTTGTCACTAAAATTAGTGTTGCAAAAAGCCACTAAGACTGAAATCTCAGCCAGCTGAAGAAGGTGTTGTCTTCATGGCAATATGTAGTTTAAACATGATTCCTCATTTTATTAATAGCGAAACTTTCCCTATCATTAACCTGGCAAAACTTGTCTTCCTAAACAATGGATAAATTTCTTTTGTGTAGGTAGGCTTCATTTGTTTTCATATTTTCTCTCTGGATATCCATTTCTTGGACAGACTTTGTGTTTTTAACTTCTTAGAGACATGACAAGACCTTACATTCTTTCTGCTTTTAGACTAATACACCCTCCCTAGTTGTCAGCTCGACTTTTGTGATTGATTTGATTTTCTATTAACCTGTCTTTTGATATTCACAGTACTAAGTACATATCACTTTTGTTTTGTGAAGGTTTTAAATACAATTATGTTAACACAAGAAGTATAAACTTGTAGTGAAAACAAGGTATGTATATCTTGTCAGGAGCATCCTCTGAAACACTGAATTTTGGCATACCTATCACTATCATCTAGGGGGCCCTGCTGTCTTTCACATGGGGTACTCCTAGTTTCTTTTTGTCACCATCTCCTTTTCCAGATTATTGTGGATATTTTTTAGTAATTCTTAAGCCTGTCGTCACTAGATAAGTAATTTGGTTACTTCTGCTGTTCAGTCTTGAAAATAATTCTTGCTGGACTGCATGGTAGCTCTGTCTCAAAACCAGCATCTCTGGGAGCAGAAGATCAGTACAGTTTTACTGAAATTCCCTTACTAAATCAGTCTGGAAATTAAGTTATGAAAATAAGAGAAAAGACAGGCAAACCTCACTTTCGAAGCAGTATTTCCTGACAATGCTGAAAGGAAGCAGAGGTGGAGCATGTTCAAAGGGCAAGGAAGGAGGAGAATGACAGCAGCTTCTCACATGAAAAAAAAACCCATAAACCTATGGAATACAAGACAGAATGGCATCACAGAGAATACTGTATGTTTACATTGTGGTTGCATGGAGAAAGCACTAGCTGGGGTGTATCAAACTCATTGTAAAGGTTAATCAACACAGATGATGGCACATACTACCAGCAATGCTTGAAGTTATTATTAAAAGCATAAGAGATAGGGTCACGTATGTGTGCATAAACTTCTTCCCACTACGCTGTCTCCACAAGACTGATTTAGGAATATTCTGATTTAGATGTTGCATCTAGACAGTTACATTTCATAGCCATGAGTGAACTTGCTCTCCATAAATGTGTTCAATCTTTTCTTTTTTTTTTTCCTAACCCTTTTTTAACAATTAGTCCCTGGAACATTGGCTTCACTTTGTCCCAGTGGAAGTGAATCTCACAGTTATCTTCATCTATTTTTTGTGTTGCAAGTACTCACAGTTTGCAGCCCCACGTTAATTTTCTCTGTACCTTTCATACTTTTACAGGCCTCTTTCCCACGCCAAGAAGCCTAGTCTACTTAATCTCTTTTCATATAGATTCTGCTTCATATCTGATCATACTTTTTGCCCTTTCTCTGTATCTTTGCTAGTTCTATTACATCTTTTTTTTGAGATGGAAGAATCAGAACACAGAATATTCAAGACGTAGGAGCAGCAAAAATTTAAGCCATGATATGATGATATTTTCTGGTTTCTTCACCCTGTTTTTCCAGATAATGTATGACTATGTAAAACATCAAAAATTTTATCATTTATCTTGGTAGTACCTGCTTGGTAACCACCCTGTAGGAGGACAACTGCACAGGTAAGAAAATGAAAAAATCATGAAAATGGAGGGGTAGCCAGTTTAATTATGTCGAGGACAAGAACGTATTGGGGAAGTACAGTATATACAAGTCAGAATTGATGTGAGCCATGTCTTGAAAGCCAATTCAAAAGTAACAGGTGCCAAGTGCAGATCTGGCTGCAAAATGGGGATGCAAGGAGCAGAGACTAAATAAGGGAGATGGGGGACAAACAGGCAGTTCACATAGAATCATAGAATCACCATGGTTGGAAAGGACCTCCAGGATCATCAAGTCCAACCTTTATCCCAACATCTCCCTAACCATTAGACCATTAGACCATGGCCTCAAGTGCTTCATCCACTCGTTTTTTAAACACCTCCAGGAACGGCAACTCCACCACCTCCCTGGGCAGCCTGTGCCAGTGCCTAACCACCCTCTCAGTAAAGAACTTCTTCCTAATATCCAATCTAAACTTCCCCTGACACAACTTGAGGCCATTTACTCTCGTCCTATCACTATCATAATTTGGGAGAAGAGACCAGCACCAGCCTCACTACAACCTCCTTTTCAGTAGTTGTAGAGAGCAATGAGGTCTCCTCTCAGTCTCCTCTTCTCCAGACTAAACACCATTTCCCTCAGCCTGTCTCCATAAGGCCTGTTTTCCAGACTTCTCACCAGCCTCATTGCCCTTCTCTGGACTCACTCCAGTACCTCACAGCCTTCACATGAGTCTGTGAAGAAACTTTTCTTAAGTACTAGTTCTTGTGAAAGTAAAACAAGTCCAAATAACCACTGAATTATAAAGGAACAATCATTAGTACAAGAGGAATTCACAAATAAGTACAGTATAACATGTTAAAAGAAAATTCAAACTGTAGAAAACCTACCTAGGTAAATAAAGTAACTGAATAATCTAATGTTCCTCAAAAGATGAATATGTAAAACATGTAGAAAAATCAGTGTTCTGATTTTTTTCCATAGCATAACTTCCCCTTTCCATGGTATCAACCACCTGTGCTATCTTACATATACAAGAAGAGAATACCTGAAAAAGAGAAGGGGAGTCAGTGGCTGTCAAATGCCAGGATGTCACAAGGGACAGCTCAGCTGTCAGGAGGAAAGGGTCGTAGCACTGATGGTCTTGCCCCACCAGGAGTCTGCTGCCAGCCATGCTCTGTGGTTTAGGTGAACTTCAGTCTGACTCATCACACATGTTCTTGTGCTCTTCATCCCATTTGCGTCCAATCTGCCTCTGCCTCCCAGCTGTTCTGGAACAGCTTGTGATTGCTCAAAATTATTGTACTGCAACAAATATGCTACAACAAGCACAAAGTATAATCCATTAGAAAACGTACTGCCCAGGAATACTCCTGAGTTTTGTCAAACCTCAGAGAATCAGAGATTGAGATAAAAGGATGCAGGGAAGTCCTTTTTGAACATGTGATAAATCAACACCACGTATTTAAGCTCTTAAGGTCAGATATTTTGCTGCTTAGCTGTACTGCCTCCTCTGCATGAGACATTTAAAAGGGATTATATTTATGCAATTTTATTTAAATGTTACTTCTTCCTTGGAAGGAGGATAGGCATTTGTTAGAGCAGAAGATAGTTTCAAGTTATTTTCCATTTATCATATCCTTTTGTAGTTATTTTAAACCTTACTATGTAGCAAACAGAAGTACTTTAGAAAGAATTTCATGAAGAGAAAGGTTGTTAGAAGAAAAAAGTGTAAGGAAGTGTGAACAAATAAAATAAAAAGTAATAACTCATATATCTGTTCACATTTTATAAAAGTAGTGGTACATTAATTTCCCGTTTTGCCAGAACTGTCTTGTTCAGATCTGCTTCTTTTCTTAATCCTACTTGTCAACTTCTTTATACTTCTCAGTTTTAAAATAAAGTATGAGAAAAATAAGGCTAAGAGATTAATGGAAAAAATTTCTTTTACTGGGAACCAAGCAGGCACAGATCTGAAAGAAAAATATTAAACAAAAAAATGAACCTTATGACAATATAGGCTTTCACTATCACAATAGTCAAATTTGTTCCCAGTATAATTATCTAGAATACCTTGACAAAAGTAAATATTGTGGTGCAACATTAGTTCAAGGTGATACTGAACATCATTCAAAAGCTACTGCAGAATCAATAGAGAAAGCCTCATTCCTTTAAACAGGCCTTTCCATCAGGTCATGGAGGTTCATAACGGTAAAACACGGCCCCGCTTTTCAATTGGATTGCAAGCTTTCTGCAAATGAGATGCAAAGATTTTTCTTTCCTGTGCACCCACACACTTCGCAGCACAGGGATGCTCTGCAAGGAAGAACGTGAAGCCACCACCATTGCTAACGCAGGGAAAGAGGTCTCTGGGCGTTGTCCCCCAAGATTTTGAAGGGGACTGGGTAAATCTTCCATCTGTTTTGCTGCGCACAAACCCACTTCAGGGTTTCACTAGGAAACTAGGATACATTGTAGAACTTGCTGTAAAAGCACAACCAGTTTCATCAAAAATGGTGACCAATGCCCATATCAAACCAGAATTGTCCTTCCATTTAGGCAAAACTAAACTCACTTTTGTAAAAGTCACTAAAGCTTACTGTGCTCTGGAGAAGTTACAATACCTGAAAAAAAACCCTAAGTTTTCCTAAATTTATCCATGCCATCTTTTTTAGATGTCTTTTGCATCTGTGCAGCATCCTGTACCTTCAGATATCAAGTAGATGTTCCGACAGGACCAAGGAGCATCTTCAGCTTATCATGTTGCTAAGTGTGTACAGATGCAAGCCCACAATTATTCCTGCAATCAGTATGCAGATATCTTTTAAATGTTGCCCTTTAACACATTTGCTGAGAAGAGGGAAAAAACAGATCAGAGTCAGCATTCTGCCAGTGTGTGGAAGGCATGGTGATTATGAGAGTCAGTCCTGCGAATATGTCTGAGAACTAATGGTTTCAGAAATTGTTTTAATTTGGCAGTTCTGTAGGAGCACCATCTGGGCAGAGCTGAAGGAGGCTGTTGGCCAGAGCTGGATGTATAACCTCTGTCACCATGATGATGCACCTCTGAGTTAGCTGTAGTTCTCTCCTGGGACAAATGTACTCTAGTATTTTATATATTCCTGGTCAGAAACATAAAAAACCCCACCCAACAGTAGTCTGCCATTCAAAAAGAATATTTTTGTAAAGAAAAAGATGTAAAAATGTAGGCATTCAAGTGAAAATTCAATCCTTCACAGTACAGAGCCTCTGCAAAGTTTTTTAAATTACTCTTTTTATCATGGTGCCATGTCTGTACCTTTCTGAATAGTAAGACCTGGTAAGAAAAATAGACGTATGTGTACAAGTGGTTGAGTAATGTATTACTCGTGTGCACTTTGTTCTTTTTGGCAAACTGACCTTATCAAAGGGAAGACAGCTACGCACTGTGACAAGCTGAGCCCTACTAGGAAGTCTGAATTAACAGTGAGTGAGGTTTCTCTGTTGTCTCATTTTAAATGATGATCAGTGACAATAATCTTTTTCTCTTTTCTGGGGTGATGATGCTAAAATAATATCACTCGCTTACTTTTTGTTGTGTTTTTTCTTGTCATTTTCCAATCAGACACTGTGTTGTGTGCCTTAAGGAACAAGCCCAGTTTACAATAATGATGGTAATTGTCATGGTAGCAATATAATAGTATGCTGACTCTCTGATTACATTTCTGCTAATACAGAAGTAAGACTGGCATCCAATTTTTAAAGACAGTTCTGCTAACAGTGTAAGTGAAGAAATGCCAGGGACAGTTTTATTGCTGCACCAAAGTGGAATTCCATAATGGCCATCAGTGGAAACATGACAGGACTCAGATGACTGATACAGGGAGAAGATATGATCTGGTTTTGATCAGACAAGTGGAAGGCGGCATCTGCACAGCTGTATGGTTGGGTCTTGTTGTTTATCAGCTGCTGCTGTGCCACTTGCTTCAGGAGGGTTGCTGCAGGTGTATGAGAACTATGAAGAATCAAGGGCCCACATGTGTCAGAGGTGATACGTGTGACATGTCTTGAGTCCCTGTGGGTGAACTCCCTTCTTCCCCTCAAACTGGAAAAGCAGTGTGCTGGGGAAATCTGCAGGCAGAGTTGATTGTAGGTTCCTGGTTTACAGATATGTTTCTAGAATATAGATAAACATTTTAAAATTACCTCAAATATATATATTTACCAAATAGCAATGTGTACACCGGGCCTTTCTCAACAGAAATGTTAGCAGAAACTAACATTAATCCACTTTTTTTGTTGTTGTTGTTAAAACCTACAGCAGTGACACTGACTTGCAGCAGGGAGTTTGATGTACGAAGTTTAAAAAATCTTTCTCTGTTCCTTTTTTGCAGTTACCCAATCCAGTAACACCCCTTTTCTATTTTTACTTTAAAATGAAAAATAAATTCTGATCAATATTTATTGTATTTTCTTTGTCAACACATGCTTCCTTTTAACCACCTCTGATTATTCCCATTCTAGCATTGTTCAACAGTTTGTTTTGCTTCTCAGCACTGGAAAGTTTACTGGTACAATAAATGGAAAGGTTCTGTCAATTGTTTAATTACTTTTGTTTGACTTTCCTGAAACCTTGGACTTTGGGCATCTCTTTTAGGGATTTCTTTGAATAATAATAAGTTTACCAATCAACAGCAATCTGGGCTGCACTGTCAGACAATGATGTGTCCCATAGGTGTCTTCTTCTGGGAAGGATCTTTTGTCATGGAAGGTGCTGGCAGCACTGGGTTCAGTGACTTGACAGAGCAACAGACCATGGTCTGGTGTCCTCAGCTCCTGCCAACCCCATGACAATGCAACTAACGTTTTTTAACTCTCTTTGCTCATATGTCTCTTCAGCTGCTTAGTCTCACTCTCTGCTGTCAGTAATGGTGAAGCAAATTAACCCATATACTTTCAGAAACAAGACTATCAATTGTGAGGAAACACTAGGGCCTGTAACATATTCAAGGACACAGCTTTGTTCACTCTATCTGAATTTCTGCTGGCATTTTGAAATAAAACAGCATGGAGAATAAATCTTTTGGAATATCCATAAGGAGCTCACCTATGATTAATGTAGCTGGTGAGTGGGTGGTGTAATTAATCACTACACAATACTACAGCTGAAACAGTGCTTCTTTGAAAAAAAGGGGAAACCTCAAGCAAAAATAACTTCTCAGGACTTCTCTTTTAGGGCTCATTTCCCTGAGTGTCCTGGAATAATTCCATGAATACAGCAATCATAGAATTATAGAATCACAGAATGGTTTGGGTTCGAAGGGACCTCAAAGATTGTCTCGTTCCAACCCCCCTGCCATGGGCAAGGACACCTCCCACCAGACCAGGTTCCTCAAAGCCCCATCCAGCCTAGCCTTGAATACTTCCAGAGAGGGGGCATCCACAACTTCTCTGGGCAACCTGTTCCAGTGTCTCACCACCCTCACAGGAAAGAATTTCTTCCTAATATCTAGTCTAAATCTCCCCTCCACCAGTTTAAAGCCATTAGCCCTTGTCCTATCACTATATGCTCTTGTAAAAAGTCATGTCTGTCAGTCTCTGACTTTTACAAAGCATCCCTCCATGTAGAAATGTAAGAATCATTGGAAAGTCATCATTTAAGGACATTCATTGTGCTGTGTCACCAGAAATGTTGTTTTCTGGTGAAGTACTGAAGTACCCCAGTGTGCAAAGGGTTAAAAAACCCTGCTGTCAGCTGTTGATCACTGTACCTAGGAGCTAAATACAAAGCTATGAAGGGCAGTTATCTAAAAAAGGTGGTTATTATTTAATAGGACAGGTATGGTTTTGCTCACTTGCTTGTTTTATCTTGCTAATAAATGGGAGGTTTTCCATCACTTTTGGAGGTTTTTGGGTAAGTTTTGCTGAGCACTGTATGCAATGTTTTGGTGAAGGATCTGTACACTGGCAGAGTAGGCACAGCAAACTACCACAGACAGAAAAACAATGCAGATATACTATTTTGCCTGTGTCTGGGAAGCTAGTCTTGCTGCTGCTAATGAGAGCAAGGCAGACATCAACTCTGATGGGCTAAATGCTTTGGGCATAGCAGTGGACATTCCAGTGTCAACAGTGACAGAGCTCCAAAATTCTTCATGTCCTTCTCCAACTTCCCCATCTCCAATCCTCATCCCGAGAATGGCTCACCCAGTTCGATTCACACTCAGGACAAGCCTTCACTGCACAAGTGCAATGCCTTGCACCTGGAGGTGTATCGCACAAGCTCTGAGCTTGCATGGTTTCTCTGATGCACAGCTGTGCATCTGGGCTGCCTTTGGTCAGAAGGAAGCATTAGGGGTTTGTCCTCTTACTAAGCTACTCTGAAAAAAATGTTGCAGTCAGAAAAGAGATGGAAAAAAAATAATAAAACCAACAATTATAAAGCTGACCTGACCAATAACACCATGGGTTCTTTATGCTGCATATTTTCCTGGCAAACTGTAAGGCACTAGCAGATACAGCCATGTGACAGGCACGGACTAATCTTTGCAAGGAGCATGCTAATTTGAAATGTATAGTCTAAAAATAATTTATGATCTGAGTAACCTTAGACAGGTATCTACTGATTTGTCTGATTTCTATCCTCTTTCTATGTTTTCTAAGCCTATTTTGGTGTTAGTTCCCTTTCTCTAACTTCATTTTAAGTTAGAGAAATAATTCCTTTTATTTTTTTCTTTAGGCCTTTTTCATCCTAGAGAATCAACGTGGCTGTGAAAGAAGGCTTTTTGGAGTAATAGGTTGTAATACTGAAAATGTAGCCTTTTCTGCTCTCATTGAAGTAAATGGCAAAATTCCTACTAGTATTAATGAACCAAGAACTGGGCTTTTAGTATAACACCATTTGACTGGAATGAAGAAAATTACACTAGTTCCCATGAGAAATCAAGTATGATGAGTATATTCATACAAGAGTGTGCACACAAAACCGTACTTGCACACAATTTGTATGAAAACTCAGTTTCTGTTGCTCATCATTGGAGACAGACGAGGGCCAACATTTAATTTCAGCTCAGGCAAAAAAAAACCCCAAAAGCCATATTTTCAAAGGCAGCGTTCCCTGTGTCACTTTGGGTCACAGTTTCAAAGATGCTTCAGAAAGTATTTGGCTTTGCTGCTTTTTTTTCCTTTATTTTTCGAAACCATGGCACTGAACTGTATCTCTGAGCTTGTCTGCAAACATAACAGCAAGGAACAGCTACCTGGTCTAGAGGGAGGTGTCCCTGCCCATGGCAGTGGGGTTGGAAATAGATGATCCTTAAGGTCCCTTCCAACACAAGCCGTTCCATGATTCTGTGATTCTATGATCTTTCCCCTGCTGAAATCACTGGGGCCACTTCTACCATCTATGGTGGGAGTTTGATTGATGTCTGTAATTGGTTATCACCATGGTATCTGAGGATTGACTCATGGTTGTGTAAATTTAGTAAACTTACATCAGCAATATTCAAACCCATAACAAGTACAGAAAAGGCAGAGATGCGTGCAGATACTGTACACAACACAGGTGGAAATGAGCAACTGAATCTCATTTTTTGTCTGCAGAATATTACAGGAAAGTGAGAGTACCACCCCCATTTTACTATGATGACAGCGATGACACCTCTTTCTAGAGTTCTTGTGTAACATGTATACTACTCAGGTCCTGTAACAGTGTTTGTTTTCACTTTGAACTACCAAGAGTGTGGGGAGGTACCATAAACACCAGAGGAAACTATGTATAAAATGAAGCAATGAGGAAGGAGAGAAATTTATTGTGATGACAACTGCTGAGTGTGACTGGATCGTGCGGGGTGGCTGCCAGCTCAGGAGCTCCAGCCCGTGGTGGACGAGCTGGAGGTACCTCTGCTTTGGTGTCCTTGCTTCATTACTGCAGCCAGTACAATAGCTAGTTCATTACTGTAGTTTACAAGAGTGAGGCTGTTCAGTGACTAGGCGTTTCATTAAATTGCCACAAGCCATCTGTCACTTAACTTGTTTTGATTTGCACAATGCTGCTCTGAAGTGCTGAGTGAATGGAAGAGCTTGTCCAGCATTGTGTGCTGCACTGTGGAAGGCAGCGCTGACGTAAAGTGAGGGACCCACAATGGGAAAGCAGTTACCCAAATGGGTATGAAAAGGATTTTCTGTTTCTTTTAACAAGGAAATGAGAGAGGAGAAGCAGGGAGTGAAACAAAAGGTGCTCTGGAGCAACAGAAGAAGCAGAGGGCGTTTGTGAAAATCAGACGAGGTGTTAGGAAGAGCAGAAGACACTAATCTGCACACACATTATTGCATAAACCTGAGATGACAACGTCCTTAGCAACTACCCTTTAGGTTTTAGTCTTTAAAAATAAAATAAATCTTGGAGTAGCTACAATCTTAAGAAAAATACTGAAGGCCAAGAACCTAAAATGTAGAAAACCAAGCTTTAGAACAGGGTTTTTATTTAAGAAGGGCAACACAGACCTTCAATAAATCCTTTTTTCCATCTCATTTAGGAATTGAAGTCTACTTAAATCAATAGTAGAATAAGAGAGCAATTATATCAGACATAGTTTTCTAGTTTAGATAAGGAATTACATGGACATATGGATTGTACAGAACAAATTTATTTTTTTTTCATCTGAGGAAATGTGCAGAGCAATCATATGATTCTGTTCTGTCTTGAATGATAATCAAAATACAACATGTAATTTTGATATAAATTGATATAAGTCCTTGCATCCTTTCTGACTTAATGCAAAAAAAATCTTAACATAGGAAGATGGTCAGAGGGCTGGAGCACCTCTGCTATGGAGCCAGCCTGAGAGAGTTGGGGTTGTTCAGCCTGGAGAAGAGAAGGCTCTGGGAAGACCTAATAGCACCTTCCAGTACCTGAAGGGGCCTACAAGAAAGCTGGGAAAGGACTTTTTACAAGGGTGTGTAGTGATAGAATGAAGAGTAATGGCTTTAAATTGAAGAGGGTAGATTTAGATTAGGTATTAGAAAGAAATTCTCTCCTGTAAGGGTGATGAGACACTGGCACAGGTTGCCCAGAGAAGCTGTGGCTACCCCCTCCCTGGCAGTGTTCAAGGCCAGGTTGGATGGGGCTTTGAGCAACCTGGTCTGGTGGGAGATGTCCCCGTCCATGGCAGGGGGTTGGAAAGAGGTGATCTTTGAGGTCCCTTCCAACCCAGACCGTTCTATGAGTCTGTGGTTATGAAAAGCTGTTGCAGGTGGGTGATGCTTTTGGTTAAGACAAAAAATTATGCAAATATTAGACAACAAAGGCTACATAAGAAGGTCTGGAAATGGTGCAGATAAGTGGCAAAGGGAAAGGGAAAGGAAAGGAAAGCTCAGAGACCCATGCCAAAATGCACAGCTCTCGTGTTGTGTTGAAAGGGGAGCTCCCAGCAGGATGAGTCTAAAGGTGAAAGTGGTTGGAGCCACCAGAAGGGAAAAATAAATACCTCTGGGCATCCAGAAACAATACCTTAGGTCCACAAACCAGATGTAAAGTTCGCATTATTCTGTGAAACCAACGAGTTTTTCTCCATTATGTACTGAGGGAGGATGTTTCTTTGTGCTGATTACAGGCTGAAATACACAGCTGACATGGAGATTTGCAATTTGGTCCAGCCCACAAATTCACATAATCACAGAATGTTCCTGTGCCAACACAGAGAGAGAGAAAAAAAAAGCACAAATCAAAAACATGGTAGAAAAGCACTGGTGTCAACTGGCTCTGAATCTTCTGATTTCAGGAGGAGCAGGTATTTTATTCATAAATAACCTTGTTTGTGAACAAATATCTGTGATATTGTATATTTATTCTAGAATTAATGTCAGAGTATTTTGGTTAAAAGTTGATGAGGTGCAAAATGATGCCAAAATTGCCAGTCACTGATGAACACAGAAATCGGACATTGGCTATCAGCAGTAATAATTACCTGCAAAGGTGAGGTGTACTGTGGGGTGGGCATCCCTATTCTTCCTGTAAATTCTAGGTGTCTCTCACAAAAGGGTGAGAAATTCCTGTAGTTACCCGTGCTCTAGGAGAAATGTAAAGTTTTTTCTTTTTCTTTTTTTTTTTTTTTTTAATTACTCACAAATAGACCCAGCTTATTCCAGCCTGCCCGGTGTGAGCCAGCGGCAGGCGCTAGATGGCAGGAGAGCACCGCGCAGCGCCGCGCAGCTCCGCGCAGCCCCGCGGGCACTGGTCGGGCAGGGAAAGGGGTCTGTCTGCTCCTTAGGGAAAAAAATAAAATTAAAAAAAATAATTAAAAAAATAAAGAAAAAGGAAAAAAGGAAAAAGAAAAAAGAAAAAAAAAAAAAAGAGGGGGAAAGTTTGGTTTTTTTCCATAATTTACAACCATTCAATTTTCCCCATATTCCGGCACACACCATCATTTTTTCCAATACAAAATGTCCATTTAAAAGCTGTTTTGATCTTTTGGAGAACTGCCTTGATTTAAAATAACAGAAAAAAAATCATTAAAAAAAGTAAAATTAAACCTCTGTGCTCAGTAGTGCATGAATGACAAATCTGCTGTAGTTTGGAGTATATTTGAAGAAACTTTTTTTAAACTTCTTGTGGAAAATTACATATTCTCAGAAAAAGTATTACACACTAGGAAACTGAGCAGCATGATTTATTTCATATGATATTAACATAGTTATGTTTATACAGGTATAATGGTTTTCCTAGCTTCTGATTTACTGTTATACAAGTCTGTATTATCTGTAGAGATTTTAAAACTTACTTCTATTTTCTAAAGCTGTGTATAACACTGACATTTTTTGTCTTGGGCTTAAGCTAAGATTTTATTCTCTTCTTCAATCCAAGTTAAAATGTTTGAAATTCCTTAATCATTAATTTCACATAGTTCCAACAAAAAGATTTCAAAGCACAGACACCTCTAATCTGACTAGAGACAAAGCTGAGATTTTTGTGGCCTATGTAAAACTTCTGTTGTGCCTGGCACAGCAGATTCTGAAACTGGACAATTTTTGCATGATTTGGATTACAATATGGATGTTTGATATACCTCTTGAGGGTTTGGGGAGGATCTTTCAAATATGTTTTAAATAAAATTGTTACATCTTGTAAAAAAGACAGAATTTGGAATTTGTGTCTAAATAATGAGCCTTGAAAGGAGTCTTGCTACTGTACAACCCAGATACTGAAAATGCCTTCTAAATATTTTTTTCAGTGTAAGCCACTCAGTGTTTACACTTTTTATTGAACTGAAAATCTTTCTTGCTCATCTTTTTTTTTATTTTAATATCTTATAGTTTAGAATTCCCTATTAGTACAAGTAATGTGATGAAGCTTATAAAAAGTCTGGCAGATCTGAGTTGACTTCAGCCCAGCTGGGCCCTCTGAAGGGTCAAAAGCTCTATATGGTGACCTGGTTTATAACACAAGTGTGTGATCTATGGTGGAAAGTTCTAAGCCGCAGTAAGTGCGAGTGAATGAATTCTTTTGAAGTATATTAGGAATCCGACCCCAGTGTAGAGAATCTTATTGCATGTGTGAATCTTTGTGTGGAATTTTGTGGGGGAGACAATTTGAGGTTCAATTTTGTCAGATGAAGCATCTCCTCCCAAACCAAACTAAACCAAAACGAGTCTTAAAAAACCCTGTGAAGACAACTCTTGAATTAGCTAAACCTTTTCCACAAATACAAATATAATCTGTAGCTTTTCAGCCCCACCAGTCCCCACACCATTCCTGAGCAGCAATTTCATGAGGTTTAACCATGTGTCCCTGCAAGGAAAGTAATGTTAGTCTGCCATGGAAACTGCCTGCAATAACCCAGCTATAAAGAAGCAGGTGGCAAGAATTACATCAGACTTGTTTCTCTAATTCTCGAGTCATTTCTTGCACAAAAATGCAAGCACCTGTTCCCATGAAGGCACCCAGACAGCAGCCTGTAAGGCAGGTACGTTTTTGCCAGCAAAGCAGCTGCTTCCTGCAAAGGACGCGGGCAGCACAGGCTGTTCATTCACGACAGCTTCCTGAGAGTTTGTCTTAGTCTCCTTCAGTGTCAGCACACACACAAGTTGAAAAATTTGCAGTGGAGCCTGTTGCACCACAGCAGTGGCCAGGGGATGCACGGTGCCTGTTCACAGGGCTGCACAGAGGACACACATGCTCAGGGGAGCTGCCTGGTGCTCAGAATTCCTCTGCTTGGCCAAGTGTTCTCTGCAAGCATTTCTAGCAAAGCCAGCAGCCATTTCAGGTCTGTGTGCGTGCTTAAAACCAAGCCAAGAAAGGCAGTTTAAAAACTGCAAACTTTTCTTCAAATTTTTGAATTGAAATGATTTCAAAACCATCTTAAAAGCCACAGCTGGTGAGATTCTTAATAACTTTGTTGTTGTGATTTTGACAGACATTAGTGCTCCCTAACAGAGCTACAGAGCAATCTTATCTGCCCCTCTCATTTAACCCCACTGCTGTGGGAATAGCAAAGGAAAACTACAAAGAGCTGAGGCTCTAGTTAAGCTGATGATTAAAGGTAGGGCTACGCAAAGGAAATAAAGGAATCCTTCTTTTGCACCTGTGCACAAATAGCACAAGATCCACAAGAATCCAGTAAAACTCTGTCTGACCATCAGGCAAAAAAATAAGAGAATACAGGTAGCTGCCACTGACTGTCCTAAGCTGTTGTTTTTGAAACAAAAAAGAGCAGGACAATTGCTGCTTCTCTTATGCCAGGCAATTTCTTATGCTGAGTGAAGGAGATGCCTTCAGCAATGCTATCTCTGCTGGTTAGCCAGCTGAGTTCAGCAGCACCATAAAGCTACAAACATCCCATCTTTACTGATGCAGCCTTTTTTTATGAAGCAGGTCAGAGAAAAGCTATAGAGGTAGACCCCTTCCTCCACTGCATCACTTTAGCTAAGGCTGAGGAACATGAGAAGGAAAGCATCGTCTCTTCAAAAGGCAAAGTAAGCACCCAACAAACACAAAAATGTAAAAGAAAGAAACAGACAAGAGGAATTATTTCTCTGGTTACTGCTGGTGAAAGCTATGGAGAGCAGAGCTGGCTGGTCTCCTCATCCCACGTACTCCTGCATATTAGCCATCGCTGTGCCCAGTGGATTCTTAGAAGTATCATCAGAGTCTTCTTCATAAAGAGGATACTTCTGCATGGTATCTCCATAATCCTTATATTAGAATGGGAAACACACAAGTATACTAATAAACGTAGCTACCATGGGCATAAAAATGTTAACGCTACAGTGATCCTTATTGTATAAAAAAAGTAGAATGAGCTTCTCCAATACAGAAAACCATGACTGCCAGCAAAAGACTGTTTTTCTGTTAAACCTGTTACTAGTGCCATTACTGCTGGTTGTCTACTAGCATGCTGCACCAGGGAGTAGTTTGTTGGTTCAAGGCACCAAATCATGCTTCTGCTAGCACCGATGGCAAATTGGACATTCTGTGCAAAAGGATGGGAAAGAGACAGGGGGAAGATGTTGACAAGTCCATTGGGGCACCACGTAGGTGCCAAATTAATGTGCAGTGGGGAAAGACAGCTTGGATCAAACACATGCTTGCATTTCAGCTACACAATTTGGTTCATAACACCTACGTGCAGAAACTGTAGTAAGCAACAGTGTTGTGTGCATATGGGCAGGAGTCTTCCTCCCTGGGAACCCCAGTTTCAGTTTCCCTCTGCCTTCTTCTCTGAGCCATTACTAAACAGCATCACTCTTCTTTTATGCCCTTTTTATACTGTATCCACACAGGACACCTTTTCCTACTCAACGCTGAATAATCTTAGCAAAATATCTAGTCTAAACCAACCAGAAAGTTTGATGCTCTCTGCCCAAAATTGAACTCGCCCTTTTCAGTTGAGGCACAGCTGAAGATATTTTTGCTCTCTCTTGTCCCAGGTCTGCTTTGCAGGGTAGCGTCTATAAAGAACAGCTACTTCGTATGGCACTTTTAAAATGCATATGTCACCTTCCCCTGAGAATGGAGCTTTAGTTTTAAGACAAGGTTGGAAGCATTTATGACTCAAAGTACAAAACAACATTCATGGGATTTGTCACAAAACGGTCAAGTGGAACCTGGAAAGCTGGCAAGGATTGAAGTATTTCCACTGGCATTCATGAACAGTGTGAGAGTCTTGCTGTATTTCTGTAGGTTCTTTCAGATACCACCTCCTAAAAAAAAAAAAAGTATAGAAGAATTTAGCAGAAATGTTAGTATTTTTTATTTGTATTTAGTATTTGTAAATCTGACCATTCTCATAAGGTGTCTTCTGAAAGAGCACTGCCCCCTATCTAATGCAAAATGCCGTTGTCTGTGGCTGAGTGTTACAGACTTTTTGCCAAAAATATGCTCTTACACTCCAAAAGTGGAGAGAATGGAGCTATTTGCCAACAGGAGAGTGCAAAACATCTCAGGGCTTGGTTTTGCTGTTTTCTCTTCTTTAAAATCTGGAGTAACAAAGTGAAAACTGAAGTCTAATCTCAACCGTTGGTGCAATTGTTGTTTAAAACAATGAAAGTATACATGCTTACATTAGCAATATTTCGTAACATAAATGGCAAATAACGTTTATTTCCCTTCATCTATTATATGATATATAAAGGCAGGGGTACAAATATATCTACTGAATCTGATATCTTCTGCCTGTGCTGTTTTAGGCATAAGAATTCCTATTTGACCATTTCTGTTCTGTGGAGTACTCTAATTATAGCACAAAATGTTTACAATTCTACTGAAATATGTAAATGATGTAAAAGTGAGTCTAATAGCAAAAATGCAGTTTTTAAGAGACAAGTACATAAACTGACATGATGCAGGAGATAAGTGCTTTTCAGAGAATAATGTCTGTGCAGTAGAAGGTGGACAAATAATGCAGAGTACAGAATGAATGCATGTCTCTTCAAAACAGTACAAGCTCCATTTGACATGCAAGCAATTCAGTAAGGAGGAACAGGCTAGAATTGAATTTAGCTGATGCAAATGAAATTAAAGCTAAATTGGTTGTCACATAAAGATGATGTTAACTATGTAAATGTTTGCTATTTATTAAGCCATCATTTAGAATTTAGTGTTAAAAATCTAAGACTCTCTTACTGTTTATTTATGATATGAACTGTACATTTAAAAGAGCATATAGACAGATTATTCTCCCCTTTCGCACTTTTGGGAATCAAATTTAAAATCTCTTCTGCTTTTTTCTAGTATTTTTCTGTAATTATAGCTCACGTGTACTGTACTTCCAGGCTACCAAAAAAACCCCAAAACAAAACCAAAAAACCTCAAACTACCAGGCTTTTCTAGCTAAGCAGTATCCCATTACATCATTGCTTCAGATGCATTCATTCTCTACAATATTGTTGGCTGTTTCAGGTTAACTACCAAAATCATTTGCCTGAGAAGCAAGATTTAATTGTTTTACAACTACCTCTGTGAAGTACAATAGGGATTACAACTGCTCATTGATTACACTATTGGGTAGAATAAGAGACTCTTATTCTAGCATTTCTCATTCATTTTGTCATTGCATTCTCTTTGAAAGAGACCAAATGGGTCCCAGCAGGTGAAAGCAAAGAAACCTGAAAGACTTTGATGAATGACAATACCACAACTGCCCTTCCCCCATTTTTGGAGATTGTAAAACCTTATTAAATCATGCCCCGTTAGGTACTGATTGAGAGGGAGCTAAACTAAAACCAACAATAGCAGCATGGATCAGAGAACAGTGCTTTCATCAATGGGCACTGAACACAGCTAAGCTTTCTCATCCTTTTTTCCTGTGTGTGTTTTTTTTAATTTAAAAAAAAACAAAAAACAACCAAACCCACAAAAACAAAACCACTATTTACTTTTGTTTAAACCATTACACAAGAAAGTCATACAATTATACCAGCGTTGTCAGTCAGATAGCCAGTAGCTGTCCATGCAGTACTAGTGATTCATCTTTGAGACTATCGCAAGAAATCCCAAAAACAAGGTTAAAGTTAAGACTCTAGGATTTTTTCATTTTGATTTGTTTTGGGTTTTTTTTGACTGTTCTGAGCAATTATTGCAACTGCCACTGACTTTAGGATGCCCCTAATTATTGCAAGGGCAGTTTTGAAGAAACTATGAATGGAACAAATTAAAACCATTTGGTAAGGATTGCTTCTGAAAAGCTATGAAAAAAAAAATATTATTTTTTAAAATAATATTTTATTTTCGGCAGCTTTTGTTACTAGCCTTTCATGTCATCCAGTTATGAAACCCACCAAAAAATTCCCTTCATGGCAATCATCTCAATATAATTTGAATTTGCTTACTTTTGAGGAGACCTCTTTAATAGGACTGTGTGTTAATTAACTGTCAGCGATCTATTTATATTTAAAACATAATGCATTTCAGACCTTGCTAGGAAAAGATGAAGTAATCAGACATTTAATCATGCAAGTATCTTTCTTTCTTTCGATAACAGAGAATCTCAGGCCACTGTTTGAAGAATTTAGTTGCTTTAAACATTCTGCTTATGTTTTAATTTCCTTTTTTCCTCCCAGGGGTCTACAGGTATTCTTTGTCATGGGCAGAATATCTCTGAATCAAGGATGATGCTTAAAGGAATAAAAATCAAATAATTATTAAAACAATATGGTTTTAAACAGTGTCACTCTTCTGTGAAACAGGTAACTCCTAAATTCAGTAAACTATGTAAGAATTTTACTTTTGAATTAATTTTGGCTGAAGAATCAAATTGTCATCCAGATCATAATGATCTAAATATTAATGTTATTATTCATCACTATCAGAAAAATGTAGCTTTCCTGTTTATTATTAATATCCTTATTTGAGGGAGTTGCACTATTCTATATGAAAAGTCTCTTTTGATAACCAAATGTATACTTCAGGAATAGCTGAAATTGTTATAGAATTTCTGAAGCCATCATTCAAAGCTGAAAATAATTTTGATATTTGTAAAATAAAATTAGATGATTAAAAATAATATGTTCATACTATGAACATGGGAAATAAAACAGCTTTCGTTGCTAAAAATTGGGTATATTTTACTAATGCTGTGAAAGCATCTGAAGAAAATCCTGGGGGGAAAAAAAAGACAAAACAGCTCAGAATAATGGAGGAATTATGCTTTTGAAAACGATATGAAGAAAATTAATTATATGGTACTCATATGTTTATGTCCATATTCATTTTTGATAGATTTATACTATCCTTATCCTAATAGCTGTCTTGCTGCTATTTAATATTTTCTATTTATTTGCCTTCTCTATGACAAATCCATCAAGATTATTCTGTGATTTCATACTGTAACTTGCATTAATCTAAAATATTCATATATACTTAGTACATTCCTCCCCTATTAAGCTAATTGTACATTCCTGTGTCTAAAAAATTGCCAAGGTTAATTGCTATTTAATTTGAAGCACTGAGTTTTATAGCTGTCTGTTTTGTTGTTTGTTGGTTGGGGGTTTTTGCGCGATTTGTTAATGGCAATTTTGATAACGGTAAAATCCGTATATAACACAGAGATAGGATTTAAACCAGAGAGTTTAAAGGTGTATGGTGAAAATTACAGCTAAGCTTGAGAGTACAATATCTTGAACAGGTTTTATAAATACAGTTTGCCAGTTACAGAGCTTTGAATTTTTATATGCTGCTCAGCATGAATAATTAACTGGCTGAAATCTATGGCTAATTTTATTTTCATTTGATTTAACTTTTCAAGCACAAATGTTACATGCTAGTTTTATACTAATGATTACCCATTTCTGAGCAGATCTGTGTTGCTAGGAAGAGCATCTAACATCATTCTTTTGGTTGTAAGGGAGTCTGGTAATTCAACCGTAAGCAACTGCTTAACAAAGTCTGCTTCCCTTGAAGAGCTCTATGAAAATACAATCTGATGGCTCAGGATGTTACAAGATTTCTCCTGTCATATATTCTTCACTCTCTAGGTACAGACCTGCAGTAATTATTTGAATTGTGTTTCAAAAAACAATAAATAGGAACAGGAATATGACTGCAAAATACTTGATGATAAACTACATCAAACTATTGTATTGCCATCTATCTTCTACCAGTTGTTGATAACAATTGTAATTTTACTTATCTGTTTATTTTTCCTCTTGTGTTGCATTTTAAAAATGTCCTTTAAAAACAATAAATTTGAAATAGCCTAGTTCTAAGGAAGAGGCTGCACTTGAAAATTTCCAAGCTAAATAATTTGTTGGGTATTTAACCTTACGTTTTAAATCCTTTGCAGTACTTTTAAGGTAGCAGTAATACAACAGAAGCAGTATTCTGATGTCAAGCATTCACTTTAACATTTCAAGAGTACTTAAGTTTTAGTGGTATCAGGTCACTTGGGACTATAGTGGTCTATTGTCTAATTATAACAAACCCATGAACTGTCATGCCCTATTACATTACTATAATATCAAATTTTATTTAATAGCAGAATTTATCTATTATGATGCTGCTTTAGCCAACATGGAATGAGCAAAAACACTCCTGAGTTCAGATAATCAAGTTGTTCAGATACACACCTCTTCCAGGTAACTAGTGATAGGATGAGGGGTAATAGTCTGTAGCTGCACCAGGGGAGGTTTAGACTGGGTATTAGGAAAAACTTTTTCACTGAAAGGTTTATCAAGCACTGGCACAGGCTGCCCAAGGCAGTGGTGGAGTCCCCATCCCTGAAGGGATTTAAGAGATGTGTAGATGTGGTCCTAAGGGACATGGTTTAGTGGTGGCTTGGCAGTGCTAGCTTAACGGCTGGACTTGATGATCTGAGAAGTCTTTTCCAACCAAGACGATTCTATGATTCTATTTGAAGTTACTGTACAGTGCAGGCTATCAAAATAGGAATTATGTTTATAGGTCTTGAATATATTCACTAAGTTATTTTAACGGCATTCATTGTTTTATTACATATTTTCTAGCTAAGTAAGAGCAGCTTTGCATGACCATTCCCATTTTTAGGTATATCTACAGAAGGACATGCATGCAGACCTACATATGTACATAAATACATAGGTACTAATTAGTTATCAAAGTTTAATTGAACAGCTTTCATCAGAGGTGATCTGGTGAAGGGATGAACTTTTAGAGGAGTTCTTACCATGCATTTTTGTGGATTTCAGTTTTTTAAGCTCCCTATATGCTCTGCCATAAAAAAAGGGTCTCTCCAGATAGTTGTTCACAGCAGGGACATCATGATGTGCTCTTGGAGAGGACTAAGCATCTCATAGTGTTGGTTATGCAAATGCTGGTGGTTGACCTCCTCTCCTTCCCTTTCTGTTCACTTTCTGCTTTCCAGGGAGAAGAATACTCATCTTGCCTTCCTAAAACACATCTCCAGCACTCTGCCAGCCTCCCGTCAGTATTTTGGATGCCAGCGTCTCCATGGCAGAGACCCACCCAGTACATGCTGGCAGTTATTATCTCAGAAGCCAGAAGGTATTTTTCTTTGAAATCAGCTTAGGTGTTCAATCTTACCAACATTACAGACTCATACCTCGCCCTCCTATAAGGTTGGGTCAATTACCAGGGTCATCAGATATTTTTCCAGGCACTGTAGTCTTCTCCAGGACTTGCTATGCAAATGACTGCATTCTGACAAACAACACTGGAATTCAATTAGTATAACCCAAAGTACAAAAAAAACTTCAGCTTCCAGATTCCGAAGTCAGGCTTCTTTAATATTCCCTAGATAACTGAATGCTAAAGTTATGCTAATGTAAAAGGTATGAAATGTTAAGTTGCCAACACCAACTTTAACTTGGATACATTAAAAGAATATAGCCTATATAATGAATACAAGCATTTTCAGGTAGAACTCTTTTACTTAGACTTTCAGCCACTGCAGCCTGAAGAGCCTGTATTCAGGAAGTGTAACTTCGACTACCAGCTCCTGTGTTTAAATTCTGAACTATACCATCCTATCAGCAAAATTTGTGCAATAAATTTTCTCTATTAAAGAAATTGTAAGAAGTCGATTACACTTCTATAAACACATATTCACAAACACCTGTTCAATTTTCATCTCCAGCAACACATTAATGTTTTTACATTCTTTATTTTTTTGTTCCCCCTCTAAATTTCTTCAAGTCCGTTTTCCATGAATGCTGGTGATGGTGAGACATCTATCAGTTACTCTTGTTTGCTGAATAGATAGTTGTTCCAGTCAAGAAATTCAATTTTCATACGTTATAATTACTTCAGATTGTGACTAATGTATGATGATGTAAGGAAAGTGTAGACTTGTTCGATATCTTGGAAGGATGCGTTTAATATCATTAAGCTACAATACGTTCACTTTGTACAAATTCCACAAAGCTATTGCTGACTGAGTATTTGAATGCAAGACAACGAAAAAAAATCTCCAGACATGTTCTATATTGCTTCTAAGTACTATAGATATATGTGTTTATCTTGCTTGTACGTATGGTTGTCTACATCTCTGTTTCTGCACTTATACCATCACGACTCTACCTAGAAGTTACAGCAAAATCTTCAATGTCTCCAATGTCAAGATACTAACCCATGAAAAAGTAGTCAAGGGATAGTTTTTAAATGAACTCTAACCTCTTACTGAAAGCCTGTAAAATCACAGGTGTGAAATTCTGTCAGGAAGAGCTGGTGTGCTAAATACACACAACTCAGAGGCACAACAGTGAGTTTAACATGTGAGTTTACAGAGGTAGTATTTGGAGGGTGGGGTGTGATTTGGTTTGAAATTGCACTAAACTCATGAAGAATTAGATTTGGAGAGTATGGTTTTCCCAGGTGGTGGCATCTTTTGTTCCTGCTGAAATCCATAGTAGTTAGGGATTTCAACATTCTTGAAGATCTTTAGTGTCGTCTCAGCTCTGTGAAGCCAAAGTTGATGTCTTAAAAGAGAAACAGCAAGAGTTGAGAACTATCTCTTGGCAAGGCTTATTAAAACAGGACAAGACTGGACAGAAGAGTAGAAATACCGTCATACCTTTGGGAAGTCAAATTAAATTGTCTGATATTGACATGTGCTGTTAAGAGTCAACCGTAAAAGCTGAGAACACTTTGCTTGATGAGATGTCTTATATGATCACCAATTCTAATGCAATTTTTTTGCATAAGAAAAAAGACATTAAAGAAAGGCCTGCTCAAAGTTTCAGATATCAGTATATGCGTTTTTAAAAAATAGACCACTGATATTGTGAAAAACACAACTTCCTTCTATCAAGAGTAAAAACACAGAAATATTCCAGTAGCCACTCTCAGCCCTTGTTGCACAAACACTGTTTCTCAGTAAACTCAAACCTGAAAGTAAAAATTTGCTTTTTCAGTAAGAGAGACATCAGCCTTTTCTATGGCATAGCAGCAGTGGGAAGATCATTACTTGTTGTCTCCAAGCACTGATTGATAGTGACCCCTGTTTAGAAGGTGTAGCAAGGCTTCAGTCTTGAAGCAAACATTGCTGAGGTCTGGTCTGGAAAATTGGAGAGGCATATGAGTTAAAATAACTGTTTTGTAAGAAGTCCTACTGCCCATGTGTTACCTGGGAATTTACTGCACCTTTCTAGTTCTCAATAAACCACATGAACACTCACATGTAAGGTTGTTACATTTTCCTATTGTACGTCTTTCTATATCATGTTTAAGTGGTAGAAGAAAAAATCTTTTAATCCATTTTTTCCCCTTCCTTAGCTTGTCTTTCTCTAAGTACATTTGGAGAATATACTTCACAGGGTACTGTTTATGTTTTGAGGACTATTCCCATCTACTTCCTTGTAACAAAACGGGCCTGCTTTCTATCACTAAAATATCATCTGAAAATTAGAACTATCACATTGTCTTGGTAATTTCAAATTATTAGGTTTAAAATTATAGATGGATGCCAAGAGGAAAAATGTATCATTTAATCATGAGCAAAAAGGGAACAACAGGATGTACATGAGATTACAAAACTGTTCTTATTCTGTTGTGTTAAAGGAGTTAGCTGGGTGTTATGTAGTGAAGGGCATCTAGGAGGCAAAAAAGCTTACCAGAGTTAGCTTTGTTCCTCCCTAGGTTAATTAATAGTTGGTTAATTTCTGAGGAAACAGGGAAGGTCACTTCCAAGAAGCCTATTTTTTGAACGAAAGCAGAGTAACCATCAGTTTCATACCCCATTCAGCTTGTTGGTGGCCAACTTATAGCTACTAACAACAAAAATGGTGGACATTATGATTTCTTTTGGGGGGGGGAGAAAAAAAGAGCAACTCTTGCTGTGGATTTTTTTTTCCACTTCTTGCTTGTGATGGATGTTCATAACAGTGGTACATAAAGACTACCCCTTATCCCCTATCCAAAATGGTCGAAATAAAGTTTGTGTGAGACTTTATGTCTCATTCTCAGCAAGAGAGCAGAGATGTCAGGCATATAATATTTCAAGTCAGTAATACAGCACGGCTGCTATTCAAAGTAGTTCCTCTGTCTGTTATGATTTTCTATTTACAGTGGCTACTAACACAAATGCTGCTTAAATGTTAACTGCAAATGACAGAGTGCTGCATTCTCTGCAGACTTGTGCTTTATCTGCCACTGTTTTATGGGCAAACACAGGGTATGTCATGCAAGTGTGTATTAACTAAGTTCAGATATTTCAATATACAGCAGAGCCTTGATGACATTTACTTAGATAATCAGTTGATCTGATTTTTTTTTTTTTTGGCATGTATTTATTTTTTGCTAATTTCAAGCCCTTATTTCTCTGAGGCTGTGATAGTGAAGGTACTTCATTTCTTAGCTAATTAGTGTGGTTTTCTTCCTCTGACCATTTATTTTCTTCCACACCTATCCTTTTTTATTGCTCCTGCCAATCTTGCCTTTATAATTTTCTTAGCACCAGTGTTAAAAGTGGCTCCAGCTGGTGGCAGCTTCACCACGTCAATGCATTACTATTGCAAACAATTGTCTCAATGTGCTAATTCATCGGTGTGATCCAAGACTGATGTGGTAATTTTCGACTGAAGAATGTATCTACTATAAAGAAAACTGAAAAAATAATGGAGGATTATGAATCAGTCTGCATCAGGGCACAGAACCAGTTGTCCATCTAAAAATCAATTTTGGCCTGTCTTTTGTCACAAGTTCTTTTAACTCAAATTGTCTTACCTCATAGGAGAAGAGCTGGCCCTATGTCTTCCTAATTAACTCTTGCCTGCCATAATACTTCAGAAATTTCTAGGCTGAAGGCGCTGCCCTCCTGAAATTGAGGATGAACTTCATGAAAGGGTTTCACATGTTGACTCTTTTGAGGACAGGTAACCTGTTGTGAAAAAAAAATACGAGTTTGGATGCACGAAGATTATTGTAAAATCACCAAATAGCAGAATGTTTGAGGTTGGAAGGGGAAAAAACTTGATTATTTGTTTTAGTTGATTTCCTCCTTCCCCAAATCCTTCTGAAATCTTAATTTTAATCCCTATATTTACATGTGAATACAAAACAATGATGAAGTCATCATTTAGCACAATTGTTTCAATTATGTGAATGCATTTTGCTCAGAAGAGACACTTGCTATGAATGTTTCACCCAGCTTCAGAGGTGTTATTATCCAGCCGGGCTTATAACATTTGAACCTGTAACCTGTGAAAAGCAGGAGGAGGAACAGCTGACATTTTAAAAGATGCAATTTCTTTTCCTGCTGAATCTATAGCTGTAGCTCAAATGAAGAAAATTCTGTAAAGCTGAGCACACTGATATAAATCTTCTGCTGAGTATTTCATTGCTAATATATCAAATAATTTGTGCTGTGTAAAAATTCAGGTGAAAGGCAACTAGGTCTCCTCTCATACAGGGAAAAGGGGGTTTTCATTATTCTTTTATTTTCTTGGGTTTGTTTTTTTCTAATTTTTATTAATAGTGTTTGACACCTTCAGAGTTGCACCATGCTTCCACATTGTTTTCTTTTGCAAGCCCTCCACATTCAGCTCCCACTCTTTCCTCCATTCTGCCAGCTAATTAAACACATAAACCAGTGAGAAAGCCACAGTTAAATCCAACCTGCTAACAAAGATGATTCCTCAATAAGCCTAATGTCGAATATCTTACAGACGCCTGATGAAACCTCTTCATGAAGCCACATTTAGCCACACGTCTGCCACTTGAGGTTGTGATTACTCAAAACTATAAGGCAGGGATTGAGCACTACATCTGCATGCAGAAAAGTTTTAATTAATGCCCCAGCTATGGGTTTAACGATGTGATGTTTAGGTGCAGGCATTTGTACAAGAACTTTATGGAGTGGACACTTATAACATTATGCTTATTGTTACTAAATAAACTCATTCCTGCCATTAGCAGCAAGCTGTAATGGAAATGGGAGCTCATTCTGTAGCTCTTGTCACTAATTGGAATGTAGATGCCAAAATGATAATGCCTTAAAATACCTTGGATAGATGCGTGGAGGGAGAGATAGGTTTTCTTTGCAGTCACAACTGTTTCTTCACTTTGTCCACTTCAAATGCTAAGTCTGTGAGCCCTGTATGCCTGATTTACTAAATACACCCTTTGTATATTTGCTCTTTAAACTCATGTATTTTAGAGTTATAATAATCACCTGCAAGAATATTTGCTATCTGCAGTAAATATAATTAATTAGTCCTGGTACACATAATTTTAGTTTTATTTGGTGACTATAAATCATTTCTGATTCAGCAAATGGTATTTTAAAAATCCTGGTAAACTAAATGCTGTTTCATTTAACATTGCTAAATAATTCAATAAAGAGAAGTGCTGGCTAAGTGGCGTGGAAGTAATATCTGGCAGCACTCTAGCCAAAATGAAAGTTCTTTAAAACCAAAACTCATTTTCAACAGTAAATGAAAAGCCTAAGCAAAAAACCTATTTCCTTACCACTTTCAGGGGGAAAAAAAAAAAAAAAATATCATATTTTAACCAAACATATAATATACGTAATTTTAATTTTACCATAAAATGTGTTTTATGCCATTTACAGCATTAGCTTCCTGCATAACTATTGACAGTACACGGTGGATTTTCATCTTTGGAATCACCAAGCATTTGTCTCATTTCCTTGACCTACTGAATAGCTGAGAGATGAGGTAAGGGGGGAGCATTCTTGGAAATCAGTCTCCTAAACTTCCAATGCCTTCACCATTATATTTCCCCGAGCAAGCAACAGACAGGTACACACACACAATGTCTGTAGTACATATGTAATATGCATATTTATTTAGCAATAAATTAGTGAGTAACATAAAGCTATGTCATAGTTCTTGCCAGAATCAATTTCAAAAGTGTGTGTAAATATTTATTGAGTAAACTGGCCAACAATATCAGTTGATGAGTCTTATTAAGAAATTATTCCGTGGCTGGCAGCTAAATTAGAGGAAATGAAGTAAAGGCAAGGGGACTTACATATGCTTTAGAAGATTATGGTTCACAAAACCTCAAGAAAGAACCTGAGTAATGCTACAAACATATAGAATTACTTACCTGTAATGAAGATAAAGCAAAAAACTCAGCAGAGGTATTCATGATACTAAAAGAGCTTGATTAACCCATGACCTTTGAAACAAGCTCCTTAGGTGATCATCTTGACCACTTCTTCACATAGGAAGTAATGCATATTAGCTATGAGTATTTTTGCACCAGCTAGTAGTTAACTGAGGCAAAACTGAAACCACTGACCAATTTCTGTTCATTAAGTGCTTCACTTGTGCCAGAGGAGAAGATCCTAGGTCTTGTGAGTGCGAGACAGTAAGAAAATGTTCATGTGAAGAGTGTACTTGCTGGTCATTATAATCTATATAATAAAGTTCCAGGTCATCTGATACACAGTGGTGAGTGATTCCTTTAAAAATATATATACTGATAATTTTAAGATATTGCAAACTTGATTCTGTTTGGAAGAGGTATTTGAGCCAGTCTTGTCAGAATGAACACAGGTGGAGCTAGACAAAACAGCCACGAGGTCGTGTTGGAAACAATGAGAGAGCTGTCAGTCCTGGAACTGAAATATCATCATCATGCTGAGTATTGGAGGGAAATAAAGGTCCTTAAACTTGTTGTGCTATGATATCCAGTGTTCCTCAGAAAAGAGGTCACATCACTACAGGTCTCCAATTCGTACGTAATCTATTCAGAGGGTTCTTGAAGCAGCATCACATGTGATGCCATCAGAATGCTGACAAGGCTTCTTGGAATGTACTTCTGAACCATCTTTCTACTTGCAAGTCTTCCATCTCAGAATGTTTTCTGGATGATTTTTTTAACATAATTAAAAAATCCTAAGTGCATTTATAACTGGTGGCTGTAGCTGAGGTCTCTGCAAGGAGGAATTCAGACTGGTTGCTTATTTCAGTGTAGAATCATTTGATCTACACAGGTCTATTGTTTATATAGTGTTATTTATAAACTGCTTATTTCTTTATATGTTACCTCATTCATTGCCATGGAGCTATAGGATTACAAAGCTATTTTTTACAGGTTCCCTACTTTTTGTACTTTTCAAGGTAGTGAAACTTTTCTGCCTGTATAGCTTTCTGTTCAAAAGATAACAGCCTAGCTGCATGCCACCCAAGACACAAAAATCATAAAAGTATTATATAGGTTCTATAAGAAAAAAAATCACAATTGTACAACCTACCACACGTACTAAAGTTTTATCAATAGAATGGATGAACTAGAAAAAGTCAATGTAACATGATCTTGTGACAAAATCCATCACTGTTGGCTGTTCAGGAAAAAAAAAATGATGCTTTGATGTAAAAAAAGAAAAGTCACAGAATAGATTAGGTGGATTATCTATAAATAGACAATGGATTGAGAAGCAGAAAAGAGAAGTAGAAATACACAGATTTTTATTTTAACAAAGTATAATAGTTAGTGTTTTAAGTCCTGTACAATAATTGATGTAATCTATTTCCTAATGATCAACAGAAGTTTAACAAAGCCTTCAAGTAATGAAAAAGAATTCAGCTTAGTCAAGACAAGAAAGACTGCAAGAATATGCAGAAGCAGCTAAGAAACTTTGTTTCTGCGGAAGTCAGAGCCAGGTGGAATTTAGTACCAGGATGTGTAATTGAAGATGCCCTGGAAACAGCTCAAGGATGACTCAAAGTATTTGCAACTTAACCAGTTTCTGATCAAAATGCAGGCATTCACATGGGGAAAAAAAGCTAAGAAAACACTGCAAGCAGGACAGCAAAAGATCCTCCATAATGAGAATACTATGCCAACTGTTAAAAAAAATATCGTCTCACTCAGAATACTCAGTTCAGTTATATTGTCACCATATTGCAAGAGAAGAGTAAAAAGAAAAGCAGTGATGGTCATGGAAATAAATATGTAAAACGTGTCCTGTCTGAAGAGCTACTAAAAAGGCAACAATCCTCTTTTTAAAAGGAAGTCCAATAAGAGATTGCATGACAGATACACATAAAACAAGCTCCGTGCATAAGGTAAATCATACTCACAACATATGACAAGGATGCTAGTTAAAAATGCAATGATAATTAGAAAAGTCTTGGTTCGTATTATGTGTAATCTGCCTGTGGAAATCATTGTCATCAGATACCACACAGGTTTACTGTTTAATGCAATTGAACCAGATTTGGGCGATGGTGTAAGTATTGATGTTATCTGTAGTTGTATCAGACAGGTTCTGTATTAATAATTAACAAACACCCAACTGCATCTGCTGTGTGAGACAAATTTTGAACTCAGGGCAACAGGGATACAGGCAGGAAGGGGAAAACCCTGCACAGCTGCAGTGTCTGCACTTCCTTTTGAGGAATGTGGCCTGGACCACTGTCGCTTAGGATGCTGACAAAGAACTCTCTGGGGTGATTCGCCAAGGCACTGTAGATTTCCCTGTTTTCATATTTAGAATTAGGTTAACAGCGAGAAAGTCGTCATTTCCAATTAAATCCAGTCCTGGCTTTAAAATGCAACAGCTAATTCTTTTTAGCTTACTTTTTTCAAATGTGTTACAGGGGCTTTCAAAAATGATACAGAAATAACATTTCAAGTACATCACTGTGCCTAATGAATTACAGAGCTCTTGATTAATGGCACTTGTTCAACATCACACTGACAGCAGTAAGGAGGATAATGTCTCTGCCTAGTGTGTTTTCTCTTATGAGACAGACCAGGCAGCATCAGCACAGATTTTTTATTTATGTATTTATTTTTTTAATTGCCTCTTTTTTTCTGTTTGTCTCCTATTATGTTTTTCATTTTGCAAGTGTGGACTTTTGCCCTGCACTGGAGCTTGGATGAGATGAGTCACCATTCAGGAGATGTGCATCAGGTTTTGCTGAAGTGTCACTACTTAGCACTGACTCTGCAGCCAGAAAACCTCAGTCCTGTATCCTTACAGGCAGAACAGTGGCAGGGAGGTAAAAAAGAGGGAGAGAAAAGCAAATGAAGGCATGCATTGCTCAGATCCATCAGCAAAAAACCAGGCTGCTGGAGTATCCATCATGAGACCACCAGTGAATTGCAGCTGACTGGAGGCATATTTCACTGTGCGGTATCACACTTTAGTAAAATACATAACCTTATTTCACTGGGTTGAGTCTGTACAGTTTTATGACCCCCCCTATCTCTACCAGTATGAAATAAATTCCTGCTGAGCTGTATATCGCAACCTGACAAGGGCTGTGGGGCCACCCTTGTACGTACAGTTGTTGCCTGTATTTCTTCTGCCACTTCCAGACCGGGAAGTCATTGTCCTCTGGGATGAGGACTAGGAGACGTCAGAGGTTTTCAGCCTTTTGATAGGCTCTTGCAAGCTGCCCATGGCACCAGTGGCGGGGAGGATTTGTGCTATTGCAGTTTTTTCTGCTCTCCAGCTTCCCCCTCTTCTCCTGGCAGCATCAGTGACACTGATTTTAAAAACGGGAGTTGTAATCCTAGTTTCATCTGCAGAATTTCTTCCCCATTCATTATTTCATTGTCTTGGCTAATGGACACAAGTGATTTCTGCAGTGAAATGCTGCCAATTCATCCAGGTCCTGTCTTGTTGTTCTCAAATGTTCCCCATTCTTGAAAAAAAACCAACCAAACCTGCCTCTGGGCGTAAGTAAAAAGTGCTACAGAGGGCCAGAGGTGAATTAAAAGAGCTCTTGGAAATACAGCAGTTAATGCAATCATATGAGAAATCTATTTTTATGAGTTTTGGGGCATGAATTCTATTGAGTACCAGGAAAGGATCCTTCATCTTAATTTATTGTACTGCAAGAGGAGCATACTACTGAAGAAAGTAGGAACAGCATGAAGGACATTGAAAAAATAATTATTTTTTCTTTTGCACTGCCTCTGGGCTTTAAAGCAGTTTTCAGTAGTCTAAGGGTATTTCCACTGCTGAAGCAACACTACTTAATCTGTAATATCTGACAAAGTAATGTCCTTACTGACTCTTTCTTAAGCTGAAACACTCAGAGTCTGATTTCCAACAATGACATCTCTCTGGTGGATATAATTTCATACCGGCCATATGTACCAGCTTTTCACTGAAGCTAACAGATGGGTACAGAAATGGTGACTCTGCTTCTCCCATGAATTTGAACCTGTGGCTTTTTGCTTAGTCAAAAATAGATAAAACTGTTAAAAAACTGAGCAATAAACTTGAAGCACCAGTTTCTGCCTTCTCCTCATTCAAAAGTAGATGTGACCCACTTGTAGACCAAGGACACTGAGTCTTGTCCCTTCTCTCAGCTACCATGCTATGTGGCTCCTAGTAACACCTGCCTCAGTTTCCTCGTCCAAAGTGAAGCGATATCATCAAACCTCCTCAGAGAGAGACAGCAAGGGCTCATGGTACATAAAAAAAGACTGTGAGATCTTTGGACTTTGCGGTTCATAAAAAGGCAAGGTATTGTGAGCACTACAGCATCATTAATACATGGGCAAAGCATCAGTAAGTTTTGTATCCAAAGGCGACAGAAATACTCATGCTCTCCCTTTCTTTGCCACAGAGGATGTATCCCACTTTAACATGTACAACACAGAGAGAGGCTGAGATCATGGATTAACAACAGAACCTTTTTCTAGCGATTATCAACTGCATCATCCTGACTGTCCATCATATTTTTGAGGCAATGCAAGGAAGGATGGAGAATCATAATCAAGCTATGAAGAGGAAGAGCGGGGCTTATGAAGGAAATTAAAACAGTATTGCATGAGTAAACAGTATAGTTCACCAAACCCCAGTGAGATATATTTTTTGTTATTTTTTTAGTTAAATGTGACAGTTTACCCCAATGTCAAACAAGAAGTAGTCTCTGGGTAGCTACCATGGTCATCCATCGGCAAAAGTAATTGTGGCAGTTCTACCTAGAAGTAATGAATCATAACTCAGTGGTAAAGAATTGCAACCTGAATATTTACTTGTAAAGATGAACCTGAATAATGAATTTGCAAAGTCTCCCGAATGTCTAACAATGTCCCTCTGTTTTTCATAAAACAAGAGTCCGGGAGAGATTCGTCTCCAAAGCACTTTTATTCTGCTGGAAACCAGAGTGCTTCCTGGACTTAATGTAACCAGGTGTAGGTATTATTAGACACTGTTTTATAATTGCTTTCCAGAAAAAAAATAGATGTATCTATATTGTTTATTGCTGTATTTATTTATTTTAAGCTATTTCATGAGTGCAACCTGTTTAGACTTTCCAACACTAGCTCATTCTGTGGCATTAATCTGATTTCAGCAACTCTGTGCCTAAGAAGCAGTTTTCAGCATTCATAACTGCCTCTGCTGATATTGCTGGAGGCTGAATTTTGTCTTTGTGGAACTCCTTCCATGCGATGCCTTTGGTGAAATTGCAGGCTGTCAGGACATACAGGGTTTCTATCAACATGCCTTCAGAAGCACCCAGGTTTTAGGACATCTGCAGTGGGTCTCAAAGCAATAAAAGGATTTCAGTTGATCAATGTCTTTATCAGGGAAGCTAAAAGATCAGAACAGGGAAAATTTTAACATCACCCACAGTTGGTGATTTAGAGCATGTTGAGTATGTTTGAGCTTTCCCAGTGTTTGTCCTCAGACACTTAGAGCAGTGCTTTTCTTCTTGTTGTCTTGGATTTTCTTCATGAATACTCATTCGATATTGCCAAGATAAAAGAGGTGTCATGTGTTATCAACTGATATGTAAGTATGGTCAAGAGATGAGTGAAAACAGACCCTAGAGCTGCTTATTGGAGAGAGAGGACAGATTTGAGACTAGAAACTCATTTTAGCAGCCCCTGCTCACAGGAGCAGCTTATGAAAACCTGTCTTTTAGGAGAAGCTCAGGGGGCTGAGTGCCTTAATACGTGACATTATGAAACCCTGAGGCTCCTGCTTCAGCCAGGACCCTGGTCAGAGTGAGACTGAGAGAACATGTACAAACAGAGGTATTTTATTGGCCTTCAGAGGGAGAGGCAGACGATGCCCCTTCTGCCCTTGGGTTGCTCCTCTGTCTTTTCTTTTCTCCCTCATGCTCAACAGGGGCACCTTCAAGAGGTGGCAGTTCCAGACTGCACGCTTCGTACACACACACAATTGCCTTCTTCAGCATCTGTAGTTTTTCAGCAGCCAACAGATTCTGCAGCCAAAGCAGAAGGAGGCTCTGGTATTGGGAAAGAAGGAGGATGTTAAACATCAGCCTTATGCTAGGCATAACCACCTGGAGGGGGGGGAAAAAAGACCACCAGCAACAACAACAAAACACAACAAAACAGCCAAAAAAAACATCTAAAAAAACCCAACAGAAACTGTCCAGTGCACTTTCTGCCCAATAAAACACTCCAATTTTGGTTGCTTTCTTTCAAAATCATTGCTGTTTGAGGTGCATGATGGAAAACTGTAGCCCATGTACAAGCAAATTCAATGCCCATTCATGGAGGGCAATGGCTACCTCCAGCAGGTACTAGATACAGTTGCCTGACAACGCTTACTGCAGAATGGCAAATTTAATTTTTTACACTGGGTGAACAAAAACAAAAAAAAGCAAAATGAAATACATGCAAGTGTGTGAGTTTCTCTTGCTGTGAGTAAAGACAATTTTTCACCAGTAAAGCTGCTTCATACTGAGTAAAAGCAAATTTTACACATTACGCTGACTATAGACAGCTGAAGTTCAGAAAGCCAATTCCAGTTCCCATGAGACATCTTTGAAGGCTGCTCTTTAACAGCATCTGAGAAGAGAAAATTTCTGTCAGGAGAGAACCAAAAGAAAAGGAAACTATATATTGCTTTTTGGAAGAAAAATAGCACAAGAACAAAAATTCTAGCTCAGAAGCCAAGCTGACTGCGTGTTGAATATTTCAGAACTATTCACTCTATTTTCTGTCTTTGACAAAAGATAAATTTATTTGCCTGAAAGAAATAAACTAATACATTATACTAGGACAGACTTTTTTTTCTTTTGTTATGAGGGGATGTTTCAGCATTGGAGATGCAATTTCACTGTTTTGCAGGGAGAAGTTTTAAACTTCAGTGAGATGTAAAAGGCGAAAAAAGGAAAAGGGAAAGCAATCTTTACTGATAAGAACTGGGATGAATCAGCAAACGCAACTACGTTCTGCAAGGAGCCCTTACCTCCATGCCTGGCTCTCTAGCAGAAGGAGCTGTGAGCAGCCAGTCAACAGCAGGAGCATGCATCAGGTCTGACCTGACAGCAGTAATTCCCCACAAACTTATGTCTGTAGCTCCAGGCAGAGTTGTGTATCCCCTCGGGCTCTATCATCATTGTGACTGGCTTTACTAGGATAATGCCACGGTGTAAGCAGCAACCTAGACTTCGTGCATAAATTAGGAGGAGGGGGAGATGGCCAGGATATGGTTCCAGTTCTTGAATCTGTATCACCTTCCCACAGACAAAAGCAGGGCAGGCAATGACATGCAGCAACTGTAAAATCAGGACAGCTTCCCACCCAGCCTCTGTCACCCTTGGGAAGGCAAAGCAATAAAATGGTGGCTGTATTTCCACCTGACTGTGAAGCTGCACTGTGCAATGCTTCCCCTGCCCTCCTGCTCCCCACAAACCTTTCCATCCATGACAGCTAGACAACCTTCATGTGTTTTGGTGTGCACTTTCAGGTGGCTGTTTGTACTTTTCAGTAAAAATAAAAGACCAAGGTTTCGATCACTGCAAGTTGTTTTTTAGCATTGGAGATGCACAGAGACACAAAGGTAGAAGGTGACATAGGAAAACTTATAAACTATGAAATAACTGCAAGTAAAAATATTGCAGTAACAAAGTTTATTGTGAAGCTCAATCTGCCTTCCCTTTCTTTATCCCCAGCAATGTCTGTTTTCTGGCCATGAGGTGCCCCCAGGCAAGCTGTGCTGGAGCCCTGCTGAGAAGGGCTTCTGCCTCCCTGCTCTCCCATTTGAGGTGCCTACACCCCTCTCTGCGTTTATCATGCTAGTCATCATGGTGCTTAGGCATCGTCTACACAATTTTGAAGGCTTCACGGGTCACCTACCAGGGCAGTTGTATTTTTTTGGCCTTCTTTGGGAAAGGAGGTCCTGCCACTCTTCCAATGCCTCTCTTGAGGAAAGGGCTGTTCCAGAAAGTTGTGCTGTGCTCTAATTGAGATGTGTCCTCCTTTCAGTTTTCCCCTGCAAAGATTTCAGAGCAAATGTGCTTCAGCTGAAGCAGTGCAGACTGCTTTGCCCTGAATGTAGTCAATGCATCCCTCCTTGGCATGTTTGGGTATGGGGTACAAGGGGGTGGGGTAGCTAACAGCTTGCCCTTTGAGAAGATACTTCAACAAGGATGTTATCAATAGGGAAATTATGGCCTCTGCCTGAAGATCTGGTAGAGTCTCTAAGGGGCTGCTGCACAGCAGAGCTGTAAGCCATCCTTTGAGCACCCTATAGACTACAGGGTAGGTGATGTGTGGTAGCTGGAGGCACAAGGGACCTGTTGCAACCATGACTTTGCAGTGTGTTTCTGTAGATATCTCCCTGCTCCTCTCAGGCTGCCAAGTCACTTGGAGAGTATCCAGTGGAGCTAGGATGGATTAGCCCCTCACAGGAGCCCTACACTACATCATTAGAACAGCAGGAGTGGGAAACATTACCCATCTATGGAGGGGAGCTTTTGCTAAGGCATGCCATCCTCTCCATTGCCTTCACCGAGGCTCTTGTTTGTCGGAGCGCAGTAGAAAGTTGGACTCACTACATTTCTTAGGGCATTTTCCCATGTCCCTCCCAAGCTTTGGAAAACAAGGTGGAACTTTAGATAAGTTCACCACCCACTTCCCTCCAGAACACAAACACACAATTCTACCCCCTTCCCCACCAAATGTCAGACTAATAGATTTTACAGGCAACATGGAAAGTCTTTCTGTTTCTTGCTGGGTTTATTACCTACCGCTTGCAATGATATTAAAGTAGCAATCTGGATGGTACACACCTTCATATGCCACTATCAAGTTTACGTCAGTAGCAAAAGATGAAAGGAGGCTCTTTAACAGCCTTGACTTTTACTGACACCAGAAAAGTCCAGAAATAGACAGTTTCTGATAGCAAAGACTCTCCTTTGCAGATTTGCTCTTTACCTTCCAGTGTAAAGTTAAAAATCTGCTATGCAAAAAAAATTGTCTGTAACTATACCCAATAAAATGACATTAATACTCTATATTAGGGTTTCCCAGAATTACTACTATTGCTGCTAAAGGGGCTGCTTCACAAAAGAAAGGAAAACAGCAGGTGGTTCCCCTACAACAGCAGTAGCAGCAGCAATTATTAGTAGTGAACAAGACATATAATACAATACTGGGCTTTAGAAGGCCTTGTCTGTGATGAAATCACAGCCGTTACAAGGAATAAAGTTACAACATAGTTATCCCCTGACCCAAATACAATATGGTCCTATTTTGTAGTGTTGATAGGTCCATAACTGTGTTCCACAGCAAGGCTTAAAGGTTAAGGTTACCACCTGCACTCTACAATGAAACACTTACTGTGTTGTAAGTAGGTCCCACGACACCATTGTATTTTTAGTATAGAAAAACCCTAAGTAGGCTAGATGTTATAGATCTCTCCCTTTTTCTGTCTTCCTTATGTATGCTTACACACTTTGCCCTCAGGATACCTCTAGAGAGCCATGCTTCTCCATGTACTGAAATAGGAATTGCTTTGTTAGGATGACAGGGTCATTGTCTATCAAAATCAGGAGATCAAAAGATTCACAGTTAACTAGTAAGAAGTCATCAAAATGCTTTATGACAAAATTTGAAAGAGCCAGACCCTTCTTCTCATTAAGCAGTGACAAAACTAACATTTTTTCATTGTCTCTTCCAGGAATTTAATTGCTATTTTGCAGTTTACTCAGGCTCCCTCATCAAATATACCTGATAATTCAACTCTGCAAATAGAGAAAGCGTTGGCAGTTTTATCAAGGAACAGCTGAAAATCAGAAAAAAAGAAGAGACAGGCTGACCTTTGTAATGATTGTCAGTGCTTTAACAGATACCTTTCAGCTCTTCAACACTTACATCCCAAGTACTGTCTGTAAGACAAGAGGCAGGGAAAGAGGGGTGGGAGCTACCCTGACAGTGGCAAATTTCTGAGGATCTGAACACTTTTGGTTTCATCAAGTGATGGAGACACATGCCAGATGCAGTCTCACTCTTTTGCATCAACAGAGTTCTTTCACTTGATGGTCTTATGTGCCTTAGAACTGGTAGGTTTAAGAAACACAGACAGAAGTTGAAAGGCTAAGGAAATTAATGAAAAAGGTTCTGATTCAGGGTCCGTGCCCTTTGGTATCTTCCAAATTTCTTTGACACCTATTTTTCGGGCATACAGTACCAGTTTTCATTGTTATGCCAATGACTCCTCATCAATGTCTACCTGCTCCATTGTCTGGTCCTGAGAGCAGGTCTCAGCTCTGCCATTGTGCTAGCTGAATTACAAATGTCGATGTCACCCAATTTCTCACAAATCTTAGCTGAAACATTGAAAATCAACTCCTTCCTAATTTATTAAAATCTGCTCTGGATTTTAAAGGTGTTTTTCTTCCCCCTCCTCCTGGGCCCTAATCTGATCACGCCTTCCAAAGTTAATTTCTTTAAAACTATATGATGTTATAGACTTGTGGGAAAAACATCTTAGGCACCTGGTGTTTCATAACGTGGTGCTAGAAATCGTTGCTGAAGAATGCACAGAAGTCAACAACAGTGAAGGATCTCAACACAAAGTTCGTCCCTGGTCCTTTTACATTACCACCTAAAAACACTGGTAGACCAGGACTTACTTAATCCAGACAGACAGACAAGTGGTACTCCATATTTTTCTGGCTTTGAGAAACAACTAAATCCACCTGCCTGATTCTATAAAAATATCTGAAGGATTTTGTGACTGCTTCAGATTTTGCATCTATTGCATCTTCTCAGGTCGAACATGAGATGGTCTTCATATTCCTTGAGGCACAAAGAGCAAAGCAGTTCTGCAGACCTGCAACAGCAGATAAGATGAGCATGAAGCCAGGGGAAGATGGAGAGAAAGGAGGGGAGGCACTCAGGCAGGCAAGTCTTAAGGAAAAGAGCTGCTTATTACTGTCATATGGCAGCAATAGAGAACGCCAAAGTGGGTGAGATATGTCCCATTGTTTCATTTTATGCTCCTAGCAGCTACACATGGAACAACTGCTTTGATTCAGTGTCAGTGTGTGAGTGGGGGAAGGGGAACCAAAGGCATCCTTGCAAGTGAGGCTCAGTTCTCTCTTAGTTTGTTGGTTTTCAATGCCAAGGAGTGTTTTAAACCAAGGCACAGCAACAGCTTCTTAAAAATCCTTTTGGGTAATGCATCAGCTAGGGGTCTGTCTTTACATCTGTTAAAGCTGCTTAAATGTTGTGGTGTTAAATTAATTAGATAAACCTTGGATAAATAGGTGTGAATATGGCAAGTTATTAAAACACATGTTTAAGGCCATTAATTTTAAGTATGCTTCAAAGTGTTTCTCTGAGTGGCACCTTTCAGGTATCCGTTGCAGGGCAGTGCTGCAAAACCATGATATAAAAGGCATAAGAAAATTCAGACTGAGATTCATAGGCAGACAGACTGCTTACAAAAGTGGATGTAGGAGTCAATAAAACCAATGAAAATTGGGCAGTGGATTAGTTACATCCCTCAGGTATTTGCTGTATCTCTCCCATGATATTTTTAGCCCTGAGGCAAAACCATCCAGTCCATTCATGAATCAGCTCATGAACTGACACTGGTTTCAGCATGGTTTATTAGGAAAAAAACAAAATCTGAATTAGTTCACGTAAGTGTGCCAGGCTGAAAATCAGCAAGTCGGGAACTGATTTGTGAGTAGATCAGTTCATTCTGAGTTGGCCATCCATCTGCTTGAAAGATGGGTCAAACAGCTGAAGGCTGTGACAGCTTTAGCATCCTGATTTTAATTCACTGCCACAAGAGTATCAGCCCTCCCAGACACACTAGACATTCCCTCTTACCCTTCTGCAGGTCCAGCTCTGCCATTTCAGCACTAACGTTTTCAAAGGCACTTTACAGGAACTGTCCTAACCCAGTTTAGAAAAAAAAAAGAACAAAAAAAAGAACAAAATTCCCAGGGAAATTCCCAGTGCAGTTATTTGTTTTAAACAATGTATAAAGTGCGAGAAAATTCCGGTGAGCTCCTCCCAATTATATGCTCTTTTTTTGGTGTTTTTCTTAAAGAAATCAGACATAGAATAAATGTATTACATATCATTTACAGAGAAAGTTTTTAAATTAACATTATACCATAAAGAACTGTATATGAATTAAATGGCTAAGTAGCTCCATGCTTTATGCCTTACTAGTAAGTAGAGTCACTGCCTATTCTACTGCTATATAGATTTTCCTAACAAGTAATTCTAAAACTTGAGGCACATCTCAGACAAATTAAGGAAAGGTATATATATACCTGAATTTAAGCGTATGAACTACCTAAAAAGGATGAATAGCAGTTCACCAGACCGTGTGTGTTGTTAATCCCATCACTGGTTTGCATCCTAGGCAAATTCAAAAAAGCAGCACAACTGCTCTATGTTTTGCAATGATCTACTGGAGTTTCTTCTGAACAAATGGGAAGAAGCAACAGAGAAGGCTCAAGTATGTGTCTTCCTCATCTCACTAACTTTAAGAGAAATTTTTTAGATTAGTTTGAGAGAGGCTTGGAGGTCACCTCATGTATTCAAGCTAGAAACAATGTCAAATGCTATCAGCTCTCATGTATTCGAAAGTGAACTTTTTCAGAGGAGTCTCAATATATTAGTGAGTGGACCAGAACTGAGGTGGGCTCATTTGGGGTTTCCATTTTTGGAATGACTCTGCCAGCAATTAATAAATCACTAAGCATAGCCCTCCCTAGCCATTTGGGTAATTTAATATTATTAAATGTTTCTAAAATAAGAAGTGGGTTATGAAGTGTATCATTTAACTTACGAGTAATTTTTTCCATTATTTAAATTTCCCCAAAGGATTTTATCATGGTACGGTCTTACAGCGTATGTACAATGCTACTGTGCCCATAACAGTTGGGTCTTTAATTTCAGATGATGCCATCACAATAACTTATCTTAGTTTTCATCATTTATAGCTCATACATTTCTTCCCCCCTTATAATCGTAGTAAGCTACGGTACCAGCACAAGTCCAGGACAACATTTTTTTCATACCTGCAAAAATGTTCGTTTTGTGTGGAGCAATCCAGACCGCATAGAAGAACATACCTGAGATGCATTTGTGTGAGCACAGATCTGTACAAATACAGATGTCTCCTTTTTAGCATGTCCTTCAATATGAGAGCAATCCTAATGAGAAACGTTATTTGAAGACCTATTGCCAGAGCACCATAAACAACAATGCCTTGCTCTGAAGGCCATAACTAAACTCTTACCTTTGTTGTCTTTCACATTATCATGTCAAAGTCTTGATCCCACTTTAACCTTACTAACCTCAATCCTTACTTTGTTGCTTTTCTAATTCTCTAGGCTCGTTCTGTTTTCGTGCCCTATATCAATGGGAAAAAGTCCTTATTAAAACTACCATTGCATTCTGCTTTTTATCTTGAGAAAAAAGTAATCTGAGAGAATGAGTGCTATTTCTCCCTTTGAACTCATAGCCCATTCCCTCCCCATCCTCCTTGGAGATGTGTTATTTGAAATGAAAAACTGCAAAACAGATACTTCTAAAATAGAAAACATTTCCTATAATATTTTTTTTCCTCAAAAAGACACCTGTAAGAGCAAACTCATGCATGGTATCTAGAAGGATGGCCTTTCCCTGGGGACACATTCAGTCCTAATATTTCTTTCCCCAGTGCATACATTCAAGCCTGCAGCACTGCGTGTTTTAGAGCTGCAGACAATACCTCAAACACTGGGCTGTGCCCAAGGAACTAAATAGAGCTGCTAGAGCTATAACAAATGTCACCAGGCAATTAAACTATTCTATTCCCAGCAGGGGTTATGTAGTAAGGTCAGCAATACCCACTTGCAGTGCATGGAAGGGACCAGGGCAGGGTCTGACCCTGAGCATCTCAATGGTAGAGAGTGGCCATGCTGTGGAGGTGTTGTGCTGGTGGTAGAATTTAATGGGTAATGGATCTGTGTGTTAAATGCATCTCTTCAGTTTTATGATAACTGAATGGATACAACTGTCAATGATATAAAAAGTGCCATTGATTTTAATGATTAAAGAAATGTGCTTATTGTGTTCAGGTTGATATCAGTACAGCTGTCAGTATGTGTTTATGCCTTGGAAATGTGTTGCTGAGTCAAAATAAGTGTTATATCTGTGAAGTTTCAGAACTGTGCGCCCTTCTTTGGTCCATATCATAAATATTTCAAAAGAACAAGACTAATGACTTCTTCCTGAGTTAAAAAAAAATATTTTGACCATGAACTTCGATACCACTAACTCTGCCAGAAATCCATTACTACCAACACGAACATTTTGGCTTAACATGCAAATGCTTTTTTTTTAGAAATTATTATTTCCATTTTCCAATGGTGTCTTCTTGTGCTTTTTTCTGCAGTCTGGAGGCTTAGGAGAAGACTCATAAATGAAGGACTCTCACATGTTCACAAGCCATCAGGTTGCTCCAGGTTTGATAAAATCATTGTAATTGTGAACTCTGAATAAGACTGTAGTTCTTTTCTACTCTTAGTTATTTCTCAGTATAGAGATGATTTTAAAACATCTTACTTTCATATGTGATGATCAAGTTAGACTTATAATTTGCTATTTTTGGTTTTGTAACATATTTCATGCTTTTTCTTGAAAATGTCTTTATTTCACATTAATTTTTTTGGTAAACCAAGAAGTCCACAATTACCCAGGCAATGTGTGTTGAAGTGTGATGAGTGTCCTTGATTTTACTTATGCTGTGACTTTAGATTTTGTGTAGTTCTGCAACCAGCTACTTTTCCAACTGATTAATTATGATGTAATTCCTTTTAATTTTTATACAGCAGATATCACCCTGTGGTATCTTGTAGCTTTGTATTCCTACTAGCACAATTACAGGAACTGTTAACATAAAGGGTAAACCTGAAATAACCTCTAAATGGTTTTAGTATTACTGGGCTTTTTATTGAGCACAACAGCTCTGCTTTCATAGAGATGCTGGCAGAACCTCACTCATCTGCCCAGCTGTTTATCATGAATGTAAAAACAGCTGTGCACAGTAAGACAAAGTGACCAGAGGGATTCAGCAGAGGCCAATAGGGAGCAGAGCCACAGTAAGGCAAGCAGATGAAAGATAAAAGAGGTCCCTTGAAGACTGAACACTGATGTTTGACTCACGTGGGAAGAATCCTAAAGGATCCAAAACCTCCACTGCAGACCTCACATCAATTTTAATTTCTTTAGTTGACTTTCACTTTTGTAGAATTAACTTCTTTCCAATTAGACATGCCCTTAAAATAAAATGCCCTTGATCTTTGCTAATATTTGTAATGGAATCAAAATCCCCAAGGATAAAGATATTAGGATTCAAAGGCAATTCATGCTCATTTTTGTATTTACTGTTCTATTACTTTTCTTTAGAATTAATACCCTCTTCAGCCTGGATTCACCCTTGGAAGTCCACAAGGACCAGATACAAAAGAGTTCTTCCACCCTCCCTCTCTCCCCACATGTCCCTGTGCTGGGGATGCAGCAATCTCCCCTCCATCAGACGGACATGTTCAGGTTGTATAGTCAGAATAAGCCTGTTTCTGAAGTTTCAGATAGAAATTAAAGTAGTATCTTCTTCTCATAAGGGATGGGTCATGGGAGGCTGGGAATGTCCAGCTATTCTGCTAGGTGAAATGGTCCATAAAGCATTTAAAGCTGGGGTCAAAATGGAAGAAAGCATAAAACCAGATTAAATTAGCAATGTCTTTCCATGTCAAACTTATCCAAACGTTGCATATCAGACCATCCTGAATGCTCTTCTAGCCTAAATTGTTTGTGCATCAGTCCTGAAACATTGATTTGATGATGGGAACTCAGAGCTTGTACAGCAACTTAAGTCAGGTTGTGTTTCCACATATTACCAGCTCAGGGGATGGGCAACACCCTTTCATTTCAGGTTCAGGTAACCACTGTCTGCTGCTTGGCTGTCCAAGTGAGAGTAGCAGGAGGTAGGTGTTTGCATGTTCAGGCTGCTGTTTTCCCTGCTGCTGCCCAGGAAGATAAGCCGAAAAACCATGGCACTGTACTAAACCTTGGTGGCAGCAGCTAGATCAAGCTCAAGGGAAAAAGGCAAAAATGCAAGAAAGGAACTGGCATGAAAGTGTCATTCTCCCATTTTTTGTACATCAACTCCCAGTATACCATGGCAATTTCACAGACAGCTGCACGCCCCTGACAGAAAGGTCATGTGCCCTTTGTTTGAGGTACTTTTCCATTCCCATTTGTGTGAGGATGTGACAGACCTGGCAATGCCTCACCACAGATCTGCCCACTGAGCTAGTTAATGAGCAGGCATGTGGAAAAAACATGACCAAATTGTCTAAGGGTTGTTCATCTCCACGTGTAAAATTGTCTGTTTGAACAGTGGTGGTAAGAGTGACTTGCAGCCTTCTCTTGTAACCCAGTCACATGAAATGGTCTAGTTTGTGTGTATCACCCCATCATGTAACTGATGTTCAGATGGAAGATGTGCAAGTTCCTTCCACCCCTGGTAGAGCTTAAGGCACCATTTCCAGAGTCCAGCCTCCCTTCCCAGCCAATCTGGTCCCTCTCCTCTTGCAAGTAAGAAAACAGATACCGGGTCTTGCCTGTTACCACCGTGCCCTGTGGACAATGATAGCCAGTGTTTAACCCAATTGCACCTATACACAACCACCTTAGGGGGTGGCACAAGGCTGCTTCATGCATGGCACCATGTGTGATTCAGTGACCCTTACAGGCAAGATCAAAGCCAGTGTGGGAAGGTGACTTGTTGCTTCTCTGTCATTGCTGAGGCAATTGCCGTTAATTCTCTGCCCTTTCACCCCTATGTAGTGGCCATATTCACCGGGGACCCGCTTTAATGAGTAGCACTTAATAACTACACAGGCTTGTGTCATTCAGTCAAGCCCAACTGCTTCTTTCTCCCACTTTTCAGGCAGAAGCCTCTGATGTGTCAAAGGAGCTTTCCCAGGGAGCTGCACACCAGGGAAATAAAGATGATGTGCTGTTTGTCTGAGGCAGCTTTTCCATGCCCAGGGCATTCCCACAAATGAGAGGAGTTTTAGGACTCTAACACAAGTCAGATAAAGGGAAAGAATGAAGGGGTGTAATGCATGAAACTTCCATTAAGCATAACGTAAGCAGTTTCTTCATGTTATCTGAGGTTATCCAGATGGACAAGTAAGCAATGTTGCTGTCAAGGAATCAAAAAAAAAAAAAAAAGATGCCGTCTGTGCACAGTGCACTGAAGCCACAGATGTGTCATGTTTAAATAAGCTAAAGCATAAAAGAAATCTCTTGACTAACACAGTGTATAAAATCAGTGAGTTTGCTTTTTCAATTAGCATGGTGAGAAGCACTCCCTTCTGCCCTGTGCTATGCCAATTAAAAATGCTTTATTTCTTTGGACCATTGCCCTCAAAATGCTCTTGTGCTAATTCGGGTGAAAAGTTACACTTTCCATCAATTAGGAATTTTACCACAGGAAACATGACCAGTTCTTCTGTCACGACTACTTTTTCTTCTGCTTGCTGCTTTGGTGATTTAAAATAGTTCTCGCTTTCAATGGCCTGTCAAGCATTGTCTCCCGAATTCATAAAATCGTCAAAGAGAGGGTTCACGTGGTTTTTTTGCCACAGCTGGCAGTTGTATTGGAAAGAGATGAGAAATTCTTTGACAAGAAA
>CM051663.1:84760506-84793006 GCA_028020825.1 Podargus strigoides | reverse complement strand
GCTACAAGTCCAGTCTTCATCAGCCAACCTTGTGCACCAGGAGAAATATGCTTTTATAACATGATTTAAAATCAGTTGGAACACCTTCTTGCCCTTGTAAAATAATGGCTAGGTTATTTTCTTGTATGTGAGGGAACTGAGGCACAACATAAAATTAAACTTCAAACATGAATTCTTAAGTCAACAGTAGTTAAACCTCATATAAAATGTATGCATTCCCTTATTTATCAACAAAAAAATAACTTTTGTTTGGTGCCAGAAAAGACTTAAATTATTACATGGTTTGGAGCAAAGGCTAGGAGACTATTGACATTACTTCGATAGGGTAGGACCTCAAGCAAGTTAATTCTTCTATTTGTGCCTATTCTACTACTGAGATATTCTGATTTTTTCCCCTTTTGTTTGCAGTCAAAGCAAATGAACAAAGTAGATGCCCTGGTTCGGCTAGGATGGGGTTAATTTTACCCAGCAGCTGGGAGGGAGCCACAGCCGGGCTATTCCATCCCATGGAGCGGCTTTTGTCCGGGTCTGTGCCTCGTGCTGTGTCCGTGCGGTACAGCTCTTGTTCTGTACATTGTTATCGCTGTTGTTGTTGATATTGTTGCTGTTCAGTTTGTTGTTGTTGCACAGTTGTATTAAGTCTTCCTTATCTCAACCCCAGGGTTTGTATTTTACTCCCTGTCCCGTCCCTGTCCGAGGGTGGGGGAGGGGCAGAAGCAACTTGGTCTTGGGTCTCGGCAGGGTCTAAACTACCACAGCCATTTTGGCGTCCAACGTGGGGCACGAGAGGGTTGAGATAAGGACAAAAAACCTGACTAGAGTGTGTTAAAACAATCTGTTAGACACAATTTTGTGTTTATATATTTGTATTGTTTGCATAAGGTTTGTTTACAATGCTGGCCAATTTGCTTGCTTTTTGGGGCTGTATAATCCTGATATTCAGTGTGTGTTCCCAGTGCTGGTGTTTGTTGTTGATGGGAAGCATGTCATGAGTCTTGCTTTGCTGTACTGGATGCTGACTACTTATGATACGGTTGCATCACTGCTTGTGGGGGTGAACCGGTACCTGTATGTGGCCTGGGCATTTGTTAGTGGTCTCAACCCGTCTGTGGGTGAGCCAGGGGAAGAGACCTACCCAGTTGCTGAGAGTTTTAGCTATCCTTGGAGCGTCCTGGCCAGCATGCTCATGGCACAGTGTTTTCTAAATGTCTGCTGTATCCTGTTTAGGGTTATACCGTCCTTCTCCAACAACAGCACCACCTGGAGACCTGCCCCGAGGCCAGATAGTTATGAGTGACAAGGTGTGTGAGAAAACATGGGCAAGTACCCAGGTCAGTGGTCATCCCTAATGCTTTGGAATTTCACCGCTGAACAAGTGCAGAGTCCTGATAGACTGGTGGAGCAGTTAGAAAAGGTGTGTTGCCAATCTGACAAATCCGGGAAGACACAGCTGACTGCAGTGTGTTGGGGACTTGCCCATGTCTACCATGTCCTCCTTACCACCACTCAGTGCCCTCAAGGGGAAGAGAGGGTCTCAGGACCTGAAAACAAACCAACTAGTACGGCAGCTGAGCCAGAGGGACGGTCAGTGCCAGTATCAGTCGTCCCTATACAGAAAACAAAATATACCAAAAAATCAGCTCACATAGTGAGGGACGGAGATGAACCAGGCCCACCACGAGAACAGGAGGAAGAGCCAGGGGTGATCACCTGATCTCTGTCCCTGAGTGAGTTGCGAGATATGCGGAAGGATTTCAGCAGCCTTCCAGGTGAGCAGATTATCACCTGGCTGCTCCGATGCTGGGAAAGTGGAGCTGGTGTTTTGGAATTAGAGGGGAAAGAGGCCAGGCAGCTGGGATCCTTGTCCAGGGAAGCTGGCATTGACAAGGTAATAGGGAGACAGGTCCAACCCCTCAGCCTTTGGAGGTGACTCCTGTTCAGTGTAAGGGAAAAGTACCCCTACAAGGATGACATCCTATGTCAGTTAAACAGGTGGACCAACATGGAAAGAGGTATTCAGTATCTCAGGGAATTAACTGTGTTTGATATGATTTACAGTGATCTGAATGATGGGCGATCACCCATGGACCCAGATGAGGCCCACTGCACACCCTCCATGTGGCAGAAGTTCCTGCGAAGCGCACCACAATCACATCCCAATGCACTGGCAGTGGTGTCTTGGAGACATGGCCAGGTTCAAACAGTGGATGAAGTGGCTGGCCAGCTCCGGCAATATGAAGGAAGTCTCCCTTCCTCTCCACAAGCCTGTGTTTCAGCTGTGAGGGAACTGTCTCAGAAGGTCCAGAGAACAGAAGAGAACATGTCCTGCACACCACCTGCACGGGCCGATGTCTTGGCCATTAGAAGCAGACACTTCTCCACACAAAAGAAAGACAGTGGAAGGTACACACCACGGGGTACCCTGTGGTTCTGCCTCCGCGACCATGGAGAAGACATGATGAGGTGGGATGGAAAACCCACTTCCACCGTAGCTTCACGAGTACAGCAGCTTCAAGGGAAGACAACCATGAAAGGGGAATCATCCAAGAAAAATGTAGCTCCAGTTTCCAGTCAGAAATCCCCCCAACAGAATAGAATGGCCTCTGAGCCATTCCTACAACAAGAGTCATTCTTAGAACAAGTGAGTGATGCTGAGCAGGATTAGAGGAGCCCTGCCTCCAGCCAGGTGGAGGAAAGGGATAATTGGATTTACTGGACGGTGTGGATCCAATGGCCTGGGACATCAGACCCACAAGAATATAAGGCCTTGGTAGATACTGGCACACAGTGCACCCTGATGCCATCAAGCTATAGTGGGGTTGAGCCCATCTGTATCTCCGGAGTGACAGGGGGATCCCAACAGCTGACCCTATTGGAAGCTGAAGTGAGCCTAACTGGGAAGAACTGGCATAAACACCCCATTGTGACTGGTCCAGACTCCCCGTGCATCCTGGGCATAGACTATCTCAGCAGAGGGTACTTTAAAGACCCAAAAGGTTACTGGTGGGCACTTGGTATAGCTGCCCTGGAGGAAACTGAACAATTGTCCACCTTACCCAGCCTCTCAGAGGACCATTCAGTGGTGGGCTTGCTGAAGATTGAAGAGCAGCAAGTGCCAGCTGTTACCACAACGGTGCACGGCGGCAGTACCGCACCAACCGAGACTCCCTGGGCCCCATCCATCAGCTGATCTGTCAACTAGAGAGCCAGAAGGTGATTGGCAAAACTCATTCACCCTTCAACAGCCTTATATGGCCAGTGAGAAAGTCTAATGGTGAATGGAGACTAACCATGGACTACCGTGGACTGAGTGAAGTTACGCCAGCGATGAGTGCTGCAGTGCCAGACCAGCTAGAGCTCCAGTATGAACTGGAGTCAAATGCAGCCAAGTGGTACGCCATGATTGACATTGCTCATGCATTTTCTTCCATTCTGATAGCACCAGAGTGCAGGCCACAGTTTGCGTTCACTTGGAGGGGCATCCAGTACACCTGGAATCGATTGCCCCAGGGGTGGAACCACAGCTCCACCATTTGCCATGGACTGGTCCGTACTGCACTGGAGAAAGGTGGGGCTCCAGAACACCTGCAGTACATTGACGGTGTCATTGTATGGGGAGACACAGCTGAAGAAGTCTTTGAAAAAGGAAAGAAGATAATTGAAATCCTCCTGAAGGCCGGTTTCAGCATCAAATGAAGGAATGTTAAGGGGCCTGCAAAGGAGATTCAGTTCCTAGGAATAAAATGGCAAGATGGGCATCACCACATCCCAATGGAGCTGATAAACAAGATAGCAGCCATGGCCCCACCAACCAGGAAAGAGGAGACTCAGTCTTTCCTGGGCGCTGTGGGGTTCTGGAGGATGCACATCCCAAACTACAGCCTGATTGTGAGCCCTCCCTACCACGTGACCCATAAGAAGAACGATTTTGAATGGGGCTCTGAGCAACAACAAGCTTTTGAGCAAATTAAGTGGGAGATTTCTCAGGTGGTAGCCTTTGGGCCAGTCTGGGCAGGAGAAGAGGTTAAAAACATGCTCTACACCACAGCTGGGGAGAATGGTCCTACCTGGAGCCTCTGGCAGAGATCACCCAGGGAAACCCGAGGCTTTTGGAGCCAGGGATACAAAGGCTCCAAAGCTAACTGTACACCAACTGAAAAAGAGATACTGGCAGCATACGAAGGAGTTCGAGCTGCCTCAGGAGTGGTCGGCACTGAAACACAGCTCCTTCTGGCACCCCGACTGCCGGTGCGGGGCTGGATGTTCAAAGGAAGGGCTTCCTCTACACATCATGCAACAGATGCCACGTGGAGTAAATGGGTTGTGTTGATAACACAACGGGCTCGAATAGGGAACCCCAGCCACCCAGGAATATTGGAGGTGATCAACAACTGGCCAGAGAGCAAAGATTCTGGGATGTCACCAGAGCAGGAGGTGACACATGCTGAGGAGGCCCCACCATATGACGAGCTGCCAGCCAAGGAGAAGCGGTATGCCCTGTTCACTGATGGGTCTTGTCTCACTGTGGGAAAACATCGACAATGGAAGGCTGCTGTGTGGAGTCCCACATGAGTCGCTGAAGCTGCTGAGGGGCACAGTGCATCGGGCCAGTTCGCAGAGGTGAAAGCCACCCAGCTGGCTTTGGATATTGCTGAGCGAGAAAAGTGGCCGAGGCTCTGTCTCTCCACTGACTCGTGGGTGGTGGCAAATGCCCTGTGGGGCTGATTGCAGCAGTGGAAACAGAGCAACTGGCAACGCAGAGGTAAACCCATCTGGGCCGCTTAAGTATGGCAGGATGTTGCAGCTCAGGCGGAGAACCTCATCGTGAAAGTGCGCCATGTAGATGCCCACGTGCCCAAATGTCGGGCCACTGATGAACATCAAAACAACCAGCAGGCAGACCGGGCTGCTAAGGTCAGAGTGGCTCAGGTGGGTTTGGACTGGCAGCGTAAAAGTGAATTGTTCATAGCCCAGTGGGCCCATGAGACCTCGGGCCACCAAGGCAGAGATGCAACATACAGGTGGGCTCAAGATCAGTGGGTGGACCTCACCACTGACACCATCACAGAGGTCATCCACGAATGTGAAATGTGTGCTGCAATCAAACAAACCAAGCGGGTAAAGCCCCAGCAGAATGGAGAACGATGGCTGAAATATAAATATGGAGAGGCCTGGCAGATCGACTACATCACACTGCCACAGACCCGCCAAGGCAGGTGCCACTTGTTCACAATGGTGGAAGCAACCACTGGATGGCTGGAAATGTATCCAGTGCCCCACGCCACCGCCCGGAACACCATCCTGGGCCTGGAGAAGCAAGTCCTGTGGCGACATGGCACCTCAGAGAGAACTGAGTCGGACAATGGGACTCACTTCTGAAACAACCTCATGGACACCTGGGCAGAAGAACATGGCATGGAGTGGGTCTGCCACATCCCCTACCACGCACCAGCCTCTGGAAAAATTGAACTCTACAATGGACTGCTAAAAACTACGTTGAAAGCCATGGGAGGTGGAACCTTCAAACACTGGGACACACATCTGGCAAAGGCCACCTGGTCAGTCAACACAAGAGGATCCGCCAATTGTGCTGGCCCAGCTCAGTCAAAACTTCCACGTACGGTAGATGGGGATGAAGTCCCTGTAGGGCGCATGAGGGACGTATTGGGAAAATGGTCTGGGTTAGTCCTGCGCCAGGCAAAGGCAAACCCTCCATGGGATTGCTTTTGCTCAAGGACCTGGGTTCACCTGGTGGGTGATGCAGGAGGATGGAGAGGTCCAATGTGTACCACAAGGGGACTTGATTTTGGATGAGGATATACCATGAATCACTGTATTTTTGTTAATTGTTTTTTTTTGTATTTTGTTAATTGCTAAATGGCTGCTGGGCATGACATAGTTGGTATAGAATAAGGGGGTGGATTATGTCCTGGTTTGGCTATGATGGGGTTAATTTTCCCCAGCAGCTGGGAGGGAGCCACAGCCGGGCTGTTCCATCCCATGCTGACCTCATGTCCCGGTGCCCGGGCGGGGACAGCGCAGGAGCAGCTTTTGTCCGGGTCTGTGCCTCGTGCTGTGTCCGTGCGGTACAGCTCTTGTTCTGTACATTGTTATCGCTGCTGTTGTTAGTGTTGTTGTTTGGGTTGTTGTTGTTACAGTGTTGTATTAAATCTTCCTTATCTCAACCCCGGGGTTTGTATTTTGCTCCCTGTCCCATCCCCGTCTGAGGGTGGGGGAGGGGCAGCAGCAGCATGGTCTTGGGTCCTGACAGGGTCTAAACCACTACAGCAGAGAAACTCATAAATGCTATGCAGCTCATAGATTAATATAAAATATTTTTCAGTCAGATCTAAGAGAGTTTAAACACCTCCAATATACCTCAAACATGAACTCTGTTCCCCACACTACTCTGGTTTTTATCAATTTAACAATTTAGGAGGTCACCTGAGCCTCTGTATCTAGTGAGCTGTCTATCTTAGCCTTCTTCCTTCAGTGCAAAAAGAATATGTACTATTTAAATTAGTGTGCTGAATATGCCCTGTTTGCTAACTGTCCAACCATGCAATGTCTTTCGTTATTGAATCTGGTTCCTGGAATGAGTATGATAAAAGACATGCTGGCTGATGGGCTTAGATTAACAATGAATCTAGTAATTGTCCGGAAATATATATTTAATTCATAAAAAGTCTTAAATCATGACATAATGATGGGGAGGGTTTTAAAAAAAAATGAAATACTAGTAATCACAAAATAATTGAGAATGTTGGATCTATTATTTTTCTTGACAGTATAAAACTTCTTACCATTTCTTCACCGACATCTATAATTTTCATTATATTCATGTATGTAAAATAAATTAAAATTAATTTACATAGCAATTTTTCTAGAAAGCAGCCACAGCTACAGAGGTAGGTCATAAAAATGAACATAATGCATTGAGGTTTGTCTTTTTGTAGGAGAATTAAAAATTTTTACAGAAGTAATATAGCACATAATGCAATATCACATAATAAAATCAGATATAATAGGATGAAATTAAGGTTAGGGAGATTAATGCTCACTGTGTATTTAAAAAAAAAAAAAATCACTGGCTCAAATTAGGTTCTGGAATGTTCTTCCGAAAGATACTGTTGGAGCCATGATGCTTGTAATATTTCTAATTGCACTCAGAAATATTACACATGCAGCAGAAATTATTTGTTAAACTTGCGCAGGTCCTTCAACTCTTGCCTTGTCCATCAGTCTTTCATTTTTTTGTATCCTACATTACCTATAAAGTAATCTTTAAACTATTTGCACTTATACCTCCTCTTCTCTCTGGACTTTAAATTGGGACCACTGTTACAAAAAACCAAATTTGCTGATTTTTGTGGATTTGGATCTATCTTCCTTTTTTCTCAGACAGAGGTTATTAGGCATTCATGCTCTTACTATTGAGTTTAAAGGCTTAAGGTTTACATCTCTCTAAATGTTTTTAGATGGGTCAAAAGTGTAACACAATTATTTCTGAAGTGAGGAGAGAGGCAGAAAATACTAGAGATATTTGCTCCTCTTGCAGTAACTCAATTTTCACTCTAATTCATGGGGTAATTTTTTTGCACAGATCTTTTCTTTAATTCAATCTGTCTTAGATTGTGTTTACAGACCAGGGTTTGCTTCTGCTCTGCCTGCTGTTTCCTCCTCAAGCACAGAGACACTTTCTCTGACACTAGCCAAAGTACCTGTTGTGAAAATCATTTTCAGAATCAGCATACTGGATTAAGTGGTCTTGGGTTATGTTTTGTTTCTGTGACATCTTTATTTGATGTCCTGATCATGAAGCTTCATCCAAGCCAGGACAATTGCTCTCCCTAATCAGCTTTGATCTGCTTCTTTCCTATGGCTGGTTTATAAGCTGATTCTGAGGGTTTTTTGGGTGCACTGGTTAATAGGGTGTCAACATAGAAGCGTAGTGACTCGTCCATAAAGACAAAAGTTTTCAACTCTCTTATGCTTTGGTTTTCACAATGAAGACTGAGAAGGCTTTTAATTTTTCCCCTTCAAATATAAAAATTTTGCTTTGAACTATCATCCTCTTCTGTCATTGTTGTCAATAATCCTGGCCTTCTCAAGCAGCCCAGTGCCTTTAAATATTTCCAAGGGCTTAAGGTAAAGTATCACTCATCAGTGCAGGAGTGCTTGAACCAGATGTATTGGAGCTGTTTCATAAAAGAGAATGGTTAAATATTGAGAATAAATGTCTTCAGTTGTGAACAAGCATAAAAGTTCCAAATGTCTTCCTGCTGCTCACTGAGCCTTAAAATAGGGGTTTATCCTGGAGTGCCATCTGAGTTGTAATTGTCATTACAGCAACCTGCTCTTTCCACTACTGTTACTCGAAGTACTCTGAGAAAATTAGTCTTTCTTCATCATATTAGATATCTTACTCTTATGTTTAAATTCCGTTGTTTGGGACTCCAGGCAACACAAGAGATGATCTAACTATGACATCTTTTAGATCCAGTCTCAATTATTCTGATGGGCTTTTCAATTTTTATAAAAATAGATTACTCTAACTTTTAAGAATAGATAATTCTGATAGTAGATTATGAAGTAATGTTAAATGATTATTTTTTTTTTCTGTGAAGGGTACTTGCTGATGTTTGGATGATATGCTTGAATACCTACTTGTAAAAGAAATAATGCAGCTTAAGAACTTCTTTTAATGTGCTGTGCAGTCATCAAGTTGTTAGAACAGAGATGGTGTTTAATGACTGCATGGTACAAAAGCTTAAGGGAGGATACTTCATTTAACTGAAGACCCAGATGCAGCATGGCTGTGGCTATGGCTGTACAGACTATGACCGAGATGTTGAACTTTTGTGATACTGCCTACCAAAGGGCAGGTAGGCTTTCTCTTGTTTCAGAGACTGGCAAACCCTGTACAGACATGAATATAGGCATGTTCTTCCAAAGCTGATGTCAACTACATTCTCTGAAGTTTTCTGCACTGACCATTCATGTCCGCAATGAAGCATATGGCTAATCTAAAAACCTTATATTAAAATTAATACTAAACCTTAAAAGCTTTGTGTTTGCTGCAAATCACTATCTATTCCAAAATTCTAGGGGTTACCATCTTGAATGATTAAAGACATAATGTTTAGATATTGACTCACATATTCTTTAGGGAAGGAAATTTATTACTTCCTAGGAAACAGAATGCGACTGTTTAAAGTATTAATGAAAAAGCTTGCAAGTGTACTTCAAATTCCATTACAATTTTAGGGAACGAATTATGGAAGTACGAATTTATCATATTGCTAACTTCAGACATCATGAAACTCTGAAGAAAATAAGACTGTGAGACTTAATTGATACAGCTAATCTCTTAGAACTGTTAAAATCATAGACTTCAGATGACTGTGGAAATTAGGTGCTTACTGCACTGTAACCTCTGTCTGCATTATTAACTAGTGTAAGATTGTATTAGAAATAGACTGTGCTCTCTCCAAGAGCTGATATGCATTAATTTATCACAGAAGGACAAAAACCTGAGATTATATTTTGACAAACATTCCAAAGTCTGAATTCAAAATTAAACCTTTTATGCACTTCCCACAGCTTTCCCAACTCTTTTTTCATCATTGGGAAGTCCTCCCAATGCTTGACTGCTTCACAGGCTGAATTGTCATCCCACCTGTGTCAGTCGCAGGATGTCGAGTTTAGTCCTCATGCTAAAATAAGGAAATCTGTGGCTTACTTCATCAACCGTGTATGACACCTGAGTGGTGTAAAGAGAGGATGGCTGAGAAATTGCCCATTGCTTTAAAAGGGACAGATGCTCTTGGCATCTGACTCAGTAGAGCCACTTCTTCCCTGCAAATATACAGCTTAATTTAACACTATAAAGTAGCTGTTTAAAAAACCATTATTGTGCTGTCAACCCGAAAAGAAGTGTTTAACTACACTACGATTTACAAATTCTCCTGTTTCATACAAAACAAATCCAATCTCATATTCTGTTATTTCTGAAGTCTCAGGAAGGTTGGTTTGTTTTTTTTTCCCCTTGATATATCACTGAGGAATCACTGTTGGGTTTGCATTTGATCATACCTGAAGACAAAATAATCACTTTCTGCCTTCTATTTTTAAAATGGAAAATGAATTCTGACTTCATAGCCTTGAAATACAAGTACTACTTCTCCTCTCTCAAGTGAGAAAGAATTGTCTTCTCCATCCTAATTGCACTAAAGAATCCTACTTAAACAGACTATTTTGTTAATTTTATTTTTTTAAAATATTCAAGGCCATGCAGCGCATCATATTTGCCACTCAAGGTGCACAAATCACCTCAGATTCTAGGTGTGAATCTTCCCATTTATTCCTGATGGATATCTGCACAGTTCTTAGCTCTTCCTACCTTTATCTCTGTTCATCATACTCATAAAATCTTTATCTGTGCTATCAGGGGAAATCCAAGGACTTAACTCTGACAGAACAAGAGCAGAGAGGGATCTGCAGCCATGTAGGATACATAAAACCCTTCATTTCTGCTTTATTCAGTTCAGTTTAGTCTCCACTTTCCTTGTGCAATGTTTAATACTCTGCCTATGTGGTAACTGCACTACAGAGGATAGTGTTATCTAAACCAAAAAATTAGAACAAATGAAATTATTGTGATTTGATATAGAAACATCTTCTATGAAAATGCATTTTTACTGCTCCTGGAGACAAAATGGAATCACTTTCTTCTTATAAAAAGCTGTCTTATTTGGAGTAGTGCCTGATATTTAGTACTCCAGTAATCCTACTTCTTGCCATCGAAAAGCCTTGCCCAAGACCTTCTCTGACTCCATTTCTATCCAGGTATCAGTGACAAGTGACTTTTTTGGAAGAGCTATATGGATGCATCTGTCTTAGAGGATCACCATTCTATGTTTTCCACTTATATTGCAACTTAGGTATCAGAAAGTACATCACTGAGATGTTTGTTTTAGATCATGTGCTGGCCCTTCAGCCACAAAGAAGGGTAGTGACTATGACAAAATATCAAATATCAAATATCAAATACCCAAAGCTCAGTTACTTTTACCGAACAATTTTCCCCTCCCTCAAACCTGGTAATAGTCAACAGGATCACAGCATCACATGCCTGAAGAGTACACATCAGCTGTTAGCAGAATTAAGTACCAGTATTTCTGTAATGCCATGACAACCTCTCTGCTCTGTGACACTCAGCCATACCCAGGCCCCTCTCATCATCTTCATCCTCAGGGATGAGGATCTGTGTAGCCTTTCAGTTCTCAGCTGCAGCGGAAAGAAAGAAGTTGGAGCTAGATGCATTCCCAACTATCCCTAAGACAGCAGTTGTCTTCACTCCTTGGATGAGGGCTGAACAAAATCAGACAGCTTGTGGCCAATCAGTGAGGCTTTCAAGTGTCAGAGTAAGTAAAAAGTAGCCCTTAGTAGTAGTGTTAGGGACTTCCGTGTTTGTGAGATTAGTTGATCTAAGTACTGGTAAAGGAAAGACCAAGGTGAAAGCTTTTTTTTTCTCCTTTTCCCTGTTTTTTTCCCTTTTCTCTCTTTTCCCTGTCTTCTGGACTTTTCACTATCCAAAAAATCACCTGTGATAGTTGCTGGTCTCATAAAGAAGGTTGCAATGGTACCCTCCATCACAGAGTCTCTGGTCCTTATTACATTTATAATATAGCTTGAACAGCATATCCTTTGTGAGAAGACTCCATTACCAAATAACAGATCACTTGTGTGATTTATAGACTATTTGTAGATAACACAGAGCACTTCACAACTAGTATACATATGTGAAAATAAAAAAGAAAAGCTGGCTTCAGTTTCATATGAGCTTCAGAATTACTAGAAGTGTGTTCTGGACACTTCAGGTAGATCAGTTTTGTCAAGCCTAGGTGGTGGAAATTCCCTTCTGTTTCATTGTGATTAGGACAGACAGTGGGGTACTGGTATCATAGGGACCACATATTCAATCTACTCTAGCTCCACATTCTGAAGCTTTCCTTTTGTTTTTCTTATCAGTTCTCACATAGCCTCAGTGAGGAAGAACATGATTTTCTGTATAGCCAGAAGGGGGATAAAGAGTTCGGTCCTTCCAGTGTGCTTGTCCTCAGTCTTTGAAAGTGCTAGAAGAAAAATATTATTGCTACATATACTCTGTAAAGTGCATGGTCTGTACTCAGGTTTTTGCTAATATGTTATCACTATGTAGAGCATTATTATTTGTATTTGACTTTCATAAAGATACTCAGCTTGCCTATGATCCTGAATGAGGTAGAAATAAGGTATCACCTTATGAACAGAAATGTTTCTAGGCTGATTTATGAGTAAAGAAATAGAAATGCATCAAATCAGGTGGAAAAAAAAAGATATCTGGCACCAGTTCCCTGTGTGGGTATGCCCATCATGTCAGTAGGTGCAAGGCTGACTACCTCCCTTTGAAAAACTCAAGAAGAAAATTTCCAACTGAAAAAACATTTTCTATTTTGTCTCATTATATATATATACACATATATATATAAATACTTGCGTACATAAAGAAATATATAAAGAAATCTCAAGTTTGTTATAAGTGGAGAAAAAAACAGAGCTTTTTCAGGTGGCTGAAAAATCACTTAATATTGTTTTGAGATTTACAGGATTTGAATGTTTCATCAAAATTGAGAAAATTGAATTTGGTGTTGTGAACATTTCATATAAATCTAATATAACATTATTATCATTTTGCTGATTCTCAAAGAGTACATATACAACTGGTGTTGAATACTTGCAGTATGATATTTTTGTTCTGAACATGTTGACTTTTGACTTGTTTGGTTATTGCCAGCATTTCAAAGGGAAAAATGAAAAAGCAATACAATAAGTCACAAAGAGTGAAGTGAAATCTGAACTTGCTCTTGTAGCTCTAGACATAAATCTCTTCTTGAGATAAACTTTGAATTAAGGACCAAAAATTACGGGATGTGAAAACTCAAGACTTCACAGGCCTATACAACTAAGAAAGTCTTTACAATAGCTTTTGTAGGAACTGGATCTGATTTAAAATGCTCACTGAAAATTTCCAGCAATTCTAATATCATTAAGTCTTATGTGCTAGGACAAAGACATCTTTTTCTCTTTATTTTCACATGGTAGACTGTATTGCCTGCTATAAAATCTTCATTTTCATAATGTACATGAATAACCTCCAAGCTGTGTAAATGTTTTGACACATGCATACTGTTTCTTTTTATGTATATAAAATAACTGCCCTACTATCCATCATATTATAAACTATGGAAAACTGAATATATATGTTTCTTCTTTGCTTATTTTTAGCTGTGGTAATTCAGCTGTTTCCTTTGATTTGGAAACTTTACAGCCTTTCAAAGTCCATAGGTGGGAAGGGGAAGGTTACTCATTGAAAACTCTGTATATTTTACTGTCTTGCCTAAAACATACTAGAAAAAACGGTACAAAAAAGCACCTATTATAAAATCATGCAAAAAAAATTGAAGTTTTCAAACATAACAGTAGTTTGATTAGTCTTCAACTGTGTGGATTTACATTTTATCTTGAAGATAAGAAAATTTTTAAACTGATTAAAATTTGACTTCAGTCTAATAGTTTTGCACATTAATATAGTTTTGTTTGAACAGCAGTGTTTATTGAACATTTCTAATCAAAATAATATTATCTTAGCTAACCTAAGAGTTCGTTTATTCAAATAGCTGCAATTATATAAATTATCTTTCTGTTACTTTCTTCTAAGAAATATTAACTCAATACTGCAAATATAACTAAGAGAAGCTTTTTCAGAATAAATAACTTTAAAATCCATAGGAAAATATTTGATACAGAATTATTTGCCTGAACTATAATGAGGCCATGAAATAGCCTGTGCATTTTACTGAAAAATCTCACTAGCCAGAATATAAGCATGGTTACATGTTTAAAGCTTTTTGGTAATCTAAAAATGCAGAGTATTATTGCTTGATATAAATCGCATCTATCAAATGGAGGGCAAATATAAAAAAGCAAGTACTGAGCCCATTTATCAGGGTTGGCACAAAACTGAACAAACTTCAGTTTCACTAGGAGCAAAGAACAAGTTGTTTTGTTTTAATTTGGTTGTCTTAGTAAGATAATTTGAAAAAAGAGGGTAGTTCAATACCTGTGGTACAAAGTGGTTCAATATTTGTAATAGGAAAGGGAAGAGTGAAGAGAGGCGAACACTTGAAGAACAGAAATAAAAAGATGGAGGGAACATGAAAGATTAGTACAACGCAGGCAGGGTACGAGAGGATTTACACACATTAAAATTTGTGTCCCTGTTCCTGTTTTCCAGTGTTCAACAGAATTATGAATTTTAATTCCCATCTTTTCCACTTAATCTTTTTTAAGATATTCTACAGGACTGATTAGAGGTTAGGTCTGTAAGACAGAGAGTGACTGCTTTGTGGTGAATGCTTATCTGGAAATACTGGTTTCTACCCTTTATTTGTGTCAGTAAGTTCTGGTGTGTTGCACATGATTTCACTGACATGATTTGTTTGCATTTGCTACGTATGTCTCAGTGTGGGACCTCTGCATGTGTTTTAATGGCTGTCTTGTATTGGCAGGCTACGTTTGTTGTTCTGGCAAGATTTCTCCTGGAGGATGCTGTTTTGTGTAAACTCTGATAGATTTGGTTGGGTTTTAATCATCAGAAGACTAAAAATAAAATAAAAAAAAAAGACGGGGGTAGGAGGAAGTTTTGGGGAAAATGGTTCATTTAAATAGCTCTGGAAAATTAACCCAAAGCAGATGTTCCAAGCTTGTGCTCAACTTGAAGACTGAGGTTTCTTCATAGGCAAGTTTTACAAAGCTGGTCAAAATTTCTGTCTAATCCCAGAAAAGGTGCTGGACTCAGCAGTAAGTACAAATCTGCATCAGGGCAAACACCACCCTGCACAAGTGGAAACAGGACTGAAAGAGGTATTTGGAGGCTTGAGTCTTAAACCCGAATCTACACTGGCAGAAGACATGCACCACAAAAACTGCAATCCAACATTACATGAAATAGGAAGCAAATGAGGAGAAAAAAAAAAAAAAAAATCCCACCCGAAGGACTTCTGAGTATAAACTTCCATCAATAACCTTTAATTCAAAGGATCTCCATTATCACTAAATAGATATTTACATACAGAGTTTACTACAGAGTTTTCTCACTAGCAATGGAAAATATTTTAAGTATTTTCCGGCCTATTCCTAACTTCTGGTCCAAGAGTGTGAAGCATGGCAATTTTGTTCAAATTTCTTTATCATGGCCACAACCTAGGCACATTTGCAATTTTTTTTTTTTTTAATTTTCTTTTATATAGGGACTGTTGGTAAAATTATAAATGTTGTAGCACCAAAAATAGTAACAAAATAGTTGCAATACATAATGCACTTTACTACTCTTAGTTCCCCTACTTTCTGGTTTGATTCTGGTTATCATGCCACACCTAGCCAAATTACATATGATTTTTTCCAATATAGGAGTATGATGTTTTATTTTAGCAATAGAAAGCTTTGATTTTAAATTATGAATACGCTAATGCCTTGAACCACTAAGAATGAAGAAACATTTTTTGCAATAAAACCAATGCTGATCTCTTCCCTGAATGTCAAACAGGCAGTCTGACCTCTGGCTCTCTTTCTTAAGGCCTTATTTTCTACCTCGTCTAGAAGGTCTACACCTATATCCTATATGAATAAGCAATGAAGATAGGAGATAATTTTCTCTTTCTCTCTGGCTCCTTTAGCTTCCCTACATTTCCTTTATTTTTCAGCAATTTTTATGTGTGACTACAGCCCACATCATTGTTTTCTTCTTGCTTTTGGAGAGCGTTAAACTGCTAATCACCCTCCCACAGGAGAACTCCCTCTGCCCTTCTCCTAGTTATGAAGGATGTGCTCCTTTAACTTATTTATTTCTCACTTCCCCAAGTTAATATGGTGATCACATCTGTTTATGCAAGTGCAGTCACTGTTACAGTTTTTTGAAGTGATATCTGCTTTTCCAGGTTAAGGAACATTAATAAGGACCTCATTTGGGGAAATTTCTAACCAAGCATCTAAATAAACTTTGGATTGTTACAGAGTTTTAATTCTAGTCATTTTGATCTTTTGCTTTGGTCTCTGAAAGCAAGATTTGGTGGTCTGCAGTGTTTTCAACCAAGCCTGCTATATTAGTGTGTGCAGAATAGGGTTATCTAGTTGTGATAATTTTTTTTTTTTTTCAACTCCAAACGTTCAAATTCATATCAGAATGATAATCATTTCTGTACAAACATATTTACTCTATATGTCTTTTAAGGTAAGGTAAATTGGTAGCCTAAGCATGCCCTTCCCTTCCCTTGAACCCCAGAAAATGTAAAATTATATTTGTTTAAATAAATAAAAACAAGTGAAAATGTAGATTTGCCTTTGATGTGAGTCAGACAGATGATTCTAATTCTATGTAGGAAAACATATCATAAGCTTTTGTTTAGAAGGGACCTCTACACTAACATTAAACTTTGATTTGTTTTAGCCTGCCTTGTATAGTAACTTGTTTGTTTGCAGTCGGTCCAGGTGCAAGTTGAAACTGATAAGAGTTGGCAGTGTTTGTTTTATTGTGAACCTTATTCAGCCTGATATTTAATTATGTTTCCATGTGGATTTGTAATGTGGATTAATAGTTTTATTTTACTCCTGCGATTAGTTTCTGTTTGTTCTAATTTCTTTTTGGCTCTTTCTTGACCTTGAGGTGAAAAAACACAGAAGATGTATTCCCTCAATTTAATGCCAGTCTGAGGTGTTTCTCCTGCATCATCAGATCAATGAAAAGTAAATAGCCTACACTTCTTGTTTCACAGTACAGTATTGATCTTTCTTCAGCTTTTGCTTCCCTTTTTCCCTGCGTCTTGTGTCTTTCAACCCCTGGGACCGAAGTGATTGCCATAGATTGGACAAGCTAACAAGCGCATGATAAGGAACTAGTGTTTTGTGGTACACTCACATTCACATGCCTGGTATATAAAGCCTGGACCTCTCCGCATTGAAAGAGAGGTGCCATTTTGTGTATGGCACAAGTCACTATGAAAGAGAGCCACAGGGAAGGCACCAGAGCAGCAGAGGATTTTATTCTCCACACTGATCTTTTATTCCTACAGCTGGTGCCAAGCTGGGTAAGGACATTACTCCTCTGAAAAGTAAGACAAGTAGTCTGTGGGGAATGCCACAAGCTGCTTTTTGCTATGGCGATGTATGGGATGGTGGCAGCCCGTGGGTAAGTCTGAACTTGATCTTATAATGACTGTGATTTATGTCTCAAGTCCTATTTAAATTTGGAGCAGTAGAGACCTATGCAGAAAGTTTGAGAGATGCAATGGAAATACATTAATTCTGGTTGGAAATGGGACAGTCGGCATAATGTCGTGAGTATATTTTGTAGTTCAACATTGAACTGAGAAAAGCTGAACTCAGTATTTTATATTGTAAATGAACTAAACTCATGTAATAACTTTGGGGGATCGTGGGTTTTATGCTTTTTTCTCAAAATATTATGGGCAGTATTTTCCCTTTATATTTTAATTCAGTGACAAAACCTTAGAAATAGTGTCTGTAGTGTCTACCTGTCCTCAAGTGCTACCCAGATTAAGAAATTAAAAATCTTTCAATTTTATCTCTGGGCCCTTAACTGTCCAAAGTATTCCCTGGTACTGAAAAATGTTTAAATTAATAATTGATATTCTATTATATACTATACACTCTGTTGTTTCTTTGGGAGAGATATGTATTTGTGCTGAGCAGTGGAGAAGTTTTCTGACATTGCTTAAGGTTTGTGAGAATGCTGGTTTTGTCTCGAGGTGCTTATTAGTCCCTCGTACTGTTGGGTTGCTACCATATTATAATCTGTCATAAATTAGTCTCATACCATCTTTCACGCACTTAAGTTAGTAACTAAGTATATATACACTAATTTTAGCATATTCCAAAGTAGTTATCATAGATGATGTGATATAAAGGATAAAATAATCTGTACAGTCTGTAAGGTTGTTATCTGCAATCTAGTAAAGGCTAAGGCACTTGTTATTATTATTATTTTTTCAAGTTTGTTTATAGATATTAGTACTTTACATATGCATTAGTGTTCATATTATTTTTACACATTTTATTATAGTGTTACAGTAGCTAACATGAAACTTTCTGTACTAGTACAGTAGTAAATAAAATTCTGTATTCTTCTGTTATTATTAACAGGGCAGTGATATATGAGTTTCGTATTTCCCATGGACACCACTGCAATGCGGCTTGTTGGCAGTATTTTCAGTGGTACACTTTTATAATGTGGGTTTTGTTGTTTAACGTGTTTTAAAAAAGTCAGTGTACACTACACAAATTATGCCTAATGTAGGAGCTATTCTGTCTCTTTCTAGTTTTATGACATTTTACACTTCTTGGAGCTAGATGATTGTTCTAACCCAAGCTATTATGTAATCCTTAGGGTAACCCTGCTGCTGATTTGAACGCTATTAATTTTCTATTATAGTGTGCTAAAGATGTTCTACAGTGTGAAGCTCACCTGCATTATTGAGTCAATGACCAATTGCAGAGTTACTCTGTGGTGGTTGGAGCTTAACTCAGCCCTTTGGGATCTCATTTATTATTTGCAGATATTGATTCTGGAAAAAGAAAAAGCTAAGATGTGTGAATCTAATACTGACTTAGACCTAGCCCACAGCTGTTAACTCCTAATGGTCTGCTTACTATATGTGTGTTAACTGAAGCTTGAATTTCTTTATGTTTTCATGTACAATAAGCTATTTGCTGCTACTTCATAAATATTTAAAGCTTCTATGCAACCTGCTTAGTCATATAGCATTAACTCAGATATTTGCTATATTTGAATTGGGTTTAATCGTAATTATTTTCCTGATTCTTTATTAATAGAATATGGAGATAAAGAAAATACTTTAGGCAATTAAGATTAGTGCTAAGTTTTGCATAATTTGCACAAGAATCTCCACTAGAAAATTCATAATAAAAACATGTTTTAATTCCCCAGGGACAGCACTGCTCTGCGCTTGTGAAATTGTCTTCAGAACAAGGGCTATAGCTGTATAACATACACTAACCAAGTAAGGATATAATCTCCCATTTACTCCAGTGGTGTTACCAGTATGGTGATTCTCCACCTCCATGTCTTCCTGTAATGACTTAATACAATCATAGCAAGAATCATAGCAAACACTCTTTTTTTAATTTTTTCCTCTTCTGTTCTCATATTTTCCCACTAGCTTATCAGAACATAAATAGAAAAGCTTCTGGAATATTTGTGGAGTTGACTCATTGACGTCACATAAATATCTAAATGTCCTGTATCACAGACAGTAAAGTTCAAATAAAGAATCATCATCAATTATTTAGTTAGCCCAGAATAAGTAATAGATGAGGTTCCATGCAAACAGAAAAATGTATACTTGAAATATAGGAAAAACACAGGAAGGAAATACATTCTTTATGAGCATTAGCAGCACCACACCGTAGTGAAGGGAAGGAGAATTTGAAAAACTTAGTAGACAAAATCTGTCCATACTCTTCAGAAATGTGGCCTTCGAAAAATGGGTACCATGGACACGATATTATCTGGCAGAACAGGGGAATGTTTAGGCAATTCCTGCCAGAGCCTATTTCCAGGTTATGGTGTCCCTTTCTTATAGTCTTTTTGATGATTATTAACTATAAGCCTGCTGTGAACCGTAACTGTCTTGTGCTGTCTGTTCTCACTCGAGCAAGCAAAGAGCTGTGTACACTGCTGCCGTTTATGTACTTATTGATATTTAGATAGAAGACAGGTACAAACAATAAATGCAGTTAGAACTGGTACTGCACCAGCAGGTGGTAGGGAACATTTCCACTCCAGTTAAAATTCTGTTTACAGTTAAGTCAAGTACAAACATAATTGCTAATATGAGACAGCAAGTAGATCTTTCTCCGTGTGGCTTAAAAGTATCTTTCCTGAAGTTAAGTTGTCATGTTCTAACTGGTCTTCTGATTTAGTTATGTATCATGGGAAATGAGAAGGTATCCTTTATTTGACTCTGAATATAGTGCCAAAGGTGATGTGGAAGCATAAACCTGTGCATTTCCTCAAACTGGAAACTGGGACCTGGGGTGGGTTTTCACTTAAACTGAATCCTAGGATCAGATTGTGTAAGTGTTTTAATGATCTTAGCTAGATGGAATATAGAAAAAAAGCTTTTTTTAGTTCATATAAACATAGATGTGAATGTGATTTTAATTTCATTCCCGTCCTTTTAGATGCTTAAATCCAGCTACTATTTTGTAAACATTTTGAATACAGTATATATTTTATTTAGATATTTACAAAATAAAAGCCATCCCATTTTTGTGCTGTAGCAATACGTGTGTAAGGTCCTGCACTACCCAGAAGCCTAATTTGAGATGCAAAAGTACCCAAGAGATGAAGGCCTTTTCTAAGATAAAAGCTAGTTTATGAAGTGGAAAGTGTCAATTTCAGCACTGAGGAGATATCTTTTAGTGGGTAGTGTTAGCTGATACGGTGAGCAATACATGGAAGGAGAGTGTGCTTAATCTCAGAAATCCTCTCCAGGTTTGCAATGCCCTTCAAAACAATCATTTCTGCAAGTGAGGTGGAAGTGTGCTTGTCAGCCTGCTCATGCAGCAATGCAAGACTCTGCACAGAAGCCACTGTAATGTGAATAAAGCATTAGAACAAATCAGCCAGACAGTCAAAAACTACAGCCTGGTCTGAAATAAGTCTGTGAACATTGTTAGTTCATGTTCTGCTAAAGCCTTTTTGGCAAAGGTGATGGAGTGTTGTCAGGAGGCGACACATGAAATGCCAAGAGTAGTAGTGAAGATTGCTGTATTGGATCCCAACTAACAGCCGGTAGGGTGCATCTCTAGGTTATAATGTCCCACTTCGGACAGGGGGCTGTGCATGGTACCTCTCTGTGCAGCACAGACATGTGCTGAGGCATTTCAAATAGAATGTAAGTAGACTTTGGTTACCCAAGCTCAAAAATTTAGTCCAAATACTTTGCAACTTGAGGGTGATTGAACATAATAGCATCTACCTTTAACAATTACTTTTTATTACTATTTTTTTTTAAATTCAGCTTCTCTTTTGGGATATTTATTTCCTCCTTTGGTATATACCAATATCCCCTCTGGCTGGAGCTGGTGTGTGGGTATTTGTGCATTAACATGGCTAAGATAAAAGGTGCTGCTCTCCCCTTCTGGGTTTTCCAGCAGATCTCGGAATCCAATAAGCACGTATGCAGCTAACGTACAGACCAAAGAAGTTTCTTCACAAAATGAAGCTGTGTATGTTTTCTCTTTTAAATGATCCAGGGAGCTATCATCCTTTCCATAAAAGCCAAATAATGAGAACACTTGCCTACAACATGCTTGTACATGTACTCAATTCTCTCCTCATTTAGAAGATGTTGAAAAATACGTCTTTCACTTAATGATTTGAGTACCAAGATCTGGGTTATTGGGATGAAGTCCTGAAGAGCCTTCCATAGTTCATAAGGGTTCCTATATGGTCCAGCAGTGCAGAGGTTGGGTGCACCTGCATTTCTGAAAGAGGGGTGAGAGATACATATTCCTGGTACTATATAGGTACTCCCTATGGATGGAACAGTTAATACAAGAGCAAAATTTTGTTTTGTGTATGGAATCAGCAACTTAGAATTGATAAATGCAAATAGATTTTAAAGAAATTTACCCCCAAAACAAGGGGGACTGATTTTTACCTAAATGTGAAACTTTTGTTCTAAAACAAAGTATCAAATGTCTTAAAAATAGTTGGAAAACAGGTTACTATGAAAGTATAAAGTGACTGAAAGAAAAATAACAGCTGCTCTGTAACTTCTCCACCTGTAGTTATTTCTTTGAATGGAAGAATGTGATATTTTGAAAGCCATCTATATTGTAATGCACGTGCTTGAATATATTTCAAATTGCTTCTAAACATACAGTTAAAAATTCAATATAATGTTTGACTGGGTGTTTTGGAAGATAGTCAATTCTTGATAAAAGTAGTGTAGTAGAAAAACTATTATGGTGGATGTTGATAATTCATTTCCAAAAGTGTGGCATAGTCCCCTATTTATTTCTTACTTTGTAATATCTACCTTCACTATCGACACTAAGACTTCAGCAGAAAAAAAAGCAATGATACAATAATGCAAACACATATATGAAGAATATTGCTAAGGAAATTATTTTTACTTAATAATGCTCATTTACTCCAGTTCATTAGGTTCAGATAATTATTCATATGGCTGCAATGCGTTCGGTTATATAATTTATTTCCCATGTGAGGTTTCTTTCTATCAGTTGTCAAGATTTGTCAAAAAATTGTTTGGAAAAGCTAGTAGTTATAATACTGAAAATTTTAAGTATGAGTTTTGTATGTTTTGTATGTTTTCAGGTGGCTTAGAATGAATAGACTGCTTTCTATATACATTTAATATATATTTATAAATATTTATGCATTTATATATTTATTATATACATTTACATTTATTTTAAAGAAGAAATATGTTTGATATAGATTTCATTTACCAAATTTGACATTATTTTAAGAAATAATAGCCTACTAAATGAACTTCTTCCCCATTTTGCCTCTTCATGGACAAGTATTGGACTTGATCTTAGAGGTCTTTTCCAACTCAGGCTATTCTATCATTCTGTGATTCTATGTACATTTAAATTCTATGTTAGTTAAAGTGAATAAAGATCCACAGAAGCCAAGGGCTCTGCTGGATACAAGTCCAGTGTGTACATTTACCTTCTTGATTTCTGCTAAAAACTTTTTTACATTTGTTATCTTGATTCTTATTTTCAAAAGAAAATAAGAAAAAAACTAAGCCAAAACTTGTTAAATAGATTTAAAAGACAAAGGTAGAAAGCCCAGGGAGTTTCATGTTTCTCATTTCTGTCTCTTCTGAATTAATAGATATAATTTTGACAGTCAGGAAACACAATAAAAATGTGCTTAACCTTGACTTCTTGAATCGTTTTCAGTGCTCTGACACAGTAAGCAATTAAAAAACTAAAGAGAAGGACACCTCTTTCCCAATTCTGGCTATTTCTTGATAGAGATGCGACTGCTGCCCAGAATGGAGCAGCAGTAATGGTGTGTGAAACATGCTGGAGACTCACTGAGGCCAAACCACACAGCAAGGGGAGTCTCAGCACTCAGCCTTGTGCTGATCCCACAAACAATAACTTCATATCAAGTGAAACATTATTCATAAATAATATAATTACTGAACATCTATCATACTTTTATCTAAAAATCAGGTATTATACTTCAAGATGACACCGCATCCTGACAGAGAAAAAGAGTATAAGCAATAAGGGTATAAAACAAGACATCCAAGGTTTTTTTCATTGGATTTTTCAGTATTTCTTGGCTGGAAAAGTTACAGTTCCTTCCCTTGCAACCTATTTCAATGATCACCAGAATGTAAGGCTAATAATGTAATATTAAAATGTATTATGTTTATATTATTAAAATATTGTTCTGAATTTTTTGGAGTGTAGCTCTGGGCTTCAGAGTCTGGGGTAAGTCTTCTAATTGGGATGTTATCTCCAGTACCTATCTGACTACAAATAGTATACCACATCAGGAATTTTTTCTGACAGTCATTGGAAGTAAACATCGCAAGCAGCTGATCAAGTACTCCTTCCTGTATGCACTCTTTTTCCTTTCTTCCTTTTTAGAAAAATGTTATGTGCTGAGTTGCAATGTACTGTGATCTGAGCCACAGCATCTGTTCCAGGTTAGCCAAAGCTCTTGACAAAATTAGATTATATAAGGGTGTAATGAAAAGAGCTGTAGCTAGAGCATTAAGAAGAGCCAGGCTGACATATTAGTTGCTTTTATATATCTTCAGGCAATAGAGAGATTCTTACATGATAATGTCCTCTACTCTTGCTTCAGTTTGTAATTACCATCAATTGCAATTTAGAATAATAAAGTGATATAAAAATTGTTTAAACTAAATTTTATTGTAGCTGAAATTTTACATAAAGGTGGTAGTATTTATGTAATAAAGGCCAGATTCTGAACTTGTACATGTCAGATCTACCTTGTCTGTTGACTTAACTTTCTATTTAATATATTTTTAATGTTGCAGAACATTTGAAGTATTGAGAAATGATGGCAAGTAGGAAGACAAGCTATGAAACAAACGGATTCTTCCACGTTATACTGCTTTAAATAAGGTCAGAATCTGACCTTAAATTTCATAATGATGAAAAACAATGATCTTTACTCTGAGCAAAAAAGAAAGCATAGATGATGAGTGTTCGAGGGTGTCCTTTCCCTGTGCAATTTACAGATGCACAATTGTTCAATCTGCCATAGAAAGCACAGATATGAGTAGCTCTGTGGAGTAATGTCCTTTTGTTTGTTTCCCATCAAAGATCACACACAGCAGGTGAATAGGTAAGACTGAAGCAAGCCAGAGATATTACCTGCCTCCACTGGGAGAAGCTCCAAAGTCTATCTCAGTCCTGCAGAGTACCTAGGAACATTCTGTTTGACCTCGAAAACAAAACGTAACATTCTGAGAGAGACAGGCAGTCTGGCAAAGCGCAGCACAAGACTGGGAGAAGAATTAACTCAGGTTAGTTAATGACCACTCTGTCATCAAATCTGTACTGTACTGAAGTGATAGAGAGCACTGCCTCAGACAATAGTATAGTATATAGACATAGTATAATTTTTTTGGTGGGTGCCTGTATAAATAATGTCATCATCTTTGTAATGTATTATCAAACAAAATATTCCTATGCCCCTCCTCATGTAACAGCATGAAAGAATCAGTCAGTTTGGTTATGCTATCCACTGCATGGTACTACTTGTGATTAAAACATGGTAGTTGCCTTTACAAAAGTTTTTAATCAATCAAAATTTTTAAATCAATTTAGATAACTTTCATCAGAGTAAAGTAACATGTTACGACCTCGCACAGATGTGCCCCTTGAGAGGAGAAAAAGTTCATTGTGTCTGAGGAGAGAGACCAGTTATGATCTGGAAAACGGAAAGCAGAGATTGGAGCTCTGTTTTGTTAGGACAGATGAACTATGGGGAAAAAAAATATTCAAAGTGACGTTATTTACTGAAAGTTTTATGTGCATCTAAGTTGGGAGGCGAGTGTTGTGTTTCTGTGTTCATTTTGCAGCCTTCAGTTTTGCAATCTCAATGCATTTCATGATCTTGAGAAGAGCAAGGACTTCAACTAGGCTAAGGCTACTGCTTTAATCACTTCAGTTTTCTTTAGAATGTGCATAAGTATGCATTTCTCTATGAAGTTGCATAACGTGTATGTCCATCTGCTCTACATTTCAAATCACTTTGTGCATGCAGATTCCGTAAGCTAGTCTTCGGCAGTAGTTCCTTCAGAAACTGAACGTAGAGAAGAAAATTCTGCCTCCAAATTAAATTAATTTTAGAGTCCATTAGCAAGAGAACACTTGTGCAGATTTTCCTTCCTGCTCCTAGAGAGAACCTGAATTTTCTCAATAGTATATATTTAAAACTACATTTGTTCTGAGCTATTGAGAGTCTTGTAAGTGTACTATGTAAGAATGAGTGAGCTTTGGGGCTGAATCAGGACTGGGCTGTGATCATGTCTCCCTATAACTTATTCATTCACTCTCACATTTATTCTTGAAAACTTATAATTTATTCATCTTCAAAAGCATTAGAGTATGAACTTAATGCTTAAGCAAGAGGCTCCTGAAATCAAATCCTGATTATGATAAATATTCATCATGTACCCTTGGGTGAGTCCCTTAAATTCCACAGGTCAATTTACACATCTATACACTGTGATAAGTGACTGCAGTGAGGTATTGGGGAGATTCGTTATGTGTGTTATACACTTTGAAGATCAATAAATAAGCTAGTGTTAAGAAATCTTTTCTTGAGTCTTCTTACGCTGTTGAACACTTCTCACTCTGAGAAAGGAGGAATAGCAGCTCCTCTGGATAGCCACTCAGAAGGGCAGTAGTCTATCACATGTGATTGTGGTATATCTAATATTAACATTGCTATGAGTTTAAATTAATATTTACCTGCATGTGTGTGCTTGGGGAAGAATATGACTGAAAAAGCACGTGGAGGAAGCAGTGTAAAGAACCTCAAAAAATGAGTGTCTTAGTTTGCTCTCTGTCTCTTACTATTTTTTTTGTTTGTTTGTTTAGTAGAAGCTACAAGCAAATAGAACAATTTTTTATTCTCAGAAATACTAGAACTTCACACAGGGGTCTGAAATGGGCTAGCTGGAGCGGGTCACTCAAGAGGAACCCATCAAACTGCATGTTTATCCTCTTTTCTCAGTTCTCCTTATTTTCCGTGTACGTTTTTTTTCAGCCAGTCCTGTTTACAGCCTGACAATAATTGAAGAACCTATTTATGTTGCACAGGACAAACTGACTCCTGAAGATGTGAGTCACACAGCAGAGAGTGATGTCAAGTTACACCAGGCTGAGACTTAAAAGCGTGCTGATGATGCTTTTAGAAACAATTCCAGCAAGAGTCATCCAGTTCTAGGGTTTTAGAATTGTTTGATTTTGGCACTGTTTTACAGTGCCTCATATAATTAAAACTAAAAACATTACAGTAGCCTTCAGTGCCAAATCACACATTTAATTGTGACCTTGGAATTCATCTTATGACTAAGTATGGTACGTTTTGTTTTTCCTTGTCAAGGATATAGAAGAACACCAAACAGCGTACAACAAAAAAGCTAAGAGGTTGTAGTCCATTTTGTTGAATTCTGTTCTGTATTTGCAGAAAAATTTTGTCACATAAACAAAATTAGCTGAAACACACAAAATGTATCAACTAATGTGTTTAGCTAAGAATTCCTGTTTTCAAAAGTGACTGTATCCTCTAAGAAGCAGAAGAAGAAAAAAAAGACTACCGAAGTACATGCATAACTGAATTCTGCTGGATTACTCACATGAAAAAGATTATTCATTATTTTAAGTGTTTGCAAGGTTGATGTATTTCTGATTAAATATCCATGCCAAGTATAATTTATAGCTTCTGCTGTTAAAATTGTGCCAGTTATCGTATTTTCTAATAATTTGTCTGAACGCTTATTCTTTTATTTTGTATTCCATGATACTTGCAAAAAATGACCTAGTAAAACATCTTGTTTCAAGAACTGTGGCATTTTGGGGTGGAAACCAAAACTTTATACGTATTAATTGATGATAGGTAATTTTAAAATTTGTTGTAATTTTAGAATTTTAGTATGCAGAGAAATATTGATAGACAATGAAGATGCTTAATATTTTGCTTGAGTGGCTGTATAGTTCTCAAAAACTGTGTTGTTGTACCTTGTGGAAATTTGTTTTACAAGTAACAGATGTAAATCTCCTGCAGATGAAAGCACTGTTCATAGAATGTTAAATTTATTCTACCTTGTACAACAGAGCTGGCCTCTATAAATAATTTTATTATGTTCTTTTAAAAACATTTTGGAAGAAGAAAATTCTTGGTTTAACACAGTAACATATTGTGTTTTCACTACTCAAAGAATTAGATTGATTATAGTGGCATCTAAGATTGATAATACATAGATTTCTATTATGACACCCATTGTTTTAGTGCTAGACTGCAGAGGAATGCTTCCTTAAATGCATCATTGTATAAAATATTGAGCTATAGGACTTCATTATTCAAGCTGGAGAGACAGTCACTACTTAACAGTAATAAACTGTTTCTGTGTTACATCGAGAATACTTTGGAAAATATGAGAGTTGTCAAATCTCTTGAAAATCCTGTCTTTATAGTACACATGACACTAAAGCTATGGCTGTATTTTCTGCTAATAAAAGCAAAGGCATAGACAGATGTGAAGGATATCATGGTATAGTGACAGGAAACTAAGAAAAATGAGTACTTTGTTGAGGAGCAGAAAAAGGCACAGGCCAATGACCTTGGGACGCTCCAATAGATGTAGCTTGTTTTTTCTTTTTTTCTCTTTTTCTTTAAACCAGTTTGGAAAATATGGATAATGCAATATAGTATAAAGTTAGCATGTAAAGTTTAGATGTAAAATAAAAATTCACCATATGTTTAAAAAAAAATAAAAAGAAAAAATTAGAGTGGGTATCAAAAGCACAGTAAACTTTTTGTGACTCCAAGTTCCTAATATTAACTCCAAGCACTGGTCATGCCAGTTCCTATTTCAGACTAGTTATTCTGCAATATTTGAATGATTCTTCTACCAACATGAACATTTGTATCCAAAAGAAGAAGAGAAAACTTCCCACAGCAGCAGTGACTGTGGTGTTCACTCCCTACACATAGAACCAGAAATAAGTGATAGGAGTTTACCATCCACAACAGTAAAGCAGTGATACTTGGCCACAAAGTGCAACAGTGGCTTTCAATGAGACAAAGTGAAAGAGATCATCAAATTCATGATCAAATTCTACTGAACACCAGCTGTAGATAGCTGTAGATTTACATTCCCTTGAAATATCCTAATACCTCTTGGTGTCTTTGTATATACAAGTATGAAAATGAAATCTATTATGTTCTTAGAAGAGTAAAATTAAAATAAAAGCATGCACGAAGCATATCTTATCTGGCCATGACCATAGCTATAGCTTAGGGTGTGTTTGCTCTTGCTTCACAGGTTGTGCTTTGATTTACTCAGAAAAGTAAAAAATATTACAAAACAGAATCGTAACTAAGTAAGCACATACTTATCAATGGCCAAAAAAAAAAAAAATTCTTTTTGTTTTTTTTTATTGTAAAGGTCACGTAGGTTTAATCTGAGGCCACATCTAGATTGTTAAACTGTAGACGTAATAAGCTTAATATTCATCCACAATTTATGGACAACTTACTGTGATATTTTAATATATGTGATATATAACTATGGACAAGTTTGATTCTGGCTGTCATTTAAACATGTTGTGAACTAAGATGTAATCAAACTGTATAGCAAAGCAACAGGAAAAATCTCGAATTTTTCTCATTAAGTGTATTTCCCTTCATATTGAACCTTGTTTTGCGGAGCTACTTTTAAAAGCAATGTAGGTGAAAGTGCACATTGATCTTAGGCTTTATATTCCTTTAATATGGGCCATAAGATAATTTCAATAAGACATTAAAAGATAAATTCTATATGCAGGATCTTCTGAAATCAGGTTTTAAATTATGTGGTTTTCCTATTAGGTTTCAATATCCAGAGTAAATTATCCTTTTGCGCATAGGACTGCATCAGAAACACATTTTACTTTCAACTTTTAGGTTAGGTGAGTAGAAATAGTTTTCTAGTTACTGAAATATTTACTAAAACAGGAATATATTCATAAAATGAAGATAAGATATTTTTTAAAGAAAAACCCATAGCACTTACGTAAGAGAAGTACTCAAAATTTGGTGAAAACTCTTAGAATTTTTTTAATTGAAATAGGTAAACCCATATTCTGGGAACTGTATGTTTTGTTTCATTATTAATCCCACCAAAAGTAGTAAAACTGGAATAAGATCAGTATTTATTTAAAGGTAGAATGTTATTACTAACTTTAAGTTATTTTTCAATTGGTGAACTATTTCTGTCTTTTGCAGAGCTACGGTTCTTTGTGACCCCAAAGCTTCAGGCTGCTTGCTTAATTTGAAAAGCTTTGTCAAGGATGTACATTCCCAATGAACCCTTGTCTCAGAACTTCTAAGTTTATGAGTCAGGAGGATAGGAACCTGGCTAACATGGTCCTGACATGAAATTTCTCTAAGAAGGGTGTCATTAAGTAAATGTAACTGCTCTCGATTTAGAGTATTGTTTTCTCACTTCTTCCTTTAATAGTCCCTATCTTTGAGTCTCCAGACTCCACTTCTGAAAACCTCTTACACATTTTAGTGACTGCACAACATATGTTTTTATTTCTGATTGCTGTTTTTGAGTCTTTCCTTCTCTTTTAGCTTCAGTGCTTCCTGCTCAGAACTTCAATACCCAAACCCAAATCTTTATAGGACTATGAGGCCCTGCCAGCATCAACTGTCCATCTTATTTTCTTCTGATCTCAGTTTTCTGAGCTTTGCACACTGGCCTATCAGATCCTGCACAATACAATGCCCTCACTCCTCTTTTAAAGAAGGCATTAGCCTAGAGGTAGCATTCATTCTTCTCTTGCCCAGTGGTATCTGGTGTACTGGATATTCTCCCTATTTCATTCCTTATATACATGATCAAGTGTCTCATAAATTGTACAAGTTGTATACTTACAGAGAATACCCTTCAGGTAGATCCTGGTGTACTTCATAATTAAAGATTCCAGAGAATTTTAAGGTTCAAAAATCATTATCCAAATCCTTTTTCAAATGGTTTTTACACTTCACTCCCGACTAAGCTTTTAGAGTTAATGAAGAAAATGTAATATTTTTTCATTAACAATGGTTAAGAAAAGTCATCACTGATTTGTGTTTGTTTTCGTGTTTTGTGGATTGGATATTTATTTCCATTTTTTGTCAATATTGAAATTTTAACCCTGGAATAATTCCCTGTGGACACTTATAACAAAATAAATATTTGCAAAGAAAAAAGTGTTGTCATGGAAATAAGGGAAGTCAGCTGTTGAGCTTCTTTATTTCTTTGTTTATAGATGTTCAGGCCATCTAACTGAATGTTATGTTGCTCTATTATTTGATTAAAGCTTAAATTTAAGTCAGGCCCAAACATTGTTCTCATAATGCTGATTTTGATAAAGACTTTAAAGTTTATTTTTTTAACAGAAAAAACCCCAAATCAGTAATAGTGAGACTTCACTGTTTTCTTTCATATTTGGATAACATTGTTAAAGATAAAGGGAGCCCTATAATAAAGGCTGAGATACCCTCATTTCGTGTGTATGTGGAAGGAGCAGGCATCAGATGGACGTGGAGGAAAGGGATGGCACAGAGTTACCCAGCCATAAATCAATACTTTTCTAATCAGTATCCAAAGAAACCTTCCCCAGACCAGTGTTTGAAACACAATAACATCTCCAGGAGTGATGCAGAGAAGGAAGAGTCACAGGAACTATTCACAGTGACCTAATTTACTTAAGACCAACAAGAGGAGAGCAAGCTGGAGCAGCTAAGAAGTCAGGAGAAGATACAGTCATAGAAAGCGTGATGCCAAGTAACCATTAGGGACGCTCTGCTCCACCACAGCCTAAGGTGACCTCATCGCAGACCTACATCTGACCACAACGTTCTAACCACTCACCATTTCTTCGGCCTCCCCTTTTTTGGCTTTGGTGTTCATCTGCTGAGTCACTTCAGCCTCTGAAATGTATAAATCCTTCCTTTTCTTGTTTCAGAGCACAGCTGTAGTTTTGGCAAGACTTTAACAGCAGGTCAAAGGTCTGCTTCAGGGTCTTCACATTTCTCCATGTTTCTCTAATTACAATTATCACATTAGGCTTAATGTCATATTCCTGCCATTTGGTCCTTTTTTTTGTCAGGATCAGGGGTTGTAGTTGGTTGTGTGAGTGTAGAAACAGGAAAACTACTTTCTTTCAATAATAACGGACATAAGTTTTAGTGGAACTACAGAACCTTAAAATCACTGATTTCTGCAGCAACTTGCTTAGTATTGAGGGAAGGTCATGGAGGTTGTGTGGCCGTGTTGATTTGCAATCTTTTATATGTTTCTCTCAACAACCTCATCTGTTTTCATTACTTTAATTACCATCTCCACGCACAAGACCCAGATTTATCTCTGTACCAATGACCTTTCCCCCGTCTTAAGATTCTTATTTTAGTTGTGTAATTTCTTTTGATTAAGAGACCATCATAAACTCTGTGTATTATGCAAAAGTGAAAAGCTCCTTTCCTGCTTGAACACTGGGAGCTCAATTAATTTAACAGTCTACTTAAACAAATTCAAAATCCTGTTCCTTTTCAAATCCTTATTCTCACTTTATGGCCAACACGATAACCTACCAGAACTCCAAATAAAAAAATGGGATTCTTATTACATCTATAAAGTCCTCCTGAGTTTTTGTTGTACTGCCAGCTCCTGGTTTACAGCCTTGGGAACTCAACTAAGTTTTTCTTACTAGTCCTTCATCTTTTTTTCACTGGTACACAGGTTTCAAAAGCTTGACATCTCCTGTGATAGTCCTTGTTATTCTATGTATTTTATGTCTATATTTAATTGATAAAAATCAGTCAGCTCTATAGATTTACATTTGTTAGAAAATGTGAAAGAGACTTTGCATTCTGAATCTGACACTGTCTGCAGATTTGACAGTATTTGATATTTCAAGGATTAAACATAGTAGCGCTCCTGGAAAAGGATACATTTCAGCTCCAGCAGATGACCAAATATGCTGAAGTGTGCATAAGACTAGTGGTGGAACATTATTTAAAAATAAAAATAATAATTGCTGTGAAACAATTGTGCTAGCATCATCTGTGCAA
>CM051663.1:84650506-84755506 GCA_028020825.1 Podargus strigoides | reverse complement strand
TTTAATGTATAGAATCATTATAGTGGGGAACCTGCATGGTTAGGAAAATTGCATAGGAATAAATGAATAACAATCTCATATTTTTATTACATCTGAATAAACAAACAGTGGGGAAAACCTGAAATGGCCTTTGCAAAGGAAAATTGAAATTCTTAAATACTTGAATCTTCTCTGCCTGTCAATAGGATAATGCATAATTTCAACCAACAAAAGATTTAAGCAAAACATTTTTAAAGGAATCTGGTGGGCTACTAGCACAAGACAGTTTTGAAAAGGAAAGTAAAAATATAGATGAGAAATTAGTTAAGAGAAAACAAAGGATAGAAGCAAACCCTCAGATTTTGGTGATGAGAAGACAAATAACACAGAATTCTTGGCCTGCAATTAAGACTACTGTTAGATGATTGAAAGTTAATAGTATCAAGAAGCTAGTTAAGTATAGTATTAAGTTATATAAAAATTGGAACAGATAACAGTATACCTTCCTAGAAATATTTGATTGATTTCTGGTTACTGTTTTCCTAAGAGATACACAAAAATAACAAAGATTTGTAGAGGTGTCCCATTAAGAGACTTCTTTTAGGCTTGAAAGATTTACATTGCAAAGTCTGTAGAGGAAATAATTAAAATGGAATGTTAATTTTATGCACAAAGTATTCTTAAACAGAAGTTACATATCCTCTTATTTATCCCTTTTAAAAGCAAAACAACTAAATATTTGATACAATATTTAAAAGTGTAAATATAATTCTGTTTTCAACAGTGAAACGTATTGCCACCAGGTATCACAGGTGGAAGACTCCTAAATGTTAAGAGATAAAAAGTGTTCAGCAGACTGAAGTTCAGGCAACTGTGCTCCTGGAAGCAGGGGCAGACAGGGACTTAAATAGCTTTGGAAGACTGAAGAGAAAGAATCAAGATGGTTGGGTAACTTAGCAAATGCAACTGTGCAGAGATAATAAAAAAGCTTGAAAAACGCAGGTGTTTTGGGGGAGATCTCCATGTCTAAGAAGGTGCTGCCAGAGTGCTTCACTCGGCAATTTGGGGTAAATATCATAGAAATTTTTTATTCTTATGTTGTGGGTATCTTTACGTCCAATCAAAAAGCCTCAAATTTTTTTGCTTTGTCCAGTTAAATACTCCAGGGAACAGTTTGCTTATGATGTTTAGCAGAATTGAAGTCATATGCAAGGTTTTCTTGCAGAGTAAAGAATTTGATCCTGCAAACACTTGTAGCAGCCCTGGCTTCAGTAGATCCCTGCAGGGATACAAGGATTTATATTTTTTTCAGATTCAGAGTAAAAGCAAACAAACTGTCCTCTGAAATCTCTACAGTAAGGTGAAATGAAATACCTTCCATACTCACAAATCCCAGTAGGCGTAAGTGGGACTTAACAGCCTCTTACGAGTAGTTTCTTTGTTCACATCAAGGTATGAAGCATATGAAGGTGGAGTTAGTTCTTCATTCTAGGTATGCTTCCTAGAAATTAATTATATTGAGACTCCTTGGGGTGAAATCATTATACTGTTGCCTTTGTAAGGTGCTTTGTTGTATAGTTATTTTGCTGTTGCTAATGAACATAATTAGCAGGTGACACAGGTTTTATTTTAGTATTATCTTGTATTATTAGGACAAGTCAAACATGAGTCTCATATAAGGAATGTAAAATTCATACCTCACTCCACTTTACTTTTTAATCTGGAACACTGGTGCTGTCTTTTGTAAGGACCATTTTGACATAAAAACAAAACAGTCTTTAAAAGTGGAATTTATGCCATCTTATCTCTTTAAAACAAATGCAGATTGATGCTGTTTTCAAAATCATTTATGAAGGGTGATAAACTCTGGTTAAACTTGCTTATGGCAAGTAAAAATTCCCAGGCAGGTAGGTAAAATAGCGTGTAGTCATTCTTTTGTTCAAGAGTTAATCTGCTCCATAAACAGGAAGTAAACAGAGTAATGGGCCACTAATAACAATAAGCCACCTGAGAGTCACTGTGTTAAAATCAGTCAATAGTAATCAGAATATGATGAAAGAGGGAAAAATCTATTTTATCTTATCTCTCATAACTGAGTTTGATCCTTACCATGATGATATTATATTAGAACACATTGTTTAAGTTGCTTAACCTTTTTGCTCCTGGGTTAAGTCCTGTTTGGTGACCTTGCTTTAAAACAGAGAGAGTTCATGTTAACAAATACGGAGGTCATCCAGCCCAAAGTACATTATTTGTGTTTTAACAGTTTAATAACAAGGTGAAGTGGAGCACTCCAGAGGATGGCTATAATAGCTTCATTGCTTTTTTGTTATTAAGACCTCTTAAGATAATTGTTTTCAAAATTATAATATGAGCTTTTAAGAACTTCCAGTCTAAGCACTGATTTATGCTGTCCATGATTCCATTTCTGCTCTGTTTCACACTATGTTAATTTTCATTAAATTCATTATGTTTGAGACCTCTTAAGGGATTTATTTAAAATTCATCTCTTGATTAGACACATACTGTATACTTTTACTGCTGTAACAATATCTATTTTCTTCCCAAAGATAACAAGATCTGAGTTATGGCTGTAATGCTATTCCTCAGAGTGCCTATATCAAGTCTCTTAGCGATATTAATATGTTGCTGTAATTATTTTTTGATGCATGTAAAACATATAGGATTTGATGAGAAGATGTGTTTAACATAAGTGGGTTAGTGAAGTAAATCCCAGCCATACATTTTATATTGTATGCTTCTTTTAAGTGCTATAAAAGATTACATAAACTTCGAAATAGGAATTCAATATATTTTTAAAAGATTTAGTAAAGTCAGTTCATCAGAATAACACATGTAGATGTTTAATTTACAAAACAGCAGTTTGCAAACTGGAATAAAGCTTTTCCTATAACCATTAAATTTCTGTTTGACTTTAATAGTCTTTAAAATAAAAAGCAATACAATAGACATTTCTTTCTTGATAATACAAGAGTGTGTCATTATTATTATTACCTACTGGTAAAATGTATATTGGATTCATTATCAATAACTTTGGTTTATGTTTTATATATGTAGATGTAAAATATATCTGATGGAACAAAAACCTAACAACCGGGACACATTTTCAATGTTACAGGCTATAATAGTTTCTCTCCTAGGATTAGGAATTAGAAAAATTAATGCAATGTATTGTGTGTGGATAAAATATAGCTTAATTTTAAAAAGGGGGGGGGGGGAAGATGGATAGACTGAGCTGTAATTTTTTCAGAGACTTAGAAATGCATGTTTTAATCTTAGGTTAAAACCATGTTCTTGTTACAGTTTCTATCTTTTAGCCTCAGCTCCTCTCATGGTTATTTGATGTGCTGCTTGACACTCCATTGATTGTGAACAGGAGAGGCCTTGTAAATGCACATAGTCTTGACATCCAGACCGGATCTCTGAGCTCAGTTATTCCCATTCGGCACCATGTTCTCATCTTTAGAAGAATATCTTGTGATTGTTACGTTGTACTACCACAAACTTCTTTGTATGAAGAAGGCCAATGTATTTGAAACTTAAGGAGATTTAAAACCACTTAAAGAGATTTTATTAAATAATTAGTTAATTAGCTTTAAAATGTTTGAATTAAAAATATTGTGATTCTCCTGGTTTGGCTGTTGTTTACTGCCTCTCTCCTTACATGTTCATTTTAAAGGTTTTTGTCATGGATGAAAGCTCTAGAAACTTCTGGTTTGTGATCCAGACAGGTTTATAGTAATAAAGTGAAATACTGTTACCTTCTAAGCCACATTACTCAATGTTTGGTAGATTCGTGTATGTTTTGATTGGTTTTTATTAAGTAATAAATGGTTTTAACAAATATATGTATGAAACTTGCAAGAAAGAGCATGAACCTCCATGGGTAATTTTTTTACTGAAAGACCGACCTTCTAGTTTATTAATGTATCTATTCTGTGAGACTTCTACAACTGTTATGCAATCCATTCTGATTTTTTAAAAATTTTAATTCTAAAATAAAGCCATCTTTAGTATAATTTTATGCAGAATGGTAAGGGAGGCTTAAGACAGGTATTAAAGACTGGATCTCATAGTTGCATCTTTTTTGTCTTGCACAGTGAAGTGGCTTCTTCCACATTGTGAAAATCAGAAGTCACACATAGTTGAAGCCAGTTACTGGGACAGTATTCCATTCGATTTGTTCAGTTAAGGTGTCCGTGTAGTGTTTAGGATGTGCAAATACCATGTAGAGTGCATTCATATTTACCTTACTGTAGGGCAGATTCTCTTGTGGCACATTTGAATTATTCTTCAGGCACAAAGCTTCTTAATGAAGATTAATTTGAGCAGTTCAGATCCTGCTCTCTGTATTTCTCCAGATGTCAGAATACCCTACAAATGCATACAGAAGACTGTCCTAAATAAAAAAGCTTCCAAAGTTAATGTAAGCATATTTTCTGCAGCAGCAGTTTCTGTGCTGCATGCTGCTAAAAGAAAACATCCAAGACAGGAACCTCAATGTTAATTTTCGATAGGTACCTACTGACTGCTCTCTGTAGCTCTTTTCTTCTCTTTGTGCTGCTACTCTGAGAATTTCACTTATTCTCTTGAGATGCAATTACTGTTTTTAAGAAGGGAAGTTTCTCAATTCATAATTAAGTAGACTTTTTAAAAGTACTTTTCACGTAGACATGTTTAACACTGCGTACTTTTAATTGAAGAGATAATAGACTTTCAGAGACTTGGCTGTAACAGTATATCTTCAGATTACTGCACTAGTATCCAGTAAGATACTGTTGGAGTACATAGTTATTGAAAAAATAGTGTGAGATGAGACTTTAATGGTTAAAATGAGAAGCTGAACAGCAGCCTTTTCATGCTGCTCTTCCATAACTGCAAGCAGCACACATTGCATAGCGAGCACTTGAGGGGCTGTGACTGGAATGATGCTCTCACTTGGTAAAGTAGCTTTACCACAGCTTACTCCTTTCAGTGAGAGTAGGATCAGTAAAAGTGCACCCCCATTCATTCACCTGCAGCTCTGGGAAGTTCATAGACAGGTGTAAAAGAGAGATATGAAATATTTTAAACAGTGAAATTAAACTGGGTGCTCCTTTATTGCTGGGAGACTGGATCCAAGTCCAATCTCTACAGCTTTTCTACAAAATGAGAGATTGTTGAAAGACAAAATGCATAGATGTTCAAGTAACAATATCTGTATCCAGTGACTGAATCTCTAGTAGCAGCTCTTTCTATGAATTTTTAATAGGAGTTGTAGTTACGAATCTGACACTCTGAAATAATTAATTCTTCTTTATATTAAAAACAAAACAAAACAAATGTAAAATTAATTTTTTCATGAGAAACTGTTAAATGTTCCATTCATTGGTTAAAAAGGAGTGATGATTTTCAAAACTTTTCCTTTATCAAAAGTTCTTACCATTATGAGTTTTCTTTTTTTCTTTCTTTTTTTTCCTGTACAGTAAGTCAAGCTTCTGGAAACTGGCCTGTTGCCAGAAATGTTACTTAGGTGTGCTTCATCACTACAAATATCTGCCACAGTCTTCACTGAAGGATCTGTTAATGGTTTTTAAGCAGCAAAGGAGAAATTAAAAATGACCTGAGCTTTGGAGATTGTCCCCCCTGCATTGCACCTGCACTCCATTTTTGGATAAAGTCATCTGGTTTAGAAGAAGGTTAAAAGTTATAATCCATATGAAGGGGCATTAGACTTGCTCAGTGGCTTCTATACCATGAGATTAGGAGTGGCCACATGTTATGGAAAATATATTAAAGAGAAGGGTTACTCTTTCTTCATTAGCGAGTGTATTTCTGTAAGGATCACACAGAAAGATTATAATAGGTTGCAGATGGTAAACAGATGAAAACTATATAATTCTAGGACTGTGAAAGCTTTAATTTTTTTCTTCAAGTTTGCTCTGTGTAGCTGAAAACCTGATAAACCGCAAAGCTTTGGCATTTTTACCTGTTTGTGTTTTTTTCATCCATTTTACTTGTTTGTGGTTTTTTCCTCAACTAAATTTTCCCCAGTGTCTTCCTATCCAGAAATGTCAGGGAAAGGTGTACTCTGACTGTATTTGCCGTAGTCTAAGCCTCTTAGTTAAATTACAACACTAATTAAATCTTATCCCAGTGGGAGGAATATTTAACTGGCTGGTTAAACCAGTGATGCAGCTGTTTTGTGCCACAGGATTGCTGCACAGTAGCCAACAGAGTACTGAAAATTACAATCTTAGTGTTTGTTCTCAGATGAGTCTAAAATTCATGATACTCATTCTACTAAATTCTTTACCTGGAGAGAAGGTATTTACCTGTGTTCTGTTCTCTTCTATCTATGTTCAGGAGGGTCACTTGCAGGAAAAAAACAACAAAAAACACAAACAAAATTACAAAACACTACTATATTAATCAGTTATGTGTTACACAACACAAATTCAAAGACCCCTTTGAAATATGCTATCATTATGGATAGAGTTAGGTTGGAAGAACAGCAAATTCCTTCCTCTTCCATCATCTCCAAAATTATTTCATACTGCAAAGTTTGAAGTCTGAAGTCTTGAATTTACACTGGAGACCTTTCATATTGGAGGAACACAAAGAGAGCTTTAAACCAAATGTTTATTTATATATATATATATATTGTTAACTTGACATATCTGGAGATTTATCTCTCAGATCATTCTGACATTCTGAAGCAAGTAGAATATAAATATTAATAAAAATCCATTGACCGCCTTCTTCTCTGAGGAATGCCAGCATGCAGACATGTCCAATTATTTGATTTTTAAGTTTTCAATCGCATGAGGGCTTTGTCACTTAGGTTGGCACAGTCATTCTCTCTTTGCCTTTGCCCCTTTTGATTTCTGTGCTTCTCTTAACTGTGGTGATTTGTTTCCTTCTCAAAGATAAAGGTTAAAACGTATTGTCCTTCTTTCGTGGCTAACTCATTTAGTCACTCTCCTGTGCCTTCTATATAAATGACTTATTATATAGATGGGATTTTCCTAATTCTACCTTGTGTTTGGAGAGCTATGGCAGAAAAGATGTTGAATAAAGTGCCTAGACTGTGATTAGTCCCATTACCAGAAGAGGGAAAGTTAGACTTGAAAAGTTTAAATGAAGTCATGGGTGTGAGCATGGGGATTAGTTTTCAATGGTGTTATTATTCTGCAGAACACGAAAGTTTGTTGTAGTTCCTTTCCAATTTAATTTGTATGAAGTTTTTGACTCCATCTTGAATGCCTTGTAAAGCATGTCACATCTGCAAAGCTGCTGACCATCCTGATATTTTGCTCTTTCATTCTCTTTTTATGGGGTGTTGTATTTTGTGTCAGTTGTTAATTATGTATTGATTCAGAAAGAGATCTCAGAGAGCAACAGATTTCAGCATCCAGCATTTAACACACACGTATGTGATGTAAGACCTGGTCTTAACTGAGCTGAGCAGGGAGTCAGTCTTGAGTCTTTAGGGACATTAACTGGCTTAATGGTAGTGGAATGGTAAGGAAGTAGAAGGAAAGGGTCAGTATGTTTGCCTTTAAATTTCAAAAAGTATTGGTTTTGCCTTGATGTGTGATACCAAGGAACTGATATCTCTTTCTATTGCTCTTTCAGTCTCTCTCTGTCTCTCACATAAATATATAAACATATGTGTTCCCACATACATGCAAAAAAGGACAAGAAAAAAGATTCTGAAATGATTACAATTGATTCTTCCCATCCCGATGACAATTGCAAAGTGAATAGCTCTCATTTTACCCATGAATTCCATATAGGACTTCGAAACCTTCCCAATAAAATGCCACTAGAAGTAAAACATTTACTTTAAAGCTTTTCTTTATCAAATATCTCTTTCAAATGTAATATTTCATTAAAAGCTTTAAATCAATTACATTCTGTGCATTTTTAATGCCCATTTAAACTTTGAGTTTTGTGTCATCACCTATTATTATTAGTTATGACTTCCTTACAAGTAAAGCGTATTGACTTGAAATGTACTTAGAGACTTTACTTTCCCTTATGAGAAAGCAGAAGGCATTTCTCTGGAGTAAGAACATTTTAAAATGAATAGTAGAGATATTGCTTTTCAAAAGTTATCAGCTAGAAGTGGGAAGCCTTTATCAATAAGTTAATTTACTCATATACTAATTTCCTCTAAAAAGGTCATTCCACAGCCAGATCCACTCAAATGAGAGCACTTCACTCTGAGCTCTGTGAATTTTATTGTTCCAAAAGAGGGCAATGAAGATAAAGGCTTTGGTTCCCTTGTTGCTATTTAATCTCCGTGCAGATTTATTTTGTCTGTTTTGTCTAATTCTACTAATTTTTCTCTGCCTTTGTGTACAACCATACATTTACGTGTGTTAAGTTTACCCTGAAGGACTGGAATTCCTGACCTGGGGTATCTATGATGAGCCTTCCTCCTGTGGCCATGACTACCTTGCTTTTGGTGATTATAAACTGTCTTCAAAAAGGGTTGACCATCTACAAAGGAAGCATGTAGGTGGCTTAATCTAGAGACGAGGTGTGCTCTAGACTATTTCTTAATTCATGTTACTAACCCTCATACAGTTGCATGAATAGAGAAGTGACAATCCCAGAAGAAATCAATGAGAAAACAGAGATGTCTTTGCTGAGTTCTGGCTGGAGGGGTAAAAATCCCTTAGGAGTTTATGCAGGAATTCAGCTGATGCCATACTATTCTCCAAAGCATTCTCATCACCAAGCAGACTGAACTAGTAACATTACCCAATCTGTATAGTAAAGAAACTATGTTAGCATCATAAGCATCAAAAGCAGATAAAATTTTTAAGCTCTTTGTGTTACCATCCCTCAAACTGTTTAAGTTTTGGAAGGTTTACTTGCAAGTTGCTAGAATGGTCTCATGTGACTACAGGACTTCAGTTGTTCTCCAATAGTGCATCTTCCAGTTTCATTTAGTCCAAAAGAAACTTAACACACATGCTGTAGGAACATTCACAATAACTCGGGGCAAATTTGCAGTGGCTAGAAATACTTATCTTAAGATTTGTTTCCAAATTATATTTTTGAACTGAAGTAAAATGGTAGTGTAGATGCACCCATTATGTCCCAAACTGGATTGCACCAAACAGATACTATCCTGTAAAACCTTGAGCTGCTGTAGAAGATAAGAAATAAATAGGTAATGCCAGTACTGTTGCACATAAACAGTAGCACCTCAGTGTATCTCCACATGAAAGCTTATTTTATTATCACTTAAGGAAGTCATTACCCTTTTATGAGTGCTTACATGCTGCTTTACAAATATGTCACCACAGTTATATTATAAAAGCAGCATTATTTTTGCCAGTGGCATTTTACTAAGCAAGGAAAGGAGTTTGAAAGTAACTTTAAAAAATGCCTTTGCATTTTTTACTCTGGAGGATCAGAATTGATAATGTTTTCCCACAGTAAAGTTAGATTTTTTTAATAAAGTTTTCTTTTCTAAATACCACATACCATCTGTAAATCATTAAAATGCAGTATGTATAATAAATATCTTGATTTAATTGTACAGACAAGGAAGTTGCTGATCATATCTATTAGATCAGTATTTAACATGGACTAAACTAAAACTTACTCTTTATACTATATGTATCTCTCTATGTAAAAGTACAAATAACAGTCCAAAAATTAATCTTAAAACTGGAAACTGGTTTACTAAATAGCTCAAAATGTTATGCAGATTTCAGTATCACAATCAATTAATAAACTAAGCAAAGCTGAATGAACTCTTTCAAACTGTAAAAACACTCAGATCTAGCCAACATTTAGCACCAAAATCATACACCTCCTTGCATATGCATTTATAATATTAATTTCCCAGGTAATGTAGTGTGACTGTCTATATAAATGTTTTTGTCCTTGTAAAAACCACATAATTTAGAAATGAAAAATACTATTTATCTGTGTAAGGCTGTGCTTCCACTGATCTTCATGCATTTTATTTTCGTAAGTTAGTGTACCAGGGTTAGTCATTTAGAATTTTACTCTATATCATCAAAGAGAACTCTTGCAGGTCTAAGTCCTTTGTGCATCTTACAATTGACATTGCATGAAATGTCCTTTCTCTCAGTAGATAATTTGTATAGTCTTGGATGCAGTTCAATCTTCTCTGTTCTTCCACGTTCCTCCTCTCATGATAATCCAGATCAACTGGGGAGAAATTAAGATATGCTTGTTGATTTAGTAAGACCAGAATGCAAGCACTTACTAGTTACAAATCACCAGTCACTTGATTTTGAGGAAAGTCTGAGCTTCTATTGTCTCCTTTGAAAATTTTCTTAGAGCTCAAAGTGGCCCTGATCAAAGTTTGTTTAATATTCCTATAATGGCATTTCTTTGCATCTTCGCAGAAAGACCAACCTGTTTATTAACAATGAAGTCCATGCTGCAGTAGTTCAGCTCATGTCAGAACTGCATGTGAAAGTCGAGATGTGGCTGCTCAGAGATGCAAAGCTTTGAAAATGGGTTAGATTCAGTCAGCAAGTGTTTGATAACCTGAAAGCAATGATGATACAGAAATTTTTCAAAGCGAAAGTGCATATGTTAATACTGCTCTAGATATCCTTAGGGTTGTGCAGCTAATTGAATAGCTTTTTTAGAACACTACTTACCCTTCTAATCAATATCCAATTAGCAATTGCCATAGCAACTGTAAAATATAGGATATCCTGGTACGTAAGGTGTGTTAACTTCTAAGATACAAAACACCAGTGGGAAATACAAAGATGTCAGAGGAAGATTTGTAACTTTTTCCTCAGTGTTTTAAGGGGAAGAAATTGATATAGCTGTTCAGTGCTGAATTTGGGGAAGTAAAAATACTGCTGCTTCATTTTATATTCCTGTTCCTTCCCTGGAACAATGATTGAAACATCATTTTGTTTTATTTGTTTGAGTTTTTTATGTCCTCAAATTAATGAATATGGAGATCAAAGTCATAGCTCAAGAAAGCAAAAGGTTGACCTGAGGAACTGCAGGTGATGATGGAACATGACTGCTTACAATCCATTTTCACACAAATAGTCACCTGTCTTTTATGAGCACAAATAGTGCTCAACCAGCATTGTCATCTTCTGCTATTGGCTAAGTGCAAGAGAACAGATCAGTGGAAATTTTTATTCACTTGGAGGATAGAACAGCACTGAAACAGGTTACCCAGGAGGTTTTCGCATCCCTGCCCTTGAAAGTATTCATGATGCAGCTGGATCAAGCTGTGCTGACTGATCCAGGATCAGTGGTAGTTCTACATTCAGTGGCAGATTGGAGCCTCGTGATATGACTTTCAAACAGTATTTATTTAATATTATAAATCTGTGAAAGCATGTTAAGTGCTTTCTTTAAATAGAAGAAAAATTTTAAATCCTTGTGACAAAGAAAGGTGTGGTCTCTTTGAGTTAAAACTGACATGTTCTAGTGAGGGCATTTGTGGAAAGCATATGCTTCCCTCTGCCTATGCTATACAGTTCTACTCAATGGCATCATTTCAGCATTTCATTGTTTCAGACTAGCTACTTTTTTGAAACCTTGGTTTTGCACAGTTTAAATGATTAATCTACTTTAGCATTTTCTTAAGAAAGTTTCTCCTGCCTGCTATGTCTCTTTTGTTGCCTTTTATAGTATCAGAATATGATTGCATATAATTTCTAAGACTATGACCCTTTCATAGTCTCATTCCATATTTTTCAGGCAAGTGTCTGCCCTGTCAAGAACCCCAAAATGCTCATTTATACATTATAGCACCAAGAAATATCTGCCTTAAAAAAATTTTAAACACTTTTCTTCTCATGCTAAAATGTTCTTTGCTCCATAACTATTTCCCTTCAGGGATTCTCCTTTCATTCATTATAAATAATGAAATAAACATCCTTTATTGTCATGTTAACTAAGCAGTTATGGATGTATCACTGAGCTGCATATGATTTATGGAAAAGGGTAGTTGTTATGTTGAATACATTTTAAACATTACCTTTTGTGTGTCAAGGAACTTATTTAGCTATTTCTAAAACCATTTTTAAACCTTCATATTAATCAACAACTAAGTAAACTTTAAGGAAAATATACAAACAGATAGAAAGAACATATTGTAATTTATGAAAGGAATATTACTCTAAGATTTCAGTTATGTAACTTGTCTTTGTGGGTGTTCTGGCTCCCCAGGCACAGACCCATGGGCCAGCCATGCAGGCAGGCCATGAGCAGCCCCAAGTCAGCTGAGAGTTCCAATCAAGGCAGCTGACTCACAGGTCTATCCCGTATAACCTCATCATGCTCATTATAAAAGGAGGGAGCCTTGGGTGAGATACTAACTGCTATGGTTTAGCCCTGAGTACTGTCTAACCATAGACAGTTTATTTGGCACCCAACATGTGTTTAAAACTCAAATAAAATAGCTCATCTGGGTGAAACCCAGGGCTGAAGTTTAAACAAATCTCACTGGATAACTCACCCTCTCACTATGGTGATGTGGGGAGGACGGTCCCTCAGTGGACTCTTTTAGTATCTGGTGTTGGAACTACTTTTTGAAAATGGGATGGTCTTACCACTGCTGCTGTTCGGATTCCTATGGTTTATCACTTTTCATAGGCTTAGAGGTGTTGCCCTGTTATGTGTCTTGGTGTTAGCTTATGGTGTAATAAATTCACATGTAGTTACACCAGTTTCTGATCTCTGTGACCTGGTGATGTGCACTGTGACTCTGGAACACTCTTGGGATACCTCAACAGTTGTAATTGTATTATCGGGTGTTTGGAATATTTTCCAGTTTCTCAACCTGTTAAGAATGAAAACATGGCATAGAGTTGGGTGCTCTGTGGCTGCTACATCTTCTGCCACGGGCCCTACAGTCAGCTTGGCCCCTGCAGGAAGTAGTGCAGATAGTCTGACCTCCCTGGTGGATGGTGCAGCTGCCGAGCGTACTCAGCCAGTGCCAACTGCCCCTGTATATAAGAAGCAGTACACCAGAAGAGCAGGTCGGGAAGAAATCACTACTCAATCTTTGTCACTTGGTGAGTTGCAAGACATCCGCAAAGATCATGGTCAGCATGAAGGTGAGCCCCTGGTTTCTTGACTGCTCTGGTGTTAGGATAATGGAGCTGAAGGCTTAGAACTGGAAGGCAATGAAGCTAAGCAGTTGGGACAGGTAGCAAGGGATGTGAGCATTGATAAAGGTCTCTCAAGAGAAGTACGGCCCCTCAGTTTTTGTAGACAAGTCTTCCTGAGTGTGAAAAAAAGGTATCCCTTTCGAGATGATGTTGTATACAGGCCGAGCAGATGGATGACCATTGACAGAGGTGTACAGTATCTAAGAGAAATAGTCATGCAGGAACTGATTTTTGCTACAGTGGATGACCCTCTGACACCGGTGGATCCAGATGCACTTAGAGTTACTGGGCCCATGTGGCATAAGTGGGTGTTGAGCGTGCCACCAGCTTATGCAGATACATTGGCATTATTTAGCTGGAAAGATGATGAGGAGCCAACAGTAGGCAATCTAGATGCTCGATTAAGGCAGTTGGCAGATAATCTTTCTTTGTCCCCATGGACTGGCATCTCTGCTGTGTAAACACCTTTGTATAACTCCACAGGACTGCTCACCAAGGCTCTTGACAGGCTCTCCCAGATGGAAGATAAGTTACACTCCCTGTCAGTACCAACAAATGTTTCTGCCATAGAGAGAAAACACTCGCCTGAAAGGCCTGTGCAAGACAAATGGTGTACATCACGGGGTGCTCTGTGGTTCTTCTTAAGAGACCATAGAGAGAACATGAGGAAATGGGATAGAAAGCCTCTGTCAGTCCTACAGGCATGTGTCCATGAACAGCAAAACAAAAATATCCCAAGAGGAGGACCTGCCAGGAGAAGTACTGCTGCAGTCTCCAGAAGGCAACCCCCCAGACAGCATAGATGGGCCTCAGATCCTAATTTATGACACATAACCAATGATGATACAAGTGCAGCCCATGTGAACAGCTTGGATCCATATGCAATTGGCAGTTACATTGCTCAGGATTAGAGGGGCCCTGCCTCCAGCCAGGTGGAGGAGAGGGATAACAGAGTCTATTGGAGTGTGTGGGTTCGATGGTCTGACACATCCCTGCCACAAAAACACAAGGCTCTGGTAGAGACTGGTGCACAATGCACCATAATGCTGTCCAATTACATCCGGACAGGATCTATTTCCATTGCTGGAGTGATGGGGGGATCCCGGGAATTGACGGTAGCTGAAGCTGAACTCAGCCCGACTGGATGTGAGTGGCAGAAGCACCGTATTGTGGCTGGCCCTGATGCCCCATGCATCCTTGGTGTGGATTATCTTAGAAGGGGATATTTCAAAGACCTGAGGGGGTACCATTGGGCGTTTGGTATAGCAGTGATGGAGATGGATGAAATTGAGCTGCTGTCTACCCTGCCTGGCTTGTCAGAGGACCCTTCCATTCTGGGGCTGCTGAAGGTTGAGGACCAGTAGGTGCCTATTGCTACTAGAACAGTGCACCGGCGACAGTATCGGACAAATCAAGACTCCCTGAACCCCACCCAAAAGCTGCCTGGCCAACTAGAGAACCAAGGGGTGATCAGCAAGACACGCTCACCCTTTAATAGTCCTATTTGGCCAGTGCAGAAGTCCAATGGAGAGTGAAGACTGACTGTGGACTATCGTAGCCTGAATGAAGTCACACCATCGCTGAGAGCTACTGTGCTGGACATGCTAGAACTCCAGTGTGAACTGGAGTCCAAGGCAGCCAAGTGGTATGCCACGACTGATATTGCCAATGCATTCTTCTCAATCCCATTGATGGTGAGTGCAGGCCACAGTTTGCTTTCACCTGGAGGGGTGTCCAGTACACCTGGAATCAAGTGCCCCAGGGGTGGAAGCACAGTCACGCAATTTGCCGTGGAGTGGTCCACCCTGCACTAGAAAAGGGTGGAATGCCGAGCATCTGCAGTATATTGAAGACATCATTGTATGGGGTAACACCGCAGAAGAAGTTTTCAAGAAAGGGAGGAGAGTAATTCAAACTCCACCGAAAGCAGGTTTTGCCATCAAAAGAAGCAAAGTCAAGGAACCTGCTAGAGAAATCCAGTTCCTAGAAGTTAAATAGCAGGATGGACATCACCAGACCCCATTAGATGTAATTAACAAAATAACAGTGATGTCCCCCCAACTAACAAAAAAGAGACGTAAGTTTTCTTAGATGTTGTGGTTTTCTGGCAAATGCATATCCCAGACTACAGTCATAGTGTGAGCCCTCTACATGAAGTGACAAGGAACAAGACTGACTTTGAATGGGGCCCTGAGCAACAACAAGCTTTTGAACAAATTAAGCAAGAAATTGTCCATGCAGTAGCCCTTGGGCCAGTCCAGATGGGTCAAGATGTTAAGAACGTCCTCTACACTGCAGCTGGGGAGAACAGACCTACCTGAAGCCTCTGGCAAAAGGCTCCAGGGGAAACTTGGGGTCAACCCTTAGGGTTTTGGAGCCAAGGATACAGAGGATCAGAAGCCCGCTACGCTCCTACTGAAAAACTGGCAGCGTATGGAGTTCAAGCCCCATTGGAAGTAGTTGGCACTGAAACACAGCTCCTTCTGGCAGCACGGCTACCAGTGCTGAACTGGATGTTTAGAGGGAAGACTCCATCCACACACCACACATCTGGTGTGACATGGAGTAAGTAGGTCACACTGATCACTCAGGGAGCTAGAATAGGAAATCCCAATCACCTGGGTATCCTGAAAGTAATCATGGACTGGCCAGAAGGCAAAGATTTTGGAGTGCCACCAGCAGAAAACATGCTGCATGCTGCAGAGACCCCCCCATACAGTGACCTACTAGAAAACGAGAAGCAGCATGCTTTGTTCACCTATAGATCCTGTCATCTTGTAGGAAAACAGCGCAGGTGGAAAGCTGCTGTGCAGAATCCTACACAACAGGTTGCAGAAGCAGTGGAGGGTAAATCTGAATCAAGTCAGTTTGCAGAAGTAAAGGCCATCCAGCTGGCTTTAGATATTGCTGAGTGGGAGAAATGGCCAATACTTTATCTGTACACTAACTCATGGATGGCAGCAAATGCCCTCTGGGGGTGGCTACAACAATGGAAAGAAAATAACTGGCAGCACAGAGACAAGCCCACCTGGGCTACCTCACTGTGGTGAGATATTGCTGCCCGATTAGACAAGCTGGTTGTAAAGGTACGCCGTGTACATGCCCACGTACCCAAGAGTCAGGCCAATGAAGAACATCAACCAGCGGGTGGATCAGGCTGCAAAGGTAAAAATGTCTTAAGTGGATCTGGACTGGCAACAGAAGGGTGAATTATTCTTAGCTCCACGGGCCCATGATACATCAGGCCATCAAGCTTGAAATGCAACATATAAATGGGCTCATGACTGAGGTGTGGACTTAACCATGGACACTATTGCACAAGTCATCCACAAGTGCGAGACATGTGTCTCAATTAAACAAGCCAAATGCATCAGACCCTAGTGGTATGTAGGGCGCTGGCTGACATATAAATACGGTGAGGCCTGACAGATGGACTACATCTCACTGCCGCAAACACGCCAAGCCAAGCGCTATGTCCTCACTATGCCACCACTGGATGGCTAGGAACATATGCTGTGCCCCATGCCACTGCTCGTAACACTATTCTGGGTCTTGAAAAACAATATTGGGGCACCATGGAACCCCAGAAAGGATCAAGTTGGACAACGCAACTCATTTCCGAAATAGACTGATGCACACCTGGGCTAAGGAGCATGGGATAGAATGGATATATCACATCCCTTACCATCCACCAGCTGCTGGCAAAGTCAAGCGATGCAATGGGCTGCTGAAGACCGCACTCAAAGCAGTGGGTGATGATGACATGTTTAAAAACTGGGACCAACATCTAGCAAAAGCTACTCGGTTAGTTAATACTAGGGGATCTGTCAATTGAGCTGTCCTCACTCAGTCAGAGCTTCTCCATACTGGGGAAGGAGACAAAGTCCCAGTGGTGCATGTGCGAAATATGTTGGGGAAAACAGTCTGGGTTACTCCTGCCTCGAGCCAAGGAAAACCCACTCATGGGTTTGCCTTTGCTCAAGGACCCGGGTGCACGTGGTGGATAATGCAGGAGGGTGGACACGTGAAGTGCTTTCCAGAAGGAGATCTGATACTGGGCAAGAACAGAAACAGACAGTAATTGGAACTGTGGGATGTTAACTGTTATATGATGCTGCCTGTTAATACTTCCCCAACACCAGCATTCTCACCATGAATTGGAGTGCACAAAGCATCCCAGACTAGAACTCCAGATGAACATTGCATCCTTTTGAGTCACCCTAAAGGACTGATAATACTGCTATTTTCATTTCTCAATATCTACAGAAACTTGGGCATGATGTAGATGGTATGGGATAAGGCCGGGAATGGTGTCCTGGTTCCCCAGGAACAGACCCATGGGCCTATGCAGTCAGGCCATGAGTAGCCCCGAGTCAGCTGAGAGTTCCAATCAAGGCAGCTGACTCACAGGTGTATCTCATACGACCTCATCATGCTCATTATAAAAGGAGGGAGCTCAGTGAGGGTGGGGTTCCTCCTCTCCCTGAGACTCCTTGCTGATGGTCTGTTCCTGCTGTTGGCATCGAGAACTAGGCTGAGTAGAACCCTCTCTGCTTTACGTTGACTGTTATTCCAGTTTTATTATTCTATTAAATCTGTTTATGCTTCAGCTCACGGGTCTTCTCCATTTTTTCCCCTGATTCTCCTTCCCAGCTGGGGAGGACGCCTTGGGTGAGATACAAACTGCTACGGTTTAGCTCTGGGTACTGGCTAATCATAGACAGTGGGGTCATGCATAGAATACTGAAGGATATGTGCTAACTTCAAATTTCCGCCTGAAGCTTAACTCTTTCAACAAGATTTAGCTCTTTTACACAAAAGATCTGTGCATTCTAGGAGGTGATGTTTAACTTACTTGTTAATCTGAAACTCTCCTCATTTAATATTAGTAGTGCCCAGAAGAATTCTTTTAAAGTTGTCTTTGTAGGCTTTTCTAAGAGATGGTAGACAATAGCATGTTGCCTTCTTTTTTGATGAAACATGCACACTCTTTTTATGTGTATCTGAGAAAAAATTGTAAAGGGTGTCTACTGTTTCTCCTCCTCCTACAAGTATTTTATGCTAATCTTGGCATTATAGAAAATACTTAAAATTAGTACAGATTAAAAACCAGTGGAACACAAAAGGGAATTTCTAATTGAATTTCCATAAAGGAAGGAAGTAAAGTCATATTAGAAGATAGGATAAATTCAAATGGGAAAAAAAAAGTGAACTTCATTGGATCTTTTTTTCCACTATTGCTCAGAGATCAAAAATGCTAGGGAGGTGGGAAGGGTTATGGCCTAGTGACATGGAGGATCTATGCAGAGCTGCTTGTTATAAACTTTGTCTTGACTAAGTTGGATTTTTTTCTAAAATAATGATTGTTTCTCAGTAGTTCTTCATATATGTGAGTGAATTTTTCAGGGACAGATTTTCATAGCTGAGAGATTAAACTGATTTCAAAGTTCTGAAAAAATGTGAGATTGGACAGAGATGATGTAAATCCATCAAAGTTCGTCTCTTTTGGGATCATAGTTGAAGCAATTTGGGCTTTTGAATTTTTTCAAATTATCTTCAAATTAGTCCACGCTTGTCTTACTTCGTAAGTTTTTTTGTATTTTCTGCTTCTTTAGACTGCTGTTGGTATAGTGACGCTAAAATGTTGCAGCTTTAAAAAAATTCCCATGTAGTATATCATCCTATATTATTTTGGGTTATAATTTGGATCCCTCTCATTGCAATTTTCATTCTTTCAAGTTTTCCGTTCCCCTTCTAGTTTTCTGTTTCTTGTCAAACTTGTTTTCAATTATGAGAGAAAGGATACTCCCAAATGTAATACAGTAAGATTTTTAAATGCAATTTTTAATACTACTTCTTAATTTTAACAGCAATATAAAGAATAAATATGAGTTTTAATAAACCTGATGTGGACTTCCAGACAATATATATTTTCTAGACTGATAAAACACATTTCAAGGGTTTGTAACTAACGAAGTAACTGTGCATTTGTCAGAAATACGGTGAGGATTATTATATATCCTATGTATTTCCCATCAGGATCCACCCTCTTACAGGGATGCCAAATTTTCCTTTTCAGATTTGTCATAACACATATCTAAGTTAAAATCTTAACAGAAATCAATTAAGCCTTACCTTGTTAGTTCAGCTTTCTAGTTTTCTTATTTGTTTGTTTTGTTTCTTTTTTTTTTTTTAGTGTGCTTTTTTTTTTTACTTAGGATGTTTTGGACTTGTTCTATGCACCAGATAGAAGAGATTCTGGGTAAGCAGTTATTCAACTGATTTTATCTGTGAAGTCCTTTAAATTTTGGCTTTAAGCTGCTAGGTGCCAGAGAATTTCTGCTAGAAAGATCCTGCTTCTTCGTTCTCTTAATTATGAAAATCTCTGGGTCATATATCTCTACTTTCTTATGCATAACTCTTCATACATTTTATTTGTGCTGTTTGAGATTCAGTGAATTTTCTTCATTTAACTAAAGTGAGGATTCATCTGTTTAAGAACTAATTAGTTCCTTTCTGCTTTTTTAGCTCTTTTCTGTTAACGTGAATGTTATTCTTATACACTTCCACTTCTACAAACCTGATACCTCCCAAGTTTGGGAAGACCCACATTTTTATCTAACTGCCACCTAAACTGCCTTTATGGAAGATAATACGGAGATTTAATGTATATCTTGAGGAGCCAACCCTTTGTTTTCTGCAGCCTAAACTAATTATAAAAGATTATCTGGAGTTAGAATCTGTTAGAGATTAATTATAAAGCTGGAAGAGTCCCTGAGAATCTGTATAGTCCATTCTCCTGTGCCACATGCATGTCATTCTTGACAGATATTTGTCTATCTCATTTGTAAAGGCTTCTAAAGATAAACAGAAAATGCACTCACACCAGGAAATCTGTCCCAGTGATTTGCTATTTTTACATTAGTACGTGCGTCCCAATGTCCAAATTTAATTCTCTCTTTGTCTCACATATGACTCCATGTCTTTCTGTAACAGATTTGAAATATATTCTAATTTTTTCCCTCCACTTCTATTAGTCTTTCCTTAGGACTGATTAAATATGTGCCAGGTAGACCTCTGATCCTGCTCATTATTCTCTTCTGGACACTTTCTGCTCAGTCATACCCTTGCTGAATGATAGCATCCCAAACTGGGGCAAGTAATCTGATCAATGTCCACAACAATTGAGAATTTTACCTTCCAGCCTATTCTCTGTTTTATGCATCCCAAAATAGCGTTTGCCTTTTGCAGAAGAGCAGGGCATATATTCATAGTTATCTCATGACAAACTATAACATCTTAATTCTTTTCTATAGCTCATAACCATTTGTTTTCCCATCCTGTACATGAGTGGCTTATTTGTTCTTCTTAAATTAGTGCTTTGCACGTGCCTTTCTTCAGTAGTTCCTTGGTTTTTACCCCAGATGAGACTTCAGCTCATCAAGATTATTTTGAAAGCTGATCTTTTTTAGAATAAATGAAACAGCCTCTCAGTTTTATATCATCTGCAAATTGTGTAAATATACTATTTTTTGTTGTTTATTTCCTTAATGAAACTGCTGAGTGGTGGTTGACCCAGATCAGAACACATGAAGAATGTTTTTCAATAGAGTTCTTGTAATTGAACGCATTTGTATTTCCCTAGTTTCCATTGTCCCCCCATCTCTTAAAAGACAGTTATAGTTTCCCTTCCCTAATCTTCATATATTTCTTCTCATCTACAAGAAGTTATCTTTGCCTATTCCCAACCTTTTTCAAAACGTCAAACCTTTTTTGCCATAAAAATCTCGAAAGAGTTGTTCTATTGTTTTATTAAAGCAAAACTAACCAGAACATTGTGCAAACTGTACAAAAACTTTTTTCATGTTTTATGATTTATTTCATGACTATATATTGTCTTCTCAAGACTATTTGTCAGTGTTTTTATGGTTAGAGTTTATATTGATTCTTATACTCAGTCAAAAGACAATGACATATTCTACATCAAGAAAAGCTTTGCTATCTTTATCAGAGAAGAATGAATTATGTATTTTCTTCATTAAACCATTCAAGCTCTTCTTATTGTCCACATATCTACAGTATTTGAACCCTCTAACCATTCATTAGGTAAAATGGTTAATGCATCGTGTGTTTTCCATTATTTTATTTGCCCTTTTTCTCTGGGGGGGAGAAGAGAAGGTTGTGTGTATATTTCATTATTTTGTTTGGGTAGGATTTGATGCTTTATCATAGATATTTTCTGCCTAGTGTTTACATTAATGGGAATGAAGGGGGAAAAATGATGTGTGGTACTTTCAAGTTGAAGATATGGAGGTTTTTTGAGTTTTCTACGACCATGTACATTCAGTAGTCTGAATTGAGCCCAAGAAAGTGCATTTTCCCCGACTTTCGTCTGGTGGTAAACATCCACATTTTGTCAGAAAACCAACCCTTGTTCTGAAACTTTCCTTAACCTGGTCCTAGAACACTAAACATTTTGTATAAGGGTACTTGTCACAAGGTAGGTTTCCTTATCTCACAGAACCTCTGTTGCTGTGTTGTCCGATTTCTGAAATAAGTGGCATTTCCTAAAGGCATCTAGTATGGAGGGAGAGAGAGAGGAAAACTAGTGGCAGAGATGCAATTTGCCATGCCTACACTTAGGGTGACCAGTTCCAGCAGGAACTGTTATCATTCTAGCATACATGAACCACTGCCACGTCTATGAGGCAAGCAATATCTTATGGTTGAAAATGTCAAGTGTTACAGAGGTCTCAAAACATGAGCGCAGATGTCTGCCCTCTATCCGTCAACAGTAGATGACCATCTGTCAGTGTCAGTGATACTGTTTTCACCCTGCGTCCTGTCCTTTTTACAGATGTTTAACTGCTCTTGAACAGATTTAAGTGAAAAAAATGAGGCTTCACAAAGTATAACCTTATGCAGACAGATATTTAGACTACCTGTCCTACATATGACCAACACATTTATTTAGGAGGTTGATTTTGTGCATTTGTGTGCTACTTGTGTATGTACACTCTTCTAAGGGTTTTTTTTTTTTGCAGTAAGATAGAATAAGTGAATGAAAAGCCATGTTTTCAGATTGTTTGACTCCAGCATCGCTTTTCCATCACTTTCTGCCCATAATAATATAATCTTTCAAACATTTACTAGGACTAAACACTTCTGAATTTTGATCATTCATGTATTTTCTCTATCTTTGCAAGTTACTAATGTGCTCATTGTGAATGGCTAAATGATTAGTACTTCTTTGTACTGAAACACCTAAAGAAGGGAGAAAGAAAGTTAGTAAAATGCTAACCAAGAAATGTAATTTTCAAAATTCACCTGTCTTGGGAGCATTTACGTTTATTTTAATTTTTGGATCTGAATCCCTAAGGGTTTGTCTGCACAGGGTAGCTCGATGCTGTGTAGAGGTAATGCGGTATCACTGAGTAAGCTTGTTTTTCTGTGTGGCACAATTTAGGGCTGGGCAAAATTGTGTCTGTGAAGTAATATAAGTGTAGCATATGATATGGCAATGTAGTCAAGTAAAGGGGAGGGCACAGTGTCATGCTGATGGAATAGTAGATTTTTTCAGTTCTAAGATTGACTTCTTTAACTACATGATCTACACTAACACAGAAAATTCTAAAAGACCTTTTCCTCATTTAGTTGTTTGTTCAGAAGATCTGTAACTCAAAAAAAAAAAAAAAAAAAAGAATTATTTCTTCCTTCAGGAGTCTTAAGGAATGATACTTACCCCATTTGCTAACAAAGAGAATAAATGAGTTTATACTAGGCTGCTATGACTGAACTACTGACCTGAGATAATTGATTTAATGCTAACTTTGTCATCTCATATGTGCAAAGTAGACATATTGTCAGGAGACTTGTGAAGTTACTGAAATATGAACCATGATGGAAAAAGACCCTGGGTCATCTGATCGTTGAGTCATCAAAGGAGGGAGTAGACAGCTATTGAGAAACGTGCATCCCAAAGGCAGAACGTATTTAAGAGCTTGGACCTGTAGAGAGGCTGCGAAGTATTAGAAAATAACCAAAGATTAAGTTTCAATCAGTTTCTAAGTAGTACACAATAGAAAACATTTGAGTTCAGTATTAGCAGTTAAGAACAAAACCGTGATACAGAGACGAAGAAGTATTGATATCCTTCAAACAGGGTATGTTGTAAGGCAAAAAAATATTGAGGCACCAGATGAAACTCGATTTAATGTAGCCTGACTAATACATTTATCTATTTGTGTATTACAGATGATTTTGGATTGCACTGTGTCCAATGTGCAGTGATGTGATATGGGAGGAAGATTCACATTGCTAAATTTTTCTGCTATAAGACTGTTTTAAAAGACCTTTAATTATGGTGGAGTACAAAATTTTTCACATGATTTTTAGGTGAGAAACTTGAATCCTGAGACTAGACTATTCTGGTTATGAAAGCATAGATAGTAGTATCAAAATGCTTTTTTTGAAAATTTGGTATTCATATGAAATCACGCACGCACATAAATACCTAACTTTTTTAAAACATTCTCAGTGGGATCTTACAGTAAATATTTATGACTTCTAAAGCAAACCTGATACCGTCTTTTGCATTGCTAAACTGTTAAATATGAGGTTAAAACTAGTATATACTTAAGCTTTGGGGGTTAAAGCTTTGGTCCCTCATATAGCCTTGAAATCCATAAATTTTGAAACTGTATTAAATTGCTCAGGTTTTGAGGAGAGGCAAATTAGTTTTAAAAAAGCATAATTTTCAAGAAATATAAAATATACACAGAGGGCCTAATTTAATTCAGTAATATATATTTCTACTGGTTTGATTCTATCCTTTCAAAAAAAGCAAAAAATCTGAATACACCTTCTAGGAACTGAATTTGTTTCCTATAAGCACCAAGTTTTCTACTATTGGGTTTCCAGCTAAGAACAGATCCTATGATCTTTCATTCAAAACACTTCATTCAGTCATCAGGATAATTTTTCTAGTTACATGCTTCTTTCTATAACATAAGACTTTCTCAATGAAGTGTTAAATGGTCCTACTGAGAAGATCAACAATTATACACAAAAGTCTTTGTTCTTTCTAGAGAAAGATCCTATTAATTATTAATATCCTTTTTTTTTATATACGACAAAGCCTTTTTCTATGTTATGCCCTTTATAAAACAGAAGAATTTTTTTTTTTCTTTAAATTAGTACTGTTATTCAGAATGTCTAGATTAATTTAAACAAGAAGCAAACTAATTTCTCATGAGACTCATTTTGTGGTGCTTATGGTCAGTCTTACAAAATGAGTTTAGGTTTTGAAATTCACAGGTTCTAAGTATTTCAGTCCTCTCACCTCAGCTGCATTAGGAAGTTTGATGTATGGAGTTGTCTGTAGTAGTTTTGGTTTCTCCAGGTACACCCAGCCAAGTGTGAGATGCTTAAGAACACCCTGCACACACTGCCTGACAAACCTGAATTTTTCCTCCTTCTTATTATTCAATTTTCTGTAGAAAATCATGTTCTGTGTTTATGGTCTTAACACTGTTCAAAATACGATGGTTAACTGCCCTAGAGGTAAAAGTTACCACCAGAAATTCATTGTTGTCTAAACCTCATTTGAAGTTAACGTATATATAAGCTTTTATATTATCCAGACAAACTTTACCCTACAATACCTTAAGTACACAACACAATACCCTAGAATACCTACTTTTAGAGATTCACAGAGTTCCAGATTACCTTTGAAGGGTCTCAGTTTGCTGAATGATCTCGTCAGCAAGCCTTACAGATTCCTTTTATAACTGGTCCTGTTCTTAAAAATCAGAATTATTTTCATAGAATCACGGACTCATTAAGGTGTTTCTAATTTTGACTTTCATTATAGTCCAAGGTACTGTTAGTAATACTCAAAAATCAGGTAGTAACTACTTGTAACTTCAAAATTAAATTCTGACTTTCCAAGTGCAAAGTAGTGTTTTGAGATCCAACTATAAAATTTCAACACCTGACTGATGTTAGGTTAGAACATGAATTTCATAAGATAAGTGGGATTCTGGTTCAGAGGAATTTTTTACCACATGGTGTTTTCACCATGGTCGCACTGAAGTACGACTAAAACGTGAATATGAAACTGCCCTGAAACAATCAAAGCAGACCTTTATTTTTACACTTCCATATATTTTGTACTATAAAGCACAGTAGAATAGCCTTTTAAAAAGTCTAAATACTATATACATATATATAAAAATAGAAAAATGTGCTACATCCCATTTGTTCCAAATATATTGGTATTTTAATAGTTAATACTGCACAGATTCCATAGATACCATTTAGTTGTACTTTTCATAATACTTCTGTCTAATACTGTTTTGGCAAGTAGCCTCTGGACAGTAAGATTATTAAGGGACTAATACATTTAAAAGTAGGCAAAAAGCACTTGCAGTACCATTAACTATTAATTTTTTCTGGGCTAAACTGATGATCCTTTGACACACAGAATAGCTCATATGTATCTAACAGTTAAGTACGATATATTATAGTTCAAATACATCAAACACTTTATTTCTGTGAGTAGAAACCAGGAATGCAGAAACAGAAATAAAAATGACAATGGATGATGTATCCTAAAGTGGCTTAAGAGGACTCACTGGCTTAAAATAGTATTGAAGTTCAGCCTTAATAGGTTAATTTGTCCTGGTATTTTTCCACTTGCTGTTACAGATGTGGCAAAATTTCCTATATGAAATCTAGTTTTGAAGAGAAGTGAAGTTTCTTGATTCTTAAAGGGGAGCTGTTCAGGATGCCCATCTATGCAACAATCCACCGATTAAATGTAGCATGCTGAACTGGCCATCTCCAAATGTTTCTTGTTGTTACTTGTTGGGATGGTCACTTAATGATCAAATTAGAGCTCAATCAAACAGAGCTGCAGTAACAATGGTAACCAGCCACAAGTCAGACCCCCACTACAGATTTACTGAGCTTCCAGGTGGAGTTCATTACAGCAAATCACCCAGCATGATCCTCTTGACAAGACATTAAGAAAACAGTCTAAATTAAGTTTTCTTGTAGTGTTAGGCCTGTTTCCTGCTCAAAATGTGAAGGCCCCCTGCTTTTGCCCACATTCACATAAACTACAGAACATTTGCTCTCCAGAGTAGTCTCTGCTGCTGTTTGCTGCTCTGTTTGTACAGTATCTGAAATATTCATGAATTTGCAAGCTGAAGTACCACATGCTTCAAATGAGGATTTCATAGTTGTGTGCTCCTGGATTGTGAACCAATAATCGAGAATTTACAGCTATAGTTGCTTTCTTTATAACTAAGCAGCTATATGGGCACCTTGGTTGTAGTAGCTTGTTCCTTGTCCACCCCTCTCCTTGTCCACCACGCTCCATCAAAGCCCTGAGGTATCTTTGCAGCAATACTCATGTCCCAGTAAAGAGTGATGCTGAGGCTCCCATGGCATTCTTTTTAGGCAGACCACAGTCTATGCAATGAAGTACAGCTAGGAAGAGTATTACACTACCTCAAATAGTCCCTTCCAACCTAAACCATGCTATGATTCTATGATAAGTTGCATTTTTGCTTATAGATCACATAAGAAGAGAAAGGCTTTCATAGTAAGGCCACAGAAACCTTCTAAATTTGCTATTTTTACTGCTTCTTCATGTTCAGAAAGTATGTTCAAATAATGTAATGCTGAAGTCCTGAATGTAAATCTTAACCATAGTAAGAACAGAAAATTTGAGTACTGGCTCCTGCTTGTAGAATATGTGGAACAAGACAACATATTAATTTGAAGTGTACAGGTCCATTAAAATGTATTTTATAAAGTAATTCGTGCTTTAAAAAGTACACATATTTCACAAGGGACAGTTGTTCTCCTGCAAATTCTGTCTCCTTTTTGGCTTAATAGCTTTGTGGAAGGATTACTAGAAGTGCAGTGCATTATGGTTCGGGGTTTTTTTCTGATGATTTTTTTCTTAACTTTTTGATACTTGATATATCTATCAAGAAAATGGTAACATCTATATGCTTGAGTACCATTTTAATGAACCACACCAACATAATATATTGATTCTGCTGAAGTTTTTCCCCTTTTTCCTGTTCTCTTTCCGTCAATATAACAAATTTTCTACCAGAACAATCTTCACAGAATCTTTGCACGATTTCAACATCAATAGTCTGCCTTTTGCTATTTCTAGACAGATACATTTATTTTGCCTCAGGTCATTTAATTATACAGCTCTCTACAGCAGCTGCTTGGGGGTCCCCAGTTGGACCCCTTGCAGTTATTTCACAAAAACACTTTCTAAACTAGAAAAGTTCTGGTTGATCACCTAGTGTTTATGTTGTGAGCCTGGGCTAGTCCTGAAAATATCACGAGATATAAAAAGGGAAAAATTTCACTAAATTCAGTTATGGCCAGATTTCCATGTGATGATGGTGAATGGGGCTACATTTTTCTCCACAGAAGTGGCCAAAGCATTTTAATTCACACAAGATTATCTGCCTCCTGTGAACGCTGAACACATCTTTACGAGCAACTTCTTTTCTGTTGGGTTTCTTTGGGTGGTTGTTTTTTTTTACGTAAGAAGACACTTGAAGCATCCCAATTCTTTTCCCCAAAAGCCAAGCTAGCCAATCAGTCATTCTCCTTACTGTATGATCTCTCTTAAGATTTATCAGTTATTCTTGTGCTTTGGCTTGTCACTTGTTTCTGCAGAACTCTGTTCTAGAAATAGTCTGAGTCACTCCTGTGGCCTCTCCCCCATGTCTTCGTTTCCAGCTTTCTCTCTGCTTGACCACTTTTCTCTCTGGTTTGCCAAAACTTACCATAGCTCTAAAAATACTATACATCAGTGAGATAGTACTCTTTCTTCAGTAACAATATTATTGTATATTTACAGGGATTATTTTTTTTTTACAAAAAAACCCCACAATTGGATTCTCAGTATTATTTTGATAGCAACGCTCACTGCTTCTAAAGTTAGCTAAGCACATTGTCTCTTCCTGCATCTCAAGAAAACAATTCATTGTTTATTTTTATTTGAAAAATTCAGTGGGTGCTTGTATGTATTCTCTTAAGTACCTGTGTTTCTACTAGATTTCTCAGTACTTTACTGTAGAATGGATGGTCTGTGTTGTTTCTTTAAGACAACACTGCCAAGGAAAGATCAACAGAATACATGTATTCCATTATTATGCACAATGAGCCTTTCCTCAATCACAGCTGGCAATTTAGTATGCTGAGGTTAGAAAAAGAAACTTCCCCATGCCCCCCAAAGTGTTAATGTGTCGTTGCTGGATTTCATGGGAATAGATGTCAACACTGTACAAGTATAGGAAAAATTAGAACTCTTTTAAGGCTACTTTGTTCCTCCAGTTGCTAAATGAAATCTGCTGGCAGTGTCCTTGCATGCTGTTCTTCTGATAACAACAGGGAACAAGTTTAATTTAAAATAGCAGTGACATCCTTTTATTATACACTTGTGTTTCGTAAATGTTGAGCACTCTAAGAGCATGTCTAAGAATTACAGCAATTAGATGTTTACGCAGTAAATGAGAACAACCATAGTTATATCAGGATGCCTAATTTGAAGTACATACAACATATGCTTTAGGGTGTATCGGGAGGCTTTGGAAGAAACTTCCTCTGTACAGATTACTCCAGAGTTACCTACTATTAGCTTTCTTGTCAGAAGATGCTCTGCCCACTACAAGCACTAGAAAACTGTAATAGATATTCTACTAATCTGATCTGGGGCAATGCCTATGTTTGTGTAACTTTTTTTTTTCCCCCTAGCAATTTGAAATTTTTCCAAAAGTGCAGGTGGCCTAACCACTCATTTTAGAAGAACACAGATTGACGGTCCTTAAAGCTTGTTCACTCAATGAGGCTAAATACATATCCACAAGAGATGAGTGATATTGAGTCAGAAAAATCTCTGAAGGACCAAAAGACCAAAATAAACACATTTTTGAGTTCCTGACATCTGGTACTTAAGATGAAATAGATATACTAAAAAAATTGTTAAACGCTCCTTGTTTCAAAAATTTCGTTCAAGTAAGTATGTATTAGAATCTACCAGTATCATTAACATAGTAATACAGCCTAGAACTTTCACTGGCACATTCAATTTAGCAAACAAAAATATTCTTAAAATAAGGTTTCATTAGACTGCACTTTAAATATGATGAATCGTTTGAAAATAGCTTTTATGTGTAACATAAGGAAGGTTTATTTGAGCTGCACAAGGGAACACAGAGAATACATTAAACAGCTGATGCTCAAATTAAAAATATAGTATATAATCAGATATCTGGTATTATACACACAGTTTTCAGCAAGCACGGATATACTATCTCAACACACAATAAACATAAAAGAGGGTTTAAAAGAATTATTTATCATACTATTAACTATTCAATCATAGTAATCTATCATAAACTAACAAAAACCTAGTTCACTATGGTGAATGAATCTTTATCTTGACAGCTTGTGTATGAGCCAGTACAGGTTGGCGCTAAACATATAGTGGATACCCATAGACTCTTGTCATAATTCAATAGATTTTATAGATTCTGATTGATGCAGAAAACAAGTGTTTTCCTCTAAACACCAGTTGCCTTTATTTCTGTGTCACGTCTTTAAATCCTATTAGCCAGTCACTAGGTACCAATCACTAAACATTATCAAATGCCAATTGTTCAATGTTATCAGTTGTTTTTGATCGTGCATTTGAGATACACAGCAAATAAGTAATTAAATCACTGCCTGACTGAAAAAGAACCTAATGTGAGTGGATAAACCATGTAGTGTAGACAATTGTAAATAATCCTTTAGATTATTTAGTTGTTTGGGAACAGAAAGTTCCGATGTATATTAGTCAATGGGCATTTAATTCTTCAACACAAGCATGGAACTATACAACAGGTACCATATTTACAAATAAGAAATTCATTATTTTATATGTAGTCTTAATTTTTTAATTTCTACTTTCCAGGCAAATCATAACTGAAGAGAAAATTCCTTTTAGAGGTTTACTAGGGTAAGAAAAAATAACAGAAAAAAAAAAGCACCATCTTTCATTAAACTTCCTGATATTGGCATAATATAAGATATAACTGATTCAAAAAGATAAAAGGGTAGCACAGATTAGCATAAGCTGTAAGGGGTTAGAAAATATTACATTAAACTATAAAGCGCTAGTGATATCAAGTCATGTTATTAATGTCGTGATTTGTCTAAAAATTTTCCCCCTTTTTTCTTTCCACATTTGCTTTTTCTTAAAATCTATGAAGTTAGTAAATATGCCAAGAAAGCTGAAGCAGAGAAGGAGAAATAAAGTGATAAAATACAGGATCAGGAGAGAAATCGAGGAAAGTAAAAGGTGCACAAGGGCCCTCTTCTACTGTGGGCTGTTTCTCACAAAATGCCGATTTGAACTGTTTGTTCAATTCAAGTGTTTCAGGGGTTTTTGTTCATTTAAATGTCCAACTTTTTTGTTTCTCCAAATATCCAAGAGAGAATTTATCAGTCTTGTTATTTTACGCTAGTCTCATGTTTCATACTTCACAAACATCTCAACAGCTACCATGGGAAGAACATGGTGGTGACAGGGACATAAATGAGGTTTCATTGCAGAATCGTTATTATCGTATGTAGGTATTATTGTCCCTGGTCTGTATTTTGCAGCAGACTTACTGTTCTCAAATAATTGCTCAGTCTTTCTATTTTGTGCTGGAATGTTCTAGTTATTCTTCCAGAATACACTCAAAGGTTTAGTATTCTTGAATCTTAATATTCAGCTGTTGGAAAACTTTTGGTTTGTAATAGAAAACAAAACTTCAATTGCAAGAATCTAATCAAACCAATTACACGTGAACAAGTGTGTTTCCGTTAAACTGTCCACTGGATTGAAGTGGGAACCTTCTTTATTGACTAGAATGTGATTCACTTCAAGTTCATACATGACTCTGTCATAGAAATGGTGGAGACTTAGGCAGCCAGTGGGAGGTAGATTGTTAAGATGTGTATTGTGAGAAATCTCCTAACAATATCACAGTTATTTTTTTTAAGATTTCTTTTTCAAGTCCACTATTGCCACAAAAAAATACTATCTTAAAGTTGAAAATATAAACAGAAGCTTCTTTCAATACCAATTCTTTTTCATGGGAACACAAAAAAAGGCTCAAAATACTAGTTTATGCTACCCATCTTAAATACCTTCTCTTTACCCAAGATGGAGTCTGAGATCATGAATAGAAGTTTTGTTTTTTCAGAAAAGGGAGTAGTAAACCCTGTATAACCTCAGTTAAAAGCACTATCAACTGCCAATCACAGATCTCAAAGCACTTTTTTGGAAAAAAAAAAAAAAAGGCAATTATTCTATCCCCAGACTAGCATATGAGGAATCTATAAGTTTCTTTATGTCATGAAACATCGGAAATGCAGCTCTGTTATAGAAAGGAACCTAGCATTCATAGCTCAGCCTTCAGCTCTGCAGACCTCTCATGGATGCTCTGTGATAGCTCCAACACCACAAATTCTGGTAGCCCCCTTCTCAGTTGAATCCTGAGTTATCTGATTGTTTTTATAAAGTTTTTAGTCTTCATTGATCCCAGTAAAAAGCTCTGAGGTGTAAGTCTAGTATGTTCAACTGTCACAGTCTTGGTACACATTACCTTCCACAGCAGGACTGATGTGAGAAACTAAGATTTATGTTGTTGAACACAGGCCAGAAAAATATTTTCTGCTGAGCAGTGTGCATAAACTGTGAATTAGCTGCTGCAGGCAGGTTTGACAGCACTTGCCACCTCTTCCTCTGTGGTTAAGGGGTTTTTTGTAAATTTCCCAAATTCTACGTGCTGGTGATTTTCTCTGATAGAGGGTTGCCTTGGGGTTTGGGTTTTTCAAGGATGAATTTTAGATAAAATACTTAGGTCTATCTGTGCTTGAGCAACACTAACAATTCATACAAATTCTTAGAGATTAATAAATTAGATAAGAGAATTACATTTGTATCAGAGGTATGCCTTGTGCTGTTCCCAGAAGAAACCATATTGATGTTTAAGTTACACATCTTAAAGAAGCATTTTGTGCATTACATTCAGAAAAGTAATGACTGGCAAATATGTCTGCCAAATTTATGTCTATGTATTACATATACTCTGGTCAGACCCCTGAGGACTAGGCAGGACCTTCCTATAAAGCTTCCCTGGTTACTTTAGGTCACAGTGACAGCTGGCTTCCTAACCCAGGTCAAAGATATTTCTGTCCCAGAAAGCACCTCCAGGTAGAAAGAGGAATTAAAAGGATATATTTTAAATACAGGGGAAACAAAATAAGGTTCACAGAGAGAGGATAATTAACATAGTTGACATGATCTAGGAAACTAGGAGGGAGGAGGAAGAACAAAACTCATAATTGTGCATGAAACACAGTATAGATCCTTAAACTAAAGGACAGGGAAAGAGCAGCTAGGTTTTGATTGAGTGGGAAAAAAGGGAGATGGGCCAGAAGAAGAGTAAAGGGAATGCAGAAACTGAAAAAAGAAAATAAGATTGAGAGCAGAACAAGGCCGCTAGACAAGCAAGGTGGCATGGGCATTCAGATGTTGAAGACTGGGGCTTGCAAATAGACTAAGGGCATACCACAGTTTGGATTAAGTCTACAGACAGAGAGACAGGGTGGACTTGAAGCCATTTATAGAGACAACCAGGGCTAACATCTGGAGCCTGGAGAAGAGGGGTGGAATTGAGATATAAAAGCTTAGAAAACAGTATTGCCCAGCCAAGTGCCTGCTTGTCTTAAGTATATAGAACTTAGGACAAGCTAAGGGACTCACAGCAGTTCTTACTCTCTGTTGTTAGCAGACACCTACAAATCAACATAGAAAGGAGTGTCCTTTGTCTTTTTTTTAACTAATTTATTCTCAGAAAGACACCAGAAGGCAACTTTGCCCAATTGAAAGGGCTATTTAAGTGATCAATCAAGTGTGTAGCTAAAGTTTACAATGATCTGAAAGACCATGCAAATACAATGCCGCATAGGGAGATTTCAGCAGAGTTCTTAGTTTGCTTTAAAAAAAGACGAAATGAACAATCAAAAACCTAATTTAAGCTAGTTCTTTTACAAAGCTTACTAAAGCTAAATACTCAGATTAGATTATCTCTTGCAAGTTTTCTAAGAAATTTGGTGTGTATCTACCTTGAGCAAAGTAGCACTATACAATAACATTTGGTTCAGATGTTAGAAGTCCCATAATTGAGATTGTAATTGAAACCTTAATTCAACTCAGTGTGAGTACATTATAGCCTTTAATGACTTCACCATGCACTTTTTTTCCCTCTATGCCTTATTTGGTACAGCGGATGGCCATTGCTGTGGGTCTGACTGGTGCTTTTCCTGTCAAGGAAAATGTTGATCATAGTGCTCTGACTTATTTTTTGCTGAAGCTACAAAATACAGATCGAAAGGACTGTGACTACTGATCAAAGGAGACATGGAAAACTGCAATGCATCTACAGTACAGCTTGTATCTAATGGTAGGGTATGTCTGTCACATGTCTAGCACTATGTGAAGGTACCTAAATTAGGTTTTACAGAAGCTGGTATATTGACATGCGGACTACAGAGTTACTAGCTTGGGTCGCAATAGCATTGCAGCACTACACTTGGGCTAATTAGGCTTGTGCCCTGGAATTAAAACCAAAACTAACCAGTTGAGAAGGAGAGCTCTGCTGACTGTATCTGTCAGGTGTCACTGCATAACTCTACTTTGCACAAGGTAAACTGAATATTTAAGCAGTCTTTTCATAGGTTATTAGCGATTTTGTACCTCTTATTTTCTGACTGAATAATTTGTGAGCCTACTGATTTAGAGAAACACTGAGGCTTTGTGATAGCAAGTGCTGTCTGATACTATCTAGTGCAAAGAGCATTGAAAAATCAGATGCTTGGGTCTTGGAGTAGAGACCAAAACTTGGTAAGTGTTGCAATGACAATACCACTAAGCTTCTCTTGAGCATTGCAGAAGGTATCTCAGCAATTGTTCATCAAGGACTTAGTCACAGCAGCAAGTGTTATGGACAAGTCAAACATTAAATTAATCTTTCTGTAAATGGAATGGAGTTTGGATCTAGTGTAGTAAACAGGGTACAAAATCACAAAGTACTACTTATTTGATGAATGTTTCTCATCCTAGACCTAAAACAGCACAGAAAAAATAGCATGTGATTATATAATTAAAGAAAAATTTTCATTGTACACACACAAGGGAGCTGAACATATGAATACATAGTCAGCTTTTTGTCTTTCTTAGCGTGGGAGTATTTGATTTTGTAACAATGTATTATTTCTTGTGAAAAATAAGAATATAAGTTAACAGAGGCAGAAAATACACTTGCAAAGCAGCAAAACTTATAAAATTAGTATTATCAAAAAGTTGTCCAATGCTTTCACTAATACCTTAGAATGAACTTTATAACTGTATTAATGTTTGCAAGCCATGATGTTTCTAATGTTGACAGCTAAATAAGCACCTCTAATCTAGAGAAAATAGCTTTTTATTGATTCACTTTTTTGCTTCCTGCAGTAAGTCCATAGACAAATATAGACACAAGTATGTTTTCTTGCAGCTCTGTGCCTCACAGTTCACTTTAAGGAAGCAGATTTGGAACACAGTAATGAATGATGAAGCACTGGGATGCTGTTTCCAAAAATATTTCAGGGACCACAATATCCCTCAATGAACTGTACTGACTTTGTTACAAAACACTTTGCTATTATTTATGGCATTTATTCTGTTAAATTTTTCACAGTTGTATCCACTTTTGATAACTTTGCAGTTTCGAGCCCAATCAGTATTTAGTTGTAAGTTTTTCAGAATGGTTGGCAAACTGTATACTCACCAAATATTTTACATTACTATATATAAAATTATTAATGGAAAACACCTAGGTTTCTGTTGTCAGTTTAATATATAAGCATGATAGTCTGGTTTAATGTGTCAGAAATTACGGCAGAATCATTTTTTTCTAATTTTTTTTTTTAATAGCAATTTTATTGGATCACAGGAAGTATTTAAGAAGACCTTTTCATAAATTAAGATGATCATGAAAGCTGGGATAAATTTCTATTTCCCTTTTTTATTCTATCAAGAAAAAAATTTGGGTGACACATTTTTGATCAGATAGCTTTTTCTGGAGTTAGAAAAAGTCAGCTAGTGACTGGCTAAAGGGGAATACCTTCTCCTAATCTGAAAACCAGAGTTTTCAGAGGGTCAGTGCGTCCCTAATTATAATGATGCAGTTAACACTACTCTAATTGAAAGGTTGTGTCAGCATTTCCATTATAAAGCCATGTTTTTCATGGGTTGTAGCTCAGCTGTAAAGATTCAATCTGGGCTGAAACATGTCAAAAGACTTCATCCAGCTCCATACAGAATGCCTTCAAACTCCCAATTAAACCAGTGAGTTCTTCAGGCACTGATTATTCCAAACAAATAAAGGCAGACTTTACATGAATCATTTTGAAATGCCATCATATACAAAGGATCAGCATTCAAGTATATTGTTTTGTATGTGCTCTTAAAATATGTATTGTTTCAGAATTCAAGCTCACCTGAAAAATATCCCCTGAATCAGATCATTTTAGTGGTTTGTTCTGAGGTCTGCTCCAGGAAACACAACATTCAGTAAAATATAAATGTATTAATTTACAGTGATTCAGATACAATATTTAATGATAGAACCATTTTATACTGTATGGATAGAAACTTGTAAAACAATAACAGCTATGATAATTGCAACATCCTTCAGAGCACAGGCTAAAGAAAAAAAGAAATGGTTTGCTAAATGAAGGACGACTAAGACTGTAGGGGGAAATTACATTTAGGCTATAGAAAAGATATTACACAAAGGAGTGTAAAATGAGTGATTAAAACCCACCTCACAGCATTCATTTAAAAGCACGTAGAAAACATCCTGAATTGAAAGCACAAAAATCAAAAGAATAAATGCCAGTTCTGTTGAGACTTGTACTTCCACTAAAAAAAAAAAGAACAACAACCAAAATTAATTCTGAGGAAGGTCTGAGTACATGGTTGCAAAAAGGAGAATCGGGGCAGCAGTTTGTTGAGGTGCCAAAGTCTGCCCTGATTTGAAACTAAAAAAACCCAAACAAAAACCAACTAATAACAACAACAGAGACATAGATAGATGAATGAATGAATTTGCATTTCATATATTTTGAAATGTCAGAAATATGATATGACACATCCAGAAAAGGCTTACTTAAAGGCCTCAGTGCTTCTTCCATTGATGAGACTGGCAAGCTAATTAATTACAGTGGGAGTAAGCCTGAGTGCAGCACCGAGACTTAGATTTTACCTGCACACTGAAAGCAGACTTGAGGCCTCGTGACCTACGAAAGAGACAGAGCCAACTGGCCAGCACCTACATAAAATGGTGGGACATAATCCATGTGACATTGTTATGCAGCATAATCCTCCTCAACCATGCCCAGACATGCCTATCTGAGCCATGTCTGCACCATAGAGTCCTTTCATCCACAGGCAGTGAGTGACAAAGTTGGAAATAAATAGGTCTGAGCCAGAGGAGACCAAGGGAAAAAAAAAAAAAAAAAAAAAAAAAAGTGGGTGTACAGGACACACAAAGTACTCAAGAAAGTGTTAAAAACTACATAGGGATTGGTACCTGGTAATTCTTTCTGCCCTACACTGAAGAGTTGCATCATAAAGGTAGTAAGGATGTGTCTTTCAACATCTGTTGACAAGCAGTAGTGGTGCTTTACCACTCCTGATGGCATTTGGCCATGAGGGTCAGCTGACAGTACGGAGACACTGGAAATCTGTGTGCAATGGGGAACTCTTGCTGCAGCTGAAAACTCCCTTTTTGCAAGGATCCAGTTGTTTCTGCTTGTTCCTTCCTGTCCCGCAATTGTCCTCCAAGGTAGAACCACAGAATCATCTAGGTTGTAAAAGACTTTGAAGATCATTGAGCCCAACCATCAACCTAACACTAACAGTCCTCAACTACACCATACCCCTGAGTGCTATGTCAACCCGGCCTCCAGAGATGGGGACTCCATCACTGCCCTGGGCAGCCTGTTCCAATGTCTGACAACCCATTCTGTGAAGAAAAAGATCATTACCCCTTGTCCTATTGCTTGTTACTTGGTTAAAGAGACTCATCCCCACCACTCCACAACCTCCTTTCAGGTAGTTATAGAGGGTGATGAGCTCTCCCCTCAGCCTTCTTTTGTCCAGACTAAACAGCCTCAGTTCCCTCAGCCGCTCCTCATCAGACTTGTGTTCCAGACACTTCACCAGCTTTGTTGCCCTTCTTTGCCCAAGTATTTCAGTGTCCGTTTTTGTGGTGAGGGGCTCAAAACTGAACAGAGTATTTGAGGTGTGGCCCTCACCACTGCTGAGTACAGGGGTAAGATCACTTCCCTGCCCCTGGTGGCCACATTATTTCTGATACAAGCCAGGATTCCATTGGCCTTCTTGGCCACTTGGGCACACTGCTGGGTCATGTTCAGCCAGCTGTCAATCAACACCCCCAGGTCCCTCTCTGCCTGGCAGCTTTCCAGCCACTCCACTCCAAGCCTGTAGCGCTGCTGGGGGCTGTTGTGGCCAAAGTGCAGAACCTGGCATTTGACCTTATTGAACCTCATACAGTTGTCCTCAGCCCATCAATCCAGCCTGTCCAGGTCCCTCTGCAGAGCCTTCCTACCCCCAGGCAGATCAACACTCCCACCCAATTTGGTGTCATCTGCAAACTTACTGAGGGTGCACTTGATCCCCTCATCTAGATAAAGATATTAAACAGGAGTGGCCCTGATACCAAGCCCTGGGGAACACCACTTGTGACTGGCCACCAACTGCATTTAACTCCACTCTCCACAACTCTCTGGGCCCTGCCATCCAACCAGTTTTTTACCCAGCAAAGCGTATGCCCATCCAAGCCATGAGCAGCCAGTTTTGCCAGGAGAACGCTGTGGGAAATGATGTCAAAGGCTTCACTATAGTCAAGGTAGACAACATCCTCAGCCTTTCCCTCATCCAATAAGCAAGTCTCCCCGTCGTAGAAGGAGGTCAGGTTTGTCAAGCAGGACCTGCCTTTCATATACCTATGCTGACTGGGCCTGATCATCTGGCTGTCTTGCTTGTACCATGTGATGTTACTCAGAAGATACTCTCCAACAATGAACTCCTGAGTTTAATGCATCCTGCTTTCTCTCTACTGCAGATTTGCACTGTAGAATGATGTTATATGACATTTTCATCTGTACATGACATACACAGAAGTGCTTATCAGGAACTGCTTGCATAGTTAACAAAGCACTAACTGGCTAACATATGAAGTTTTAAAGGATCCATCATTTGACTCCAATGAAACCAGTATAGGGGTTCACAAAACATCTGAATTTCTCACAGACTTAAAGAGATGTATAATCCAGGTACTAATCTTACAGGCATTCTGTGAATTGACTTCCTAAGGCACTACCTCTCAGCTACATCAGGATATCTTTGAAATTCACAATTTCATACAAACTTGAATAAAACAGAAAAGAAGCCTTTGGGTTAGGAGAAGTAATTTCATGAGACTGTGACTGTATGGGGACTTGCCAACCATCTGGATTTTCCCTCGTGGTTGCTAGCATTGTATTTTAAATTATGTAGTTCTGAGAGCAATAATCCGGTTATGGATTATATCTTTTTTTTTGCTTTTGTGTTCTAATTTTGCCATTGTGCTGGTGCAATCATTCCTCTAGAAAGGATGTTTTCAAGCTGCACAGTTGTGAAATAAAAAGAGAATTTATGTATTTTGGTGTATGAAGAATGAAAATACAATGAAACCTTGAAAGACATTAGAAAAGGGTCACTTATTCCAGATTTATAATAGCATAATATTTTTAATAGCTTCAAACTAAATACTCAGTTCATTTTAAAACATAAAGCTGAGATGACTTGATAACTTAAACAATTTACTGAAACAACAATAACAATAATATACTTGAATAGCTCATACAGGGCATAGAAGCAAGGAAAATGTTAAAAGGCATGATGCTCCATATCACCAAGTAACTGTATTCTGTTCTTGATACAGAACACCTTTTTACTGGCTTTTTTAGTATGACTGAGAAACTATTGGAGAATATAAATTTCCAGTTCAAAAATTCATATGGATACTATTTAACCACATTAAGGTATACATTTTCAGATTCCACTATGAGGAACTGCACTTCTGCCTTAGGGCAATTAAATTCTGCATTCTTAAATCCCCTCCCAAAAATTAATTAGGTATGGTAGGTGGTATTCAACAGTTGCAATTTTTACATTAGAGTTGGCTATATTTCTCTGATGAATACATGCATCAGTTTAATTTTGTGAACCTATTTGGGTTTTATTTGCATTACTATTAAAATATAAAATTAAGTGAGTAGTTTCAAATTGAAAAAAAAACAAAACCACAAAAACCCCCACAAACAAACAAACAAACAAACAAACAACTTGCTCACTAGGTGATGATCTGGCTTCATATTTTGTTTTTCCAATTGTTTGCTAATTAACAGCATTAGCAGATCTGATTCCAAAACAAAAGAACAATGTAAAGCACCTAGAAAAATGTAGCAAAGAGCCTACCTTGCAATACAGTTCAGGTGAATGAGCCAAGTTATTCCTTCCTGGATTCCATCCTCAAAACTCTCTTCTTGTTGTTATGACTTGGAAGATTTTGTTGTGCTTTTGTGTGAATGTTGCTGTATTTCCTGGGGCAAGCACTTATATTTTTCAGTTTGGTTTGGTTTGGTCAATATCTGTCCTTTGAACCTGGTACTTTGATGACTTGCATGTGTCCTAGCCTTTAAGTCAGTCTTGTGCCTCTCATTTGCCCTATTAAGCCTGTTGAAGAAGTTGTTTCTCATTTAATTTTATTTTCTTTTGTTTCTTATTAGTGCATGCATATTCCCATTCTGATTCTCTCGTGGGATTCAAACTGGTAGTTGAGATTCACCCTTAATTCTCCACAGTGTGTTGTTGCCTTGCCTGTTAGCACGATAGCCAAGCACAGTCCTCTGGAGAATCTGTAGATGATTCTACTGTCTGGTGCACAGTATTGCAAATAACACTTTGTGAAGTAAGTCAAAATTTACTAATAACCATCCTCATCTTCAGATCATCCCAAAACTGGGGAGTACTTTATCAGGATCACCTAGTTTTTGTACATAAAAGCAACTAGGTTTATTCTGAAATGTCCTAGACCATTTCCTTAAGCTACAGAACCTAATCCCTGTGCCAGGTCCCTGTTTTTTTCCACCCCAGTCATTCAGTCTACACTTATCATGAGTATTGCACCCAGAACAGAAGTTTCAGACAGATACCTCATTGATTCCTTGAAGAAAAAGTGTATATATAGTATCACATCAGCCTTTTCATTTTCTGACACTGTCTCACAATCCCCTTAATAAAAATTTGCCTTATACAAATTTTTACTAAATATTAGAACATTTTTCTCTTGGAATATGACTGGAATGTGAATGTAGCTTCTCCTGCTATACAGTTCTTTATGATATACTTTGATCCTAACATTAAGAGATGTGTTTATACTCTATACTGTGCTTGCAAATTTGTATTGGTATTCACTAGGATATATATAACTAATTAAGTTTATTAGGCACAAGAAACTTCTGTCCTTTAGACGTGTTAGGTATTCGCAGCCATTTTATTGAGACTTTCAGCATTTCAGTAATATCCATTGTAGTCCCTCGGATGCATGCCTCATTGACGTGATGTTTCCTAACAGATTGTTATTAGACCATATATTCACCTTGCAGCAAAACATGAACTGATGCAACAATTTATTCCAAACACCTCTTTAAGAGCAACTTTTCCATTTGGGTGTACTCCCTTTCTCTCATCAATAAAAGCTGTGCTAAAATAATTTGTTTTCCATCTTTGTGCTTGTACTGATTTTGACCATCTCTTAAGGTACTGCATTATAGCATTACCTGTTTGAGAAAGTGTTACCACCTAAAACTAGTAACTTCTTTAGGACTTACTTTTCAAAAGGCCAAAAAGGTTTTCTGCACAATCTAATTTTGGGGAGAAAGGTTACAACTAGCAGGAAGAACCTTTGGCAGGAGAAATGTAGAAGAAAAACTTCAAGTGAGAAAAAAAGGAATCACAAACCCTCCCAAACAGGGAGAGTGGGTCTAAGGCAAGATTCACAGGATTAACCTCCATTACACATAAAATTGATGGAATGTACCAAGAAAAAAAAAAATAAATCTATTTACAGGTAAGGACTTTGGAAATTCCTATGGAGAAGGGGAAAATACATGCATTAATAGATCTCTGTGTGCAGCAGCCACCAAGAGATCCAGCTATGAGAAGATAAACAAAATTGTGCAACAGATCAGGATCTTCTGTCCAATCAAAGTAGAAAACCATGAGGTAAGTTTGGATATGGGAAATTATGGTAAGATGTAGCAATTTGCTCAGAGAAGTTGTGGCTGCCCCCTCTGTGGAAGTGCTCAAGTCAGGCTGGATGGGGCTCTGAGCAACCCGGTCTAGTGGGAGGTGTCTATGCCCATGGCAGGGGGGTTGGAACTAGATGATCTTTAAGGTCCCTTCCAACCTGAACCATTCTATAATTCTACAGGGGTTTTTTATTGTGTTTTATATGTACCATGAAGGTGATCAAACACTGAAGTGGGTTGCCTGGAGAGGTTATGGTCCCTTCATCCCTGGAGGTGTTGAAGACCTGACCAGGCATAGCCCTGATCAACTTGATCTAATAAGACATGCTTTCCACAGGGTGTTAGACTAGGCAACTTCTGGAGTTCCCTTCCAAGATAAGTCATTCTATCCCTTTGTAACCTATAGGCTGGCATACCTCTTTTTGTCTTTTATCATGTGTTGTAGTATATATCTTGGTCAATGTCTGATTTCTTGACAGCTCTGTTTTTCCCTTTCAACTTTTCTTTAATGTGATCAAATAAACTCTACTTTACTGTAGCCTCATTTCTCAGTTTTTTCATGTGAAGTTCATCTCCTTTTGCTTTTTGAGCGTATTCTCTCCAGAACTACTTCTACAAGCTGGAATCACATACTCCACTGGTAACCCTGTCTTTATTGTTCTCAAAATTACTCAGAGTGGCAAAAATAAGAATCTATTTCCTCTCAGCTTCTAAGTTTCAAGTAGAAGGGAAAAAAAAGGATAAATAAAAAGTACTTCTCTAAAGCCTGCATCTGGAGTCATAACACTCATCAGACACTTATCAGTTGCTCTAATGCTTCAGGTGTTATTCTTCACAACAACTCTCACTGATGTCTTATTCTTTCTCCCCAGTAAGATATTAAAAAGCCTTGCCACCCACTCATTTTACCACTCACTTTTTTTATGTACATTTGTGACTGTCTACTGACTCGCTTCATACTTCCACAGTTTTTGTGCAACCGATCCAAATTTCTAATGGTTGAGACTCTTTTACAGTGCACAATTTTTGGTACCAGTCTGAGTTTTGCTTTAATCACAATGTCTCTCATGTTTTAGGTTTCAGCCCTAAAAAAACCCTGCTGCAACTGCAGTAATATGAAAGAAGTGTCTGTAGACTTCTGTAGCAATGGCTCACATACAGCCAATTGCCTTCCAGATGATGACCTTTGAGCTCTTTCATTCTGTAGCTTGTGCCATTAATTCCACTGTTAACATAGCAACAGCTTGGTTATCAAATTGAGAACATTTCAAATCATTTCCCACTTTAAGATCATGTTCTCTGTCTACAGTTGTCTCCATGGAGAACATAAAATTTGACAAGTCGGTCCTGTTTCTTTTTTGTCCCTTCCACTTTTGGGTTCTTCTATCCAGTTATATGATGTCCAGGATGAAAATACTGTTGTGAGGCTTTCAGAGAGAGCAGAAAATTCTGCTGTTGATATCACTTTTTAACAGAAAGTAGTGGGCCATCAGTAGTGCAAAGGTCTCCAAGGTTACTTTGACAGCATGAAATCTTTAAAGAGGCTAGAGACCAGTATGTTTTCTTTAAACACTGTCACACTGACAGAACATCACCTTACTGTCCAGGATCCCTCCTCCTGGTGATGAAGAGTGGTCCACACCTTTTTCTTAAAAGTATTGAAGAGTACTTTGACACAGTTCTTGTTTTTTCTATTTGTACATAGGTGTTCTTGTTGGTTTGGGGTTTTTTTTGTTTGTTTTTTTTTTTTTTTTAATAGTCCAAGACCTTTCCAGACCTACAGAACAAAGAGATATCAGGAAAGACAGAAGCCACCTTTCTTATCTCTTTCTTGATTAAATAGGAAAGCAGGACCACAAAGTTAAAACTCTATATCTGGTATCATTTCTAGAAAAGGATCTATTAAAGATCCTTGTTGAAGCTTTTGGTACCAGCATTTAATGAATTCAGATGATCCTCTGCTGCCCTTGTTAGAGGAACAATTTTGAAGTCATGCACAGGCTGACTGCATATATGTACTTTAGCAGGCGATATCAGACTGGCGTCTTCTAAGCTCTGTGTTTGTTTAAAGAAGCAAAAGGAATATAGGGTAAAAAGGAAGATGTCCTGAGTTACCTCAAGTACTGCATTAAAAAAAAAATAAATATCCACAGAAATTCTAAATTCATTTGAAGAAGTGTTACTCATGTTCTACTATCAGTAGTCCCTCAGGGTTTTTTTTAGTAAAAAATAGATTGTTTATTTGTAGGGTTTTTTTACTTGAAACTTAAATTGATAATGTAATTGCTCCAATAAAATGCATACATTCAAAGATATCTTTTTTCTTAAATATAACATTACTTTAAATGTAACATGACTTTCCATGAAATAAAGTTTTAAAGTCCTTAAACCATAAATCTTGAAAATACTTGAGGGAGGTCTTGTAGCATATTCTAAAATTTTAGATTCCTTAAATAGCAAGAATTATACTTTTATTCATAAAGCATTGTCAGTGCACAAGTGGGCTGTACAGCACGCTGATTGTTTGCAGCTGTATGGTTAATTTCCACAGTGCAGTGTGGGAATATCAAGCACAAAAGGCCTATGGATTTTTATGAGAAATGTGAACAGGGACTTAGATTTAAACACAAAGCAGGGGAGAAGCATTACAACCAATGGAAAAGTTTGATGCCTCCAAGTAAAAGCTGTGAGTTTCCCATGCCTTTCCCCATAATTATTTGTATAAGTGCTTGAAACACACAACAAATGCAAGAGGCTATAGTTATCCTACCCGAATGGTAAATATTTGTTTTTTGTATCTTTGATCATGAATTTTACATGAATGAGTAAAAGTCAACATGACCTACATAATGGACATGGCTTCACTACGAAATAAGTTACATATAGAATATATTAGCTATGTAATTCCTGATTGATATATCAAACAGTCCAGTATGAGCCAGTTAATCCTTAAAACTCTTCACTTGAATGTATAGTCCATCAAAACTTTTTGCAAATTCATTTGTGCAGCAGTGTGAAAACATTGTATGGCATCTATCTGTTTTAAGATAAATGTAAACCCCATGTTTTACTAATAAAAGAAAGTAAACCTGTTCAGATCTGTCATCATAGTCTCCATCAAGGGAAGGAGACACTTTGTTGAAATGAAATCCACAAAGACCTTTGCTACCATGACTCAGAAAACTGATTAGAAGCACAGATACGACAGTCGTCCTGCAGCTGTAGCATACAACATATTCAGGTGGTATTAGTGTGTGAAATTCAGCCATATCTCCTCTGTGGTTTCAGCTGTGTATGGAGAAACAACCACTTTCACCCACGTCTCATCAGAGTCCACCTGACTTATAGTGCACTTGTACAGGAACAGACATAGGTTAGCATTATCTTGGACAAAAGTGTACAATTACATGTGAAAACCTGTATGTATTTACTTATCACTAAGAATCAAGAGGAGAAATAGTATAACTGGTGTCTCCACTTTCCTCTTTGTGTGGTGCTCTTTGTCATTATATATTGGTTTGATTGTAAGACCCAAGGATACGGCAGAAATTTGGGGATAGATTCTCATGTTTGACCTGGTCTTTGTGTAATGTGATGATGTCAGTAATTTCAATAAGTGCTGCCCCTTGAACTGGTACAGAGAAGGTTCTGTATGAGACACTTTTTCAAGGGGTTGACTCCCTGAGCATCTCCTCCTGAATTTAACTTTTTGGGTATATACTGGAAGTGCAGGCAAAGAATGAGGATGGCAGTAGTTCTGGACACTGGTGATATCCTGAAGTGATATATAGACCTCCTGTACTTCAGTCAGGGCATCTGAGATCTCTAGATATGTCTCAGCTCTGTAGGTCTCATGTCATCCCAGGACTGAAAAAATGAAGGATGGCTTACACTCCTTACATCTTTTGCCCTGCTTTTTCCAGAAGATGTCAGATTCCATGTTTTAGAGGTAAAGCCTAGACTCTGTACCCCATTTTTTAAAATTAATTAAATATATGATTATTAATAAACAGCAGTTTTTTCTTCTCTTAATAACATTAGTTCATCAACCTTGATTTTTCTTTTACTTAGTAAAGATTAATGCTGTACTTTCTCCTAAGAAAGCTAAATGTAATACCAATCTTTATACCACTATCCATATTTCTGCTAGCTGGAATGTGAGGCGTCCTGAAGACAAAGTGCATTGTCACGCATTTAATGTGCATGAGTAAAAGTGCTCATAAAAGTGAAATTATTATATTTTGCTGTACTTGCGAGTGTCCACTTTCTGCTGACTGTCTGGCCTATAAGTGAATGGCAGGGTTGCTCACAGTGCAAACAGTTCCCATGCCACCATTTGGACTTCTTGTGAACTGAGGTAGGAAGGTAGATTTACTGGGGAGGAGTCAAATTTTGGCCCACCAGCCCAGCCTGCAATCCACTGCCCCACATTACATGGTGGGTTACTCTCAGTTTCCCTATACCTGTGTGTCTTCCTTTGAAATATTTATTTTTGTAGAATATAAAATCCATGTCTTTGTGGGGGACCAGAGTACAAAACCTTTGCTTACGGAAATCACATCATATAGCAAAAGTAGATTGAAGAATTTATCTTTAGTACATTATGCCCCAGCATTTCACACTCTTATCTACATCTTGCAGCTATAAAGTGGAATAGCACAGTAAGAAATTAAATAATATAAAATTATGCCTGGTTTCAATCCTGATTTCATTAAAATCTTGAGAATTACTTTGGGGAAACTGAACATGACCCTCAGATTAGGATACTTTCTTCGGCAGAAATATTCAGTGTGCAGAATCATAGAATCATAGAATAATTATGGTTGGAAGGGACCTCCAGGGTCATCAAGTCCAATCTTTATCCCATCGTATTCCTAACCATTAAACCATTAGACCATGGCCTCAAGTGCCTCATCAACCTGTTTTTTGAACACCCCCAGTGATGGTGACCACCACCTCCCTGGGCAGCCTGTTCCAATATCTAACCATCCTCTCCTTAAAGAACTTCTTCCTAACATCCAACCTAAACTTCCCCTGATGCAACTTGAGGCCATTTCCTCTCATCCTATCATTAGGAATTTGGGAGAAGAGACCAACACCAGCTTCATTACAACCTCCTTTTAGGTAGTTGTAGAGGGCAATGAGGTCTCCTCTCAGTCTCCTCTTCTCCAAACTAAACCACCCCAGTTCCTTCAGCCGGTCTTGACAAGGCCTGTTTTCCAGACCCTTCACCAGCCTCGTTGCCCTTCTCTGGACTTGCTCCAGCACCTCAATGTCCTTCTTATACTGTGGTGCCCAGAACTGGACACAGTACTCAAGGTGCGGTCTCATGAGTGCCAAGTACAGGGGCACAATCACCTCCCTACTCCTTCTGGTCACACCGTTTCTGATACAGGCCAGGATGCCATTGGCCTTCTTGGCCACCTGGGCACACTGCTGGCTCATGTTCAGTCGGCTGTCAACCAACACCCCCACATCCTTTTCTACCAGGCAGCTTTCCAGCCACTCTTCCCCAAGCCTGGAGCATTGCATGGGGCTGTTGTGACCGAAGTGCATGACCCGGCACTTGCCCTTGTTAAACCTCATACAATTGGCCTCAGTCCATCACTCCAGCCTGTCCAAATCCCGCTGCAGAGCCTCCCTACCCTCAGGCAGATCGACACTCCCACTCAATTTTGTGTCATCTGCGAATTTACTGAGGGTGCATTTGATCCCCTCATCCAGGTCATCAATAAAGATATTAAACAAGACTGGCCCCAAGACTGAGCCCTGAGGGACACCGCTTGTGTCTTGTCTCCATCTGGATTTAACTCCATTCACCACAACTCTCTGGGCTCGGCCATCCAGCCAGTTTTTAACCCAGCGAAGAGTCCACCTGTCTAGACCATGAGCCGCCAGCTTCTGCAGCAGAATGCTGTGGGAAACAGTGTTAAATGCCTTACTGAAGCCCAGGTAGACAACATCCACTGCTTTTCCCTCATTCACTAGGCAGGTCATCTGATCATAGAAGGAGATCAACTTGGTTAAACAGGACTTGTCCTTTGTGAACCCATGCTGGGTGGACCTGATCCCCCGTTGTCCTGCACTTGCCGCGTGATCTCCCCCAACATGAACTGTTCCATAATCTTTCCCAGTACCGAGGTCAGGCTGACAGGCCTGTAGTTCCCCGGATCCTCCTTCCTGCCCTTCTTGTAGATGGGCGTCACTTTGGCAAGTTTCCAGTTGTCTGGGACCTCACCCGATAACCAAGACTGCTGATAGACGATGGAGAGCGGCTTGGCAAGTTCTTCTGCCAGCTCCCTCAGCAGTCTCAGGTGGATCTCATCTGGCCCCATAGACTTATGGGTGTCTAATTGACTCAGCAGGTCCTTCACTACTATTTCCTGGATTATGAGGGGTTTATTCTGATCTCCATCCCAATCTTCCAGCTCAGGGATCTGAATACCATGAGGATAAGTGGTCTGGCCGTTAAAGACTGAGGCAAAGAAGGCATTAAGTACCTCAACCTTTTCCTCATCCTTGGTAACAATGTTCCCCCTCGCATCCAATAAGGGATGGAGATTCTCCCTGCATCTTTTTTTATTATTAATATATTTGTAAAAACTCTTCTTATTATCTCTTGCAGCAGTGGCCAGGCTGAGTTCAAGCTGGGCTTTTGCCTCCCTAATGCTCTTCCTACACAGCCTAACTAAATCCCTATACTCTTCCAGAGTAGCTTGCCCCTTCTTCCAGAGGTGGTAGACTCTTTTCTTTCTCCTAAGTCCCAGAAGAACTTCCCTGTTCAGCCAGGCCAGTCGCTTTCCCCACCAGTTTGTCTTACGATACCTGGGGACAGCCTGTTCTTGCATCTCTAACAGTTTCTCCTTGAAAAGAGTCCATCCTTCTGGAACCCCTTTGCCCTCTAGGACTGTTCCCCAAGGGACTTTCTCAACCAGTGTTCTAAACAGGTTGCAGTCTGCCCTTCAGAATTCCATGGTGAAAGTTTTGCTGCCCCCCCTCCTAACTGGGCTAAGGTTTGAGAACTGTATCATTTCATGGTCACTCAGCCCAAGACGGCCTCCGACATCCACATCACCTACCAGTCCTTCCCTGTTTGTGAACAACAGGTCTAGCAAGGCACCTTCCCTGGTGGGCTCACTTACCAGCTGAGTCAGGAAGTTATCTTCCATGCACTCTAGGATCTTCCTGGACTGTTTCCTCTCTGCTGTGTTGTATTTCCAGCAGATGTCTGGTAAGCTGAAGTCCCCCACAAACACAAGGGCTTGCGATTTTGCAGCTTCTATCAGTTGTTTACAGAAGAGTTCATCAACCTCTTCATCCTGCTGAGGTGGCCTGTAGTAGACTCCCAGCAGGATATCTGCTTCGTTCGCCTTCCTCAACTTAACCCATAAACATTCAACTGACTCATCACACTTATTGATCTCCATGCAGTCAAAACACTCCCTAATATAGAGCGCCACCCTACCACCTTTTCTACCTTGCCTATTCCTCCTGTAGAGCTTACAGCCATCCACTGCAGCACTCCACTCATGAGGGTCATCCCACCACGTTTCCGTGATGGCAACTACATCATAGCCGTCGTGCTGCACAATGGCTTCCAGCTCCTCCTGTTTGCTGCCCATGCTGCATGCATTAGTGTAGAAGCACTTGGGCCAGGCTGACGACTTCCTTACTAACTGTGGCCTGCCACCTTTGGGTTCAACTCTAGCAGGCCCAATTTTATCCCCTTCCCCCTTCAAACCTAGTTTAACGCCCTTTCAATGAGGCCAGCCAGCTCGTTTGCCAGGATTCTTTTTCCCCTCTGAGACAGATCAGTTCCATCTGTCACCCACAGACCCCGTGTAGCATAAAGCTCCCCATGTGTAAAAAAAACAAAGTTCTGTTTATGGCACCAGTCTCTTAGCCACATGTTTATCAGGTGGGTCTTCCTTCCTCTATCATTATTCTTCCCTGCCACTGAAGGTATTGAGGAGAACACCACCTGGGCTCCCGATCTCTCAAGTGATCTCCCCATAGCCCTGAAGTCTTTTTTAATTGACTTCAGGCTCCTCTCACAAGCGTCATCACTACCAACCTGGATAACTAGTAGTGGATAGTAATCTGTTGGCCGTATCAGTCTGGAAAGTTTCTTAGTGATATCCCTGACCCTGGCCCCAGGGAGGCAGCAGACTTCTCTGTGGCGTGTATCCGGCCGGCATATGGGGGCCTCTGTTGCTCTCAGAAGGGAGTCACCAACTACAATTACCCTTCTCATTTTCTTGTTAGAGCTGGTCCTAACTCGTGAGGGAGACTTACCTTGGGTGACCCCTCTGATGGACCCTCATCTCCATTTTTGTCTGTTTGCCCCTCCAGATGTCCCTCCACTTCGAGAGCCCCATACTTGTTCTGCAAGGATAGCCGGGAAGGGGAGGGAGGCCAGGAGGGGATTCGCCTGCCTCGCTGAGCAGGGACCTGTTTCCATTCCCCCTTATCTCTTAGATCTCCCTTGCCATCGGGTACAGGAAGAGGGAGCATAAAAGAAAAATCACTAGAGCATAAAAGAAAAATCACTAGAAAACCTCTGTCCAGTTACAGATTGTTTTTGTTGTTGTTGCTTAAGTATTTGGCAGTAGCATTCAAATCAAGCTATGAAGCACGGGACAGTTTTTCAGTCTGCCAGAGGTTTGAGTTTTATACTATTTTGTCATATTCACAATTTGGAGTACCGCAAAGCTCTCCTGACTCGGGGCTATTCAGTTGTTGCCACAGAGCATAAGGGACAGCGCTGGCACACGTCATGGCCAAATACTAGCTAACAGCATGCTGGAAATGCTAATGTACCTCTAAGAAACACTGAACACTTTTTGAAGCTCATCTGATTTACTTTTCTGTGAGTGTCATATGGGAAGTCAGAACTGGTGAGAAGTTAAACTATCCTTTGTGCTTTGTATCAGCGATGTGGATTGTGAATTAAGATCTTGTTATAGATATAGATATGATTTAGAAAGGAGAAAGGAGGCAAGGTAGAGAGTTCGCTTTAGAATTGATTTATCCTGAATAGTCGTGCAAATCCTTATTTTTTAGCAAAAATTAAAGCATATGTTCATCTCTAATTTGCAGTGAACCACTTCACTAAAACTACTTATACCAGTGTTGTTAATCTTAATGATTTCAGGTGACCCATGTTCTAATAATAATCTGTACCATCAGCTCAGAGCAGTTCTTCTTTCCCAATTAAGAATATTTGACCACAAGAGGGAGTTCCTTGCCAACTGTTTACTTATCATGAAAGCAGCAAGTGCAAAATAGGAATACTTCAAAAAAAGTTAATAGAATATCTGCTTTCCATTGTTGAAGGCTAAGACAGGAAATAATAGATTTTATTATTTTAAAAAAACACAAAAAAACCCCAAAAACAAAAAACAAGACACCAACCAACACACAAACTCTTAATTCTGAAAAAACAGCATTTTCTGTGCTCTAAAAATCTACGTGAATGTCTAAGTTATATTTAGCAATGTGCTTACTACTAATTTAAAATATACCATAGTTTTCAGTTAGAAATGTAAAGGAATATTATAATCAAACAAAATGAGCACAAGTGTAATCTATGGTTGGTTTTATTTACATGGTATTCATGTGAGTTAGGAATTATTTTGAAGAGCTTTATTCCTAGAATAAGGAGAATATTAATTTTTACCCAGTGGACCTCACTATTTATTTAGTACTTAGCCAAAATACGTTACCTCAAAGTATTCAAGTGAATAGTTCTTTCCTTCTTTGTGTTTTGCTTGTTTGTTTGTTTAAACTACATTCACTCTCAGATCTTACACCGTTGATCTTTACTGTTGCAAGTATTCTTACTTTGCATGAAGAATTTTTGTGACTGTACATTACAAGGTCCTGATGAAGAAAATTAAATTCTAGAAAAAGTGTTTTTTCCCATGCTGTGTTAAACTATTTTCGCTGCACAGAAAGTAATATTTTTTTAATTGTGTTTTTTTTTAATTTGTCCTGAAGCCAAGGTTCATGTTCAACTCATAAGAAAGCTGTTGGTAATCCTAAAGAGCCATGTAGCTTTATAAGTAAGTCTTTTTCCTACTTGTTCTTAAGGAAAATATGCACAAAAATAGGAAAATCTCACAAAAATTGTATGTGTATTTCCAGTAGACAAAACTAGACAGCAATATACTTCAAAACAACTGATGTGAAAAATACTAGCTAAAAATTCTTAGTAAGTGGAGAAAGCAGACCATCCAAAAAATATAGACTTGAAGAAAAAAAAATTATTAAGCAGTCTGTGTGTATAAATACACGCTTATCAATATCAGGTGGAATAGTAAACAGGAGCACACCCCTGTCCAGCATGTGGTCACTAATGGTTGTCTTATATTTACACTCAGCTTCAGACGTCTGGGTGGCAAATGCAACTTGTTTTGCTACAAGTCTTGTGATCCTTAAAAGGCTGTAAAATCATTTCCAAACTCCTGTAGTTGTTCAGAGCTTGTTCTGTTTTATACTCATAATCTTTTTGTTTGTATGGAATTTTCTTTGTGCTTTATAAGCATGTGTTAGCTAAACTTCACAAAGCATTTGTCGGGTAGGTAAAGGCTTTTGACTTCATCTTACAGCAGCACTGTTGCACACGGAGGGAGAGAATAGGATAAACTTTCGAAAATGTAAGATATACCCAATAGCTACTTAAACAGTCCATTACCCAATTTCTGTGTATATTCTAAGTGTCAGCTTAATTGTACCCCTAAAACATGAAGATCTAATCCGAAAGCCAAAATAACTGAAATAAATGAAAGCTATAAACATTTGAAACCTTTGTCAGTTTCTCCCTTGTCTTAACTGGCTGTTGTATCCCAGTTTTTCTCAATGTAATCTTTGAAGCACGGCTTTTTATCAGACATTCTTCTTGCGAATGCAGCTGAACTCGGTCCTTGTTTTTATGTGGTATGATTGAAAGGCAAATATTCATCAAATAAAATGGCACAGCCTAGTAATTGGAAAAGGTGGTGACTTACATGTTTAGTCCTTTATTTTCTATACCTTGGAATTCACAAAATGCAAATTTCTTTAAATGGCAATATGAGCTAAAAACATGTATCATTTTAACTCTATCAAGATGCATTATTTTTAAGGCAGATACATACTCCTTTTTTTTTACAATTGTTCTCTGTTGGAAAAATTAACATCTGAATCTTTGTATTTAGATCTAGTTTTTACAGGATCAAGGCATCCTTTACTTTAAAAAGAAAATAATAATAAAGCTGTGAGCTCTGTAAAATGTCTCTAACACTACACAAGTGAGTTGGACCAGAATAAGTTCAATGATAAGCAGGCAAAAGAGGTTTCTTAAAATGAAATAATATTTCCTCCATATTTTAGTAGTAATAGTGAAAAACAAGGCATAAAAAAGAACTGTGGGAAGGAGAAAATAGGTTTCATATTCTTTGAATATGTCTAGTTGAATGCTAGACAGAAATTAAAATTATTGGGGTTCATCAACATCAACTAATAGAAATGTTCAGTCTTCCTTTTTCCCCCTTCTCAGTCAAACACTTCAGAAATAACAGTGATCAGATGTTTCCATTCATGACTTGAACTCCTGGACTATGTTACAGAGTAACCTTTATGTGTTTTGGCATAATGTTATTAAGAAGTTGCATTATTTTTTTTTAAATAGTGACATAGGTTTGTATTTGGGATGATTTCTCGAGGTCATTATAAAACAGCAATAAAGCAAATAAAAATAAAAATAAACTACTTTTTAAAATATAGGAGTTAGTCTGTGAAACCATCATGAATGTCTTGAGCAGCGAAGAATTCTCTAAGATGATAACATCTGGAGAATCTAATGAGCTTATTTCCTTCTATTACAGTTGCACACACAACATTTAAATTGGACTGGTACTCTTAAAATACTGTTTTAAAATATGCACCCTTATTCTAGAGTATCTATCCACAGTACTTTAATTTTGTGATTAAAAACATTCAGGAATATTTCATACTAAAGCAAACTTTCACTGTCATATTTATCAAGCTTTTGAAATGGACTGTAGTCAAACATACACCCACACAACCTTAAAAACAAATAATAGACACTTTCATTTCAATGGGCATAACAGTGTTGATCTTTTCATTTTTTAATTGTAAATGACAATTTAGTACAGATGTGGAACAAATTTGCATAGTTAATGTAATGTTTTTCCAGCTCAATCAGCTTTTTGACACTGTGATCAACTGTCATGTTTAAACTTACAAATTCCTGGCATTACCAAAAACATGCAGCTGCAGGTTGGGTTTTTTTTCATTTGTTCGTATCAACATATAAGAGAAAAAAATAATGAGAACACTTATTGTAATATTTATCCCTTTTTGAAATACAATGAACTTCTCTCTTTAAGGTAGAAAATTATTTGACTAATACTTTAGCTATGAGGTAAATTAACTGACCATTTCATTTCTGACTTTTTAAAAATATACAAATCTGTTAATCCAAGTATATTGTAAGATTTAAAGGCATTAGCTAATTAACTTTACCATCAGCAGTTATTCTTCAGAGACAAAAGTGATTATCAGAAGTCTTGAGCAACTCAGATGTAGTGTCAGCTTTCAAAAAAAATGGATTTTTCTCCCTTTCCATTCAGTTAGTTTAACTTAATTTCATAGTGAGGAAAGGAAATAGACCAAAGGGTGTGAATATCTTCTGGGGTGGCTGAACTGGGAGCAGAGGAGCAATACTAAGGATCATAGGCACAAACTTCTTAGACATATCTGTACATCTGTATATATTTTCAAGTAGATATTTTAAGACCAATATTTATATTCTGTTTTATATTGCAATAAAACTGTTAGTCAACAAAAATTAGTTCTGTTGTGTTTGGATATAAGCATTTCCAAAAAACTTTTAGACTTAAAAGAGGAGAATATGTCATCACTCCTCTAATTTTGTTGTGATCTAAAAGAATAGTCATGAAGTCCTGCATAGAATGTTTAGAAAACTATGTATTTTATGATAACTCAATGTTACTATTTGGGAAATACTAGGAATGCATTTGAGATCAGGGAATCTATTTAGAAATGGGGTCTTGAAAGAAGGTTTACAAGTGTTTTACAAAATAAGTCAGAACTTTGAAAACTACTAGTTTGTACATCTATAGAACAACAAACTGTAAAATTGTTAGTTGCTGATAGACATAAAAATTGAAGAAATGTATTAGTTAGATAACACTGAATATGACCAGATACTTTTTGAAGTCATATGTCTGAAAAAGTAAAATGTTTTGATTTAGGTGGTAACAGACACCAAGTTGTTCATACCCTCTCAGAGAGTGTTTATAACTTGCATATTTGACAGTTACCTATTTAACTTTGGGAATATGCCTTCAAAATGATAAGACAAATATCTAGTGTGACTGAAGGGGGAGAAGGGGAGAGCATTACAAAGTGCAAACTCGTTCAATTAAAAGCCTAACCTGGTGGGTTTGTGCAATGAAAAGTTAATGGACCAGCTTATTTTCCATAAAATAGTACTTTTTTTTAATATTCTGAAATGCTTCATGGATCTCATATGAACATACCTAATGTTTCAGGGGCATTACCTCCTCAGAGCTGTAATCACAGTGCATATCAATAAAGATAAAATACAGGACACTGATTCATGTGGATCAAATGAAAAACTCATAGACAGAAACCTCTATACTTTACTGATCTTCCAGTCACTAAATTTATGGACAGAAGTCAAAAGAGTTCATTCTGGAAAAGAAATTGGGGGAAACAGCAGGCTGCTGTAACCAATCAGCTACTGGATAGTCTTCTCTAGTTCCTTCAAAGGCACATGTCACCAACAGATTAGTGCTCGAGACAACTAAATTATTACCAGGATTACTGAAACACCATTCATATTTTCGAGTATACCCTTCGTATACTTCATTTCCAGAAATTACAACTGTTTCATTACTATTTAGAGTTGGCTACAAGAGATTTTTTTTCATTCAGTATGCAAAGGTTCTGGACAACCTGAACACTCTGGGCTTGGAATTTAAAAAGAAGTCTTTAGTTCCCCTAATATCAAGCCTAAATAATGTTTCAGAGTATATTTGACAGTTCACTATGTGTGTTCTTTCATTTCCCTCTCCTGTTGTTCATCTTTCACTTATACATCAAAAGACAACATGTATTTTATTGCTGTTTTGCTTTTCTCATTTTCACTTACCTATCACCACAGTGGTCCTAATATTGTACTTACTTCTGCCTTTTCCTTTGTGTTTTTTTTTTTCTTTATATGTTTTCATAGAAAGATTATTAATAAATATTGCAGTTAAAATATTCTAAAATTGTTCTTAAATAATATTATAGTGTTTACACTGACACCATTTCACCTGTATGCATTGTCTACAGTCTCTGTACTTTTTGTTACAATTTGAGATCATAATAGATGAATGTAGCTGAGTGTAAGATATTGGAGGTTATTTGTTCTTGAAATAAATGGTTAAATAATACATTTCATACTCAGTCTGTGGTTTCAGTTTAAATAACTCTCTAAAATCAGTTCTGCAAGCAGAAATCCTACAGCCATTATTTGTAAAACTGGTTTCATTCCAGAATTTAACAATATTCATCGTCACTTTGTGGCCTTTTAGACACTTAGGGCACTTTCATCTTCCTGTGGAGTTACCATTAAAATAATATTAGTCCTCTAATTAACCCTTAAATAAGGCTACCTCTGTGTTTCTGTGTGATTAGTTGGATAAAATGAGAGTAGAAGATAAAATGAGGGGGACGAAGGTATTTCTGTCCCAGGTAAATGCAATAGTAGGGTGTTGTACGGGAAGATTGTAAGATTGCAAAGCTTCACTGTTTCTTTAGTAGAACTAGAGTATCTTTTTGTCTCATTACACATTTTTATGCAAAGAAGTAGCTTTCAGGAATCGACTTAGCATGAAAAGTCTTTTGCCCCATTCTCAAAGAGTTGGACGTTAGGTTTTTCAGTTCTGTTTTCAAATTACATCTTTCTTTTATTCCTGACTGCTTTAATCTGTTTCAGCTTTCTTTCTGTCGTAGAGAAGAAAAGAAATTGTCCATGGAACAAAAAAGCTTTTTGATTTTCCTGCCAATATTTTCAAGAGTATTCTTCCTTTGTTATATAGTGTTTAACATCAAAATTTCTGTACTCCTAATATAGCTAGATTTCATTACAGTAAAATTGCAGACCCTAGAATCACTATGAGACCTATTACACTCAATTTCTTAATTCCTTATTAGTCAATAGTAGCTGGAGTTTAAACTTCCATCTTGTCAATGTTCTTTCATTTCTCCTTGGCATTTACATCAATATACCTCTGCCAACATTTTCTTCTTTCCTACAGCAGACAATTCTGTAACTTGTATGGCAGCTTTATCCAGATGTTTCCCAGACATCTGTAACAAAGATAGCCAGCACCTGACTACAGCTGTTCTTTTATAAAAAAAAAGAAATACTCTTCATTACAACATAAGAAAATATTTTCTGACTTCCTACTAAATTTGCATCGAGTTGCAGAAACTGTCTTCTTACATAAAAGAAAGGAGGAGCTATAATAGAAAGCAAGTTATCTGATGAACTTCTTATTTAAACATATAGATAGAAATTCATTTCAACATTTATAGCATATCGTGAGATTAAAGACCTTGCTTCTATGACTGACACTATTGCACTTCTTCATGCCTTCATTACTCAAAAAATTGACCGCTTTAAGCTTTTGGTGCCAGGTATTCTAGATAGTTGGCTAAATCATTTGCAGATGTTCATCATCTGAAAGTTGACATCAGAGCTGTTATTAACACATCTCATTTTATAGCTCACATTTCTCCCATCTTGGAATCTGTACATTGGCTGACTCCTCGGCAGTATATTGATTTGGAAGTATGTAGTACCATTTGGAAATGAATTGGCCACAAGTACATTTTGTGTATTTTTTCCTACCTTCATATATGTATAATAGTACTTTTATTGTTTTTGATGTGTCGGGGTTTTTTTTTTCCATTGCTTATTAATTATAAGTTTAGTATTTTCTCTTAATCTTCTGTGCAGCTGAGGGAACTCCTTTCATATCCTTTTCTTTTTTAAGTCAGTAGCTATGGGGCTGTTATGAGCTTTCACATCAGTGTAGGTTTGATCTTAAGTTGGAGTTTGTTGTAAAGAGAATTTCCATTCATGGCCTGATGTTTTTCATCAAATTATAAAAGTTTTTCACTTTGGACTTGTATCAACTCTTTAGATATAATCTTCTGGTCACGGATTTTCAAATGTCTTTATGCACAAGCAGTGGGCATGCTTATTTTAATGTAGTTAACTGCTATCTGTGTTTTTAGTTTTTTGAGTAGCTAGCCACGTACATGAATTAGTGTTTATATTTAGAACTTCCTGATCAGCATGACAACTACAATGACTGCATGTAAAAATTTAACATTCAACTGCATGACTGTAAAACTCACTTTGTATGTACCAAGCTCTTAAGTTTGTATTACAGGAACTCGTAATATTGGATTTATGGTAAATTTGCATGTAAGTTATTTTAGCAAAGCACTTCGGACATCTTTGTAGAAATAATGTTAAAATACCCCTCTGTGTTTCTTTTGAAATGAAGTGTACCTTGTCTGAAGTTGGATGCTAACATATTAACTGTAGTTTTTCAGTTTGGTGAATATTATGTTAATAATTAGATTTCTATTTATTCAAAAAAAATATTTGAAATAGAACACATATCAGGAGTCAGTGACATAAACTTAAGCAGACATCCTTGCTTTTCTCCTTTTGTCTGCATACATGCATTTACCAAGAACAGACTAGTCAGCACCCAAGGATAATTTGTCTGTTTCTAGAAAAGGTTATTTCTTTAAACTGGTGATTCAATGTGTTATGTGGCTCATTTTGCGGCTCAAGCCTTAAATTAAACCCTGGGGCTCAGCTGACCTAAAGATCCTGATGATATGAGAAGTTTATACTGTATCTTACTTTTCGCCATAATGAACAATGAGAGGAAGCTTTAGGTATAGTGACAGTTGAAGTTCAACATATTTTTGGTTTTAGTTTGCATTTTCTGGAAGGATATGTATCTTTTCAAATACCAAAATAAGTATCCAGACTCTCAGTGATGCAGCATGATTCTCTTCAGATCAAATATGGACAGAACCAAACAAATGAAGCTTATAAAAGTCTTTGGAGTCCAGGAAATCTGGTACCTGAATGATAGAAATTGTTCTGTAGATCAGTAGTACAAATGTGTGGGGGCATGTGTGAATCAAATCCAGTCTATGTTCATCTTTGGGTAGGCAGTAACATAAAGCAAAATATGAGGAGTGAAAAGGTGGTTATTATTGGTGGTAGCAGTAGTAGTAGTAGTATTTATGGAAGGAAGTGAATAGGCGTTATTTCAGCTGATACCTTCATGCGATACCCATAATCGATGCACTATTCACAGAACATTGGGTTGATGTTTTCAAGCCTGAGAAGGAGAAAGTATGGTTCTGTTTGCTGAATGCTAGCCTGTTACACCAAATATTAATTGGACAAGGGGAGAGATACTTTGGAGAAAGAGATGCAGACCCTTTATTCCACCATCTCCATGTCAGTTAACCCAATTACTATTAGGATAGAGTCACACTTTCTCTTGGATTTGTTTTTTTCCATCTGGTTTCAGCATTCTTCCTGTCTTCACAGAAAGGAAGGAAAGTGCCTCTGAAATGCTTGTGCCATTATTGTGGGTGTCTTTCTCATACAAGTGCTGCCCTTCAAGCCCAACAACATCTAGAAACTCCCTTTCTGATTTGGTAAGAGCTCTTAATCACAAAAGCACTCAACCTGCACGCTAAACAAATTCAACATGTTCTGGCTGTCATGAATATTAACATTATGGCTTTCTTCTTAAGAAAAGGTGGCTTCCAGGTTCTTGTCCATCTATGAATTTTCATGAGTGTGTACAAGGGACAATTCTGCATCTCTTATGACTCTGATGTGTCTGAACATCTCTGCTGATATAGAACTTTTTGACAATTCCTGTACATTTTTCACCATCGTTGAATGCAGTTGATGGTGGCTGTGAACCATTTTGTTGGGTTTAGGACTTTGATGTCTTAGGGTAAATATAGTATAGCCCATATGGGGTAAATATAGTATAATCCGTAACTTTCCCTGAGACACACTATTCACTGCAGTTTCCTTTCTTTTTAGTTCAAAAGCTTAAATCACTGCAGAATCACTATTATAAAAGGTCACATTCCCCTAGAACAGTGTTTTCTGAGACTGGTTCCATATATAAATTCTGTTATGTTTACTGCACTATAGTTGATCAGCCAAGGTGTGAGCATAGCAAGGGAATGAATCTCACAAAGGTTCTAGACACATTTAACTGCCATCTGTGAAATACCAGTCCACATTGTGCAGGCTTCCAGCCCACCAAAATTGTACACCATAACTGTTAGGCTATTTCTGACTGGGAAAAAGGTATTAAGAAGTAAGTGCCTATGGTAAATAGTTAATTTTCAACCATCTTACAAAATTGTATATCACAGAGAAGAAAGCTACACAAAGACAAAAACACGCATATGTACACTTGCTTGTTTATAAAGTGCTACAGCATGTGGAGAGTTGAAAAACTGAGCTTAAACCTTGAAACTTTAATTTTTCTTTGATAGACAAAGGACAGTAGATTAAAGCAATACCTTTTATTGGACCAACAAAGAGGAGTCAGGCTTTGAGACCAGAAAGGTTGCATCTTCAGTTTTCACCTTATTGATCTTACCCACTGTTCCTTACAGGCCAGATCAACTACAAATATTTTCTGTATGCCTTGGATGATACCTTTCTTCTTTTGAGTTTTAATGTTTCTTTTTGGGATCAATAGTAAAAAGAGACTTTTTGTAGAGAACTACAATGAAAAAAATGTAAGGAAAGTAATTCTTTCATAATAGTTGCTTGGCTGATTATTGCAGGAAAATCAGAATTATTTTTTAATAATGAAAAATGCAATTAACTGCAGAAGCCACTTTCTTTTGTTGCATTAGTATATCCCAATATTCATTTTGAGTTGCTTTTGAAGTCAAGAGATTTCACATTAGAGTCTGAGAACACCAAATGCTCCCATCAAAAGCGTAGTACTTTAAAGCATTAAAACAGTCTACCCTTGTCTGTTCCTTCCCCCTCCAAGTCAACTTTATTATTTCTTTACCGTTTTTGCTGTCCAAAGAACTAGAGGGTAAGTATTGTCCCTAAGGCTGGGTGACACTTATTTAATCTGTCTCAGCATGTTTGAAAGTTTACAATTGCAAGAATTTTGCATTCCTCTTTAGTTTTCCCACTTTAGTGATTACACAAATCACCACAAATTTAAAAATGGTTCACTCGCTGTTCAATTAGAGGAAAAAATCTGTGAGTTATCAGAATGTTTTTTGTTCATTTGTTTCAAGTGACAGGTCACCTTACAATGAAAGCGGATTAGCATGGAATAAATTTGAAAAAATAGATTTTATTTGGCCCCAGCTGGCAGATGTTGACTGAAGATCCAGTGCCCTATGGCAGGAAGGAGAGAAAAAGCGAGCAGCCATTAGAGATAACCACCTGGAAAAACAGGTTAGATATGACCACAATAAGTGTCTGAATACCTGATTGCTAGTATGTGGAGCAGCATGGCACTTGTCCCCAGACTCTTTCTCACTGATTCCATTTCTGAAATTCACAATCTGTTTTCTTGGCAACAGAAACATACAGGAATTCTAATTCCATTAAATTTTAAACTATTGAACAAATCCTTACAGTTGATCTAACACCTGCCATGTTGTTTACAATATTATTGTTCAGTACAAGTATTTGTAGGAGAAGTTACCATTAAATACCAGTTAAAATAAAATTAAAAAAAAATAAATTAAACTGTAGTCCATGGTTTGTCACTTGGTATGTATAATCAAGACTGTGTTTTAAGCATCTCCTCCCAAACTGTTAGTGTGTTTTGCAGACTATGACCACATACAAACACATCTTTAAATAAAGTAACATGATTACGCTATATGTGTTGCTTTAAGTTCTAGAAACAAATATACTTAACATTGAAAAATGAATTAATCTACTTAATGTCAAGAAGCTCCTTACGAAAATACAAAGTTAACTTTGGAGGAAACAAAACCAGTAATTCCCTGGTCCTGAAAATAAGAAATTATGCACTTAGGATAATAAATATAAATTTTGACAATGCTTTATTTTAATGGCACATGAATTAAAACTGCATTACTATGAAATTGCTGCAGAACATCCACATTAATATCAAATGAATTCATTATGACCAGCACAGTTACAATGAATACTAAATGAATTAATAATAATGAACCACTTAAAGTGTTACCTAATTGTTTTATTTCATTTTTATGTATATTTTTGTCCAAATTTAACTGTTAGGTTAATAGAGAATGACATCCAGTAATTCATTTCAACACCAAGTGTTTGTAAGTGATTGCTTTCACACCAGATTCAGTCAAGCCTGCTGCATACCTAACACTGATCAGATATCTCAAAAAGACCCACCTATTGGCCTGGATATTTTGAATCATGTTGATGCAAAATGATCAGCCAGGATGTATTAAAGATTTAACAGCTCTTAATGGTTGGTGATAATGGTGTACCTTGAACTCACAACACATCTTTCTTCCAAGAATTGTAAGTGATTTACACAGGTGGTTATTAACAATACCCTACAAACAAAGAAACTGAGGTAGAAGCACTTTATATGATTTGCCTGTGATAACACAGTAGCTTATCTGCAGTCACCTGTAGAAACTTTAAATCCTCCCCAAGAGTTGTTTTGGTTTTCTTGGTCTGTCCACTAAGTTAAGTTGCCATCTTATTCATTGCAATGCACACGTCATGATGTGTTGTGTTTTAATTTCTCTGTCATCGTTATTTGTCATCTCCATCATCATAACATCTCTATCATGTATACGCCATATAATCTTATGAACCATACTTCGTAGCATTTTAAATCGAGTTACAAATGATACCTACAACGGCAATGCACATTATTTCTCCACTTTGTATTAGCAAAACCTATACCTCTTTAGTACCATGCTCTACAGCACAAGTCCTAGTGAAGCTCATCACAAGGTATTTGGGCAAATTTCTCCATGGTTAGGAAGAATAATAATTGCTGGAGTTTTCATATTTGTAATGAAAAAAAGACATTGCTTTATGTAAGGTTTATTTTTTAACATGTTAATTCACTTATACATCCAGATAAAGCATTCAGAGGAACATTTGTCTGATATTAAAATAAGGGGTGGGGGGGACAGGGTGAGGCGGGGGGCAGAACGATACCATTATAAGGAAAAGTGTGAACACCTCCTAGTTTCAAGTTTAGCATCTGGCCACAAAACAATTTTTTGAAGTTCTTAGTTTAGATAAGAGGAAAACCCAAAGTACTTTGAAAGAAGCAAGCAAGGCCTGCCTGGATGAACAGGGATTCCTGGATTTACTTGGGCAGTGAAAGCAAAAGTTGCCTTGAAGGATTACAAAGAAGTTGTCCAAGCAGCCAGGGATCAGGTTAGGAAAGCTAAAGACCAGATTGAGTTAAATCTGGCCAGGGACATAAAGGGGAACAAGAAAAATTTCTACAGGTATGTCGGTGGCAAAAGGAAAGCTAGGGAAGATGTGGGCCCTCTCTGGAAGGGAACTGGAGAGCTGTCTTTGTCTTTCTCTCATCTTTCCAATTACATTTCCACAGAAACCAGAGAATCTACTACAGAATTTGGAGGGGGGGAATCCCTGTAGATTTATATTTTCTCTGAGGGGTCTTTTGATACCACAATTGTTTTGTAGTATAAAACCTGTAATTAGCTATTTGGGTTTTGCCTAAACTTGGGGGTACTTGACTTTAATTACCAATCAAGTGTAACACTGCATCTGCATTCATGCAATCATCAGTATTAACTCACGCATACAAACCTTCTTTCATCTGAAGACAATAGAAAATTCTTTTTTTTTGTTCTCACTCAGTTCTAACTGAAAATAACAGATGCGGCTAAGAAAGTTTATGTTTATAATAGTTCACAAAGCAAAACAGCCACATCCAAAGAGAGGGGAAGACTGGGTGCAGATAGCATTTGAAAGGATTTTGTATACTTGAGTGACAGAGTTTAGGGATGGAGAGAGGCAAACATGCCTCTTCTTGGTGTATAGAATTGACCAGTTAGTAGAAGTTATGAAGAGGATGTTTGTATGGTGTTACTGCAAAGTAGTGTAGTTTCGATTTTATTTCTTCTCTTTGGCTTCATGTAATCCCCCTTCAGGGGTGGGTAGAGAAAGTAGACATTTGAGAAGGCAATTACTACCATTATCTCCTGTTAAACCACCATATTCCCTCACTTCACGTCTATCATCTGTGGAAACAAATGGGAGTTGGAGAAGAAGTTACTGTCCTACTTAGATCTCAGCCCTGTCTTTTTCAAAACATGCATCTTCTCAGTCTCTTTTCAACCTATTGGGGTTGTATGTTTTTCAAAGGAAAGAATTTTCTTACAGAGGTAACTGCAGTGAGATGAGTGGCCAGGAGCATTTTGGTACCACTTGAATAACTAGTTTCAGAAGCACCAGAGTCAAGGAAGTCTCATTTCCTACAAATTTGTATTTTGCAGTCTATTGGTCTTGCTACAGCAAATGTCCAAGTCCTAATGAGTGTTAACCAAATCTGGAATAACTAATCTCTCTCCACCTGTTTTTATTAAGGTACTAGAAAATAATGATTTTTAAGTGTGCTTTTTTCCTTCTCTCTCTCAAAATGTATATTCAAATAAAAAATGTGTTGTCGTAAGACTTGTATCTGTAACAAATCAGGCTAAAGATTGTCTATCTTCACCAATCAAAGAAGCAGTTCATTTTTTTCCCAAAAGGCCAGAAAACAGTGCAACCAGTCAGTTCCATTTGTATGTCCAACTGCATGGTCTTTGTGCAAGCTGACAAAGACAGAAACTTCTTTTTGCTCTATGTTTCTTGGGGACGAGCAAGCTTCAGTAGTTGTGACTTTAGCAATATGAGTAAAGTACTCCATGTTTCTCTCATCTACTATTGGGATTCAGAGCTGTCCAGTATCACCATCACTATGGGGGGAAAAATAATCTCCAAATAAAATAGTTGGAGGTAAAATCCCATTGTTATATCCTCTTCATAAATGCTTGCAGGCATCGTTCAGACAGGTTTCTGTAAATCCTAGATTTGGTTCCATACGTAATGGCATGAACAGGATTTACAGTAGAGTGAAGTCATAAACCATAGACTTTTTCCCATGTTTTGTTGACTGGCAAAAGAATTTGTACCTGCTACCCAGACTGGCATAAGAAGACAGAGAAACCAAATTAGCAGAAATTACTCTCATCTAATTATTTTTTTGTATAAACTTTACAATCATTTTAGCATCATAATTGCATCCCTCTAACATCCTAGATATTCTGTAAGAACTGAAATTAAATCCACATTCTTGAATTATGGTGTTATGCATTTTTGTCATGCATATGTTCATATCTTTATTTTGAACAGAGTGCAAGGCCTCAGTTCTTGAATGAGGATGTTTTTTATATTTTTATATTTTTTGCTGAAAAAGTTTAACCAACCTTTTTTTTTTAATTTATTTTTATTATTAAGAACAAGCAGTAATGCAAAAACTCTTCGTATATGAATAAAACATTAGGTTAGAGGCATAATTAATATAAAATGATACAGTGAAATAGAAAGGTGGCTCATACAGCTAGCAAACCATATATCAATACCAGTTATCACATTTCACTGGAAGATGCTAAATTTCAAAAAATCAAGCATGGTAATTAATTAGTCTTGTTCCTGTTTAACCTGAAGGTTGCATATATAAAGAAATCAGGTTGACTGCATGAGCAAAGATAATAAGTAGTTCAGTTAAAGATCAAGAATACTAGAAGAAGGAAGTGGAGGGGAAACAAGAGGAAAGAAATGTTTTTATTTATTGCATCTGAAAAACACTTTACTGATTCAGTTCCTGTTGCCTACACTCTCACCTAATGAAGAGCCTAATTTCTGTAACTGGAATCATTTGTATTATTTGAATGAATTGCAAAAAGTTAGGGATTCTAAATTAATTTTTCACACCCTTAAGCTATAATCAAATTCAGTGTGCTTTCTCTACTTGCTTTACCACCAGTCATTCTTCCACTAGGAGATGGCATTTTTTTTGACTAGAACTATGTAAACCCTGGGAATCTGGCTTTGTATCTTCTGCTCACCACGTTTTATTCAAAGATGAATGACAACCAATTTTCATTTGCACTCTATAGGAACAGATTTTACTAATACAGGAAAAGGAGGCTGTAGCATATACTTTAGAGAAACAAAGTACCTCACTTTGCAACCAAAAAAACCCCACCAAAACCAGTCAAGATTGTAAAGTATGGGTAAAAAAATTAAGTGTTCTAAAAATGTCAGTTTATCAAATCAATGAAAGCGAAAACTGTTAACAGATTTTTCAATATTTTAAACCATTTTCTTGGTGTTTTCACAGATATTATGATAATAGTTTTGAAATTGTTGAACTACCACAATTATGATTTTATAGAAGAAAAAATATAGGTTTCCACTTAAAATGAGCCAATAGCTCTCGTAAAAGCGATAAAAATTCAAAGCTGACATTACACTTAATCCAAAAAAAAAAAAAAGATATGTTTGAATTCACTCAACCTACCATCATTCTTTTCAATTTGTTTTAAACAAATTCTAACAGGTTTACTTTTTGTGTGATTATGGATGAGAGTTTTATTTTTTCCTTCACACTATACCATCCCAAAACGGAAAAATTCATTCCTGTTCAATTGTGCTCCAAAACCTGGATTTTAGACCTACTTAGAGCCAGAGGTAATTAATGAAATGTTTCTACTCGAAATGTCAGTAGCAAAATTGTTAATTAAGTTCCAGTTGCAAAGCTGTTATTCAACCGAGGGAGAATACATTTAATTTCAGATAGCAGTGTGCTGTATAAACAAATGAAAAACTTCATAGGAGAAAAAAAAACAACCTCCTAAGCCAATCTATTTTTTAAATTTAGTGAGAAAAAATAGCCACATTTATTCTTTGATTAGAAAAATATATGTGTGTATATTTTGTCCTTTTTTGGTGTGCAGAAGTAGTGTTGATTAGGACTGAAGAGTTACTGGGAAATATGGGCTTCACAGGTGGCTTAGAGGGAAAGAACAGTCTTGCCTTTCAAGATGTTTCAAGATATTGTCCTTGATCCAGAATGCATATTTTTGTTTAGAGCTGGACTTCTACTACAATTATTTGCCCATCTAAAACACTGAGTTTGTTCTTCTGGGTAGGAGGATCCAGTATATCTAAAAAACATGCAGCTTGAGATTTTGATACCCCAAAATCCAAGTAACATTCTAATCTATGTTTTTTACAGGAATAACTAATCTTGCAAGAAGCCAAATTCATTACATGTCTCCCATTTTAATCTAAAAGTTCTTTGGCTGCTTAGTGTTGGTTACTTCTGCATGCTCAGAAGTGTTCTTTTATGTACCATCTTCATTTGTTTTATCCAATTTGAACAGAGCATTTTCTTAAACATACATTACTTTTGTCATGAACCTCTGGTCTAGACCTTCTGTGTCACTGGTATGAGTTGAGAGATGACTTTCTGTAGAAAACTTTTCCAGAGACAGAAGTTGTAAATGATCATAACAAAACAATCTAATGCCCAAAGGTGCTGATTGTTATACTTCGAGGTTATAAACATTTCTGGTTTATACAAAGGGTATCTTTAATATTGATGAGACTCTTTCAGATGTAAAGAACTTGCTCAATACCCTGGTCACCACTGAAGTTCATATAAGCTTCCTGTACAGAGTCCTTAATCAATGCACAATGGCATGAAAACACAGTGAACTGGTCAAAATCAAAATGCACTGGATTATTATAGCTGGAAATTTACTGTCAGAAGATTAATTTCTAGCATGTTCCAGAAATTATTGCAAAGAGGTAGTGAAATGGCCCCAAATGAGTCGTGCACCATGATGTACTTGGTTTTTTGCCCTCTAATTCTGTGGTGACCTGGAGCTCAGGGTGTTGTATATCCAAATGTCCCTTCAGAGTGTATCATCTGAACCTTGATTGCTGAACCCTTGGCCTATTTAGCTTTTCACTGTCTTCTTGCTTCTCTGGGTGTCATAGGAAACTCCTGTAGAGATGTAATGTTCTCCTTAACCAATCGAGGAAAATGAAGTAAAGATGGATTTATTGAGTTTTTTAGGCAGTCAATGGGGAAGGCTAACCTTTTCACATTGCAAAGAGAGAATAAAGTATTAGGCCAGTACTGAGATTAAAAACCAGGCATCTGGAGGATATTCATACTGACTGTATAGTTTAATAAAAAGAAAGCACTAGATGAAAATCTCTAGATGTATGATAACATGGCTTCTTCAGGCAGCTGGTTGTTTTTTCCCTTATATTGCTCACTTGAAACCAGATAACCATAAGGATACATCAATCTCTGCAGAGTCCACAATAAAACAAGCAGAAAAGTCATCAAGTATAGACAAGACCAATACAAATAATATCTAATTCTTATTGGTTGGATTTTTTTGCTTTGAGTTAGCATGCGCTGATTAGAAAGGCTGAATCTTGTTGATTGTGCACGTGTTCATGGTAGGAGTTTTCAGTGAATACAGTAAGCAGGATTTGACGTTACTGGCTAATTTCTGAGCCTCCCAGATCAATCAGCATCTAGACTTAAAAGCTTAGATGTATTTCATGCTTTTTACATTCAGAAGATGCAAAGAAACTGCAAACACAGACGGAGCGATGCTTGGGTTGAGGGTATCAGTGCCAAAGCAGACAGTTCAGCATGTTAATTGCTTCTACTACTTGGAAACATCTGGAGCTAACACTGAACTATATAAAGCTAACTGAAATTGCTGCAAAGCTCATCTCTGACTTTCAGTTGCATATAAAGTAGAGTTTTGGTGTTGCATTTGACATGTAGATTTATTTCTTCCACCAAGAGAACTATGGTCTAGCATGATGCCTAGAGGAATATGCCTTTAGAGGACACAAAAAAAAACCAAATTAAAAAGTGGAAATTGATGGTCTGACTGTTTCAAGCCTCTGACAATTGTCTCTGCAGAAGGAGCTCGTGAAAGACTGCTTGCAGAAATTGGTACCTCACAGTGTCGCAGGTCTGACCTCCAGTTCTCATGATCAGATTCGATTTTTGAGTGTTTTAACCACTGGATTTGTGAATAACACTTTTTGGCCTTTTTAGCAAGATTATCACTGTGCTCCAGATACATTCAGACTTGCAAAAGTCAAGATGTTTTCTTAATTATTATTTTATCTTAATTATTTTAATAAATATTTGAGGTCATTTTTTCTCACAAATAGGGACTGAAGTATCATGGAATCACGGAATTTTCAGAGTTGGAATGGACCTCTATAGATCATCTAGTCCAACTTCCCTGCTTAAAAACAGGATCACCTAGAGCACATCACTCAGGACTGCATCCAAGCGAGGCTTGAAAATCTCCAGAGAAGGAGACTCCACAGCCTCTCTGGGCAGCCTGTGCCAGTGCTCTGGCACCCTCACCGAAAATAAGTTCTTCCTCATATTTAAATGGAACCTCCTATGTTCCAGCTTGTGCCCGTTACCCCTCATCCTGTCACTGGGAACCACTGAAAAGAGTCTGGCTCCATCCTCCCTCAACCCACCCTTTAGGTATTTACAAATATTAATTAAATCACCCCTCGGCCTTCTCCAGGCTAAGGAGTCCCAGCTCTCTCAGCCTTTCCTCATAGGGGAGATGCTCCAATCTCCCAATCATCCTCATTGCCCTCCACTGGACTCTCTCCAGTAGTTCCCTGTCTCTCTTCAACTGGGGAGCCCACAACTGGACGCAGTATTGCAGCTGTGGCTTCAACAGGCAGAGTAGAGGGAGAGAATGACCTCCCTTGACCTACTGGCCACACACTGCCCTGTGCAGCCCAGGGTGGCATTGGCCTTCTTGGCATCAAGGGCACATTGCTGGATCATGGGTAATTCACTGTCTGCCAGGACTCCCAGATCCTTCTCCTTGGAACTGCTTTCCAGGAGGTTCCCCCCTCACCTGTCCTGGTGCCTGGCATTCTTGTACAACTATTATATTAAATTTCACATGTGATGTATGGCCAGACTTGAACTTCTTTATTTTTATTATTATTTGTGTGCATTATGTTGCTTGTGCCAGTAGAATTTTTGTTGAAGTGAAATGAAAATTGATTATAGAAGGAGAAAAGAGAACTAAAATTTCCAAAGACCAAAAAACTTTCCCTTCTCCTGCTAAATGTGATAACAACTAAAAATAGAATAGCACTGAACTGTCCCTTCAACTAAAAGGAAGCTAAAAATTGACATGAAAATAAACTTGTAAACACAGGCAGCATGTGACAGCAAAGGAGTCATCAAAAGGGTGAAAAAATACTTTCTTTTCCTCTCTTTTTAGTTTTGCCGCATGGCAGTTGTATTTCTTATTTCTCTAGTGTTAATGAATAGTGGAGAGGAAAATTGCTGATTTCTGTATCTGTGTAACATGTGGATAATACAATTATCCTATATTTATGAAGTATCATTTTTCTATAAATACTTTTGCTACTTGTCATTAGAGTGTTTGTGTAAAACTTTACAGAGGATATATGGAGATAGGCAGAAAGAATTTGACAGAAATTATTTATTTTTTCAGTGTAACCAAGTCCATGTTGGAATCAATCTCTTCTGAAAACCCTAGTTTTCAATCATATTCATTTCCATCTTTCTGTTGCATGCATTTTATAGGAACTATTATTTGTACTGTTAAAACCTCTTCTAAAAAAGTAATAATTGTTTTAAAAAACCCAGATTTTGGTCCTTTTTGTTTAATTCATTTCCTTGCTTTCTTAAGGTAACCTTTTTCATAAGCAATTTCTTGGTGAAGAAAAAAAGCTACCCTTCTGATACACAGTATACGTTATTTAAATAGGACCTGAGGACCAAAATGTAGGTAATTTTAATAAACTGAGGAGTCCTGTCCACTTACTGGTGCAGAAAAATTTTCAGTCTAGATAGTCCAAATTTTTTGAAGACAGACAATTGCTGCTGTAAGAGCAGTGTGACCTCATAAGATGAATAAGAGGAGTGGACATATATATGTGTTGTGCCTGCACTGCTATTGATTTGAATGTGCAGAACAACTTGGCAGATGAACAGGAATTTCAGGGACAGTTCAAACACACAGATAAGTATGGCACAATGCACAGGGCCGTCAGTGGGAGCTGTGCCCACCTGGGTCAGAGATGGATTTAGAACTTTGGGGTATTTTTTTTAACTCTATTTTAAAGAAGCTCCAAGGTTACTGGGCATGTATATGTGTTTCTTGCTGATCTTCTCAGAAGTTCCAGGAAGATAAAATCCTGGAATTGAACCACTACCAAAGGCAGGAAATCATTCCTTCTTTTTAGAATTTTAACTTGGTAAGGCTAGGAAATATTTTATTTTCAAGAAAATAGGGTTTTACTCTTCAAGTAAAGAAGGAGACTTTTCCCTTCTCCCTGCCTTATTCCCTTTCTCCTTCAGCAAGCCCACAAAGCATAGACAGCTGCAGAAGTGTCATTTTCAGAGGTAACCCAGAGACACCACTAAGGTGTTTAACTCTTATCAGGGTCTTGTGCAAGGTATTAGATGAATATGAAAGACTGACACATGCCTGGCTCATTTTAGGACATTATTTTGTGTACCAATTTCAGGGGTGTGTATCGTAGGAGAACTTTAGTGAATGTCTATGCAATATCTTTTGAAATGTTTGCATGACCTTCATATCTGCTGGTCTTAATATTATAATCCTTTACCCTTGCTACAAAATCTCTCTCTCACTGCAAAGAATAACCAGTGCTTTCTCCTTGCCCAGGAACTTTTGGCTAGCTTTGTGGGCTTTTCTGGTACCATGATATGTAAAGAAGTGAATAAGAGTGTGGCTATTTTATCATGTAGACTGCAGAAATTTTCCCACTGATATCACACTGCAGATTTTTTAAAGGTTTGTAGTGTAGATTTTTAAAGTGGTTTTAAAACTGCCTCAAGTCACCTTGACCAGCAGACTGGTTTGAAAAATAAACTCTCCAGAAGCATCCTGCCATGCTGAACATGTGCACTGGTCCGCTCTACCTGTTAAGCTTATGCCAATGGGTGTAGACCACAGACCCTGTGTAACTGGAGAGGAGATTGTTGTTTGAACACTTTGGGGATCTGTTGCTTTCTGGCACTTTTGCTATACAAACAGTCAAACTTTTCAAATTACAATTTATTCACAGCCCTCCCTCAATCTATTCTTTCTGTCTCTTTAAATTAGAAGGGAAAAAAAAGCAGTTTTTAAAGCTGTTTATTTTTACATGAGTCTTCTAGTTATTCTGTATCTCTTCTTCCTTTGGGGGTGTATTTTTAAGTTCAATTAGTGCAGAAATTGTAAACAAAAGACCACGTTTTTGAACATTTGGCAGGATATTTAGTACTCTACAAGAAATGCAGATGAGCATCAAGAAGACAAAAACCTGTCCTGCCTGGCACAGCTAGAAAAAGGAATGGCCCCCTCACTATTATTCTAGTCATTCTTTTTAAAGAAAATCACTCTTTAGTTACTCATTTCTTTTCCCCATGGTCAGGTTGGCTGCATCTCCAAACACTTGTAAGTACTGTATGTTCTGACATATCCTGAAGTCATGCATTAGCACCTTTTCATTCAGCAAAGGGTGAGAACAGATATCTTTTGGCAGCTGACAGCAGGGAGCAGGCAGAAAGGAGAGTGAAGCAGTAGGACTAGGACACTGTGGTGGCCTAGTGGCTAGCATGGCTAATGTACCAGCTGTGAATAGCCTTCTTTTTTTTTTTTCCCTTTTTTTTTCCCTTTTTTTTTTTTTCATCCCATCCACCCAACAGATGTCTCTCTGTCATTGTCATGTCCTCAAGCTATCCTAGTAAATGATTTGTGCATTATAAGTGAGTCACTAAGGTGGCAATTGAACCTCTTCACAGCTCAAAATTGTTGATGTGTGCGCAGAGTGCAGTGTGGGGGTGTGTGCAAGAAAAAAAGCAGGAGAGAAGGGGAATGAGGGAAAGAAGGAAAGAGGGAAAGAGGGAGGGAGGGAGAGAATGAAAAGAAATGTCAAGGTTACCTTGTTTTGCCTGGAGAATCAACAGGGAGGGCAAATTAACTGCTGGGTCTATTTGGTCTTTTGGATATCCAGCAACGAGGCAGCTGCACCCTACTCTAGCAGAAGTACATATCACTTTGAAAGATTAAAAATATAAAGAATGCAGTGATCTGTATTGTATATACACTTTATTCTGTGGAAAGAATGTTAATAAATATACTGAGAGACTGCAAAGTTTGCTGATATAAATAATGTGGCATTTCAAAGTCTGTCAGTAAATGTAATTGAATTTTTCAATGTAAAAATATCGTTCGGCTATAAATTGGAGTCATGCTTGACATTAGTTGGGCATTAGGAGATATTAATTAGATACTGCTTGCTTCTTCTTTCTGATTTCTTTATATTAAATGAATTATCAGGAAAGTGGAATTTGCAAGCATGCAATTTAGAGATTTTTTTTCTTGAAAACAAGCTGTCTGGTAATTTTTAGTGGAGGAATAAATGCCTTTTCAAAAACCTTGTCAGTGTGCTGTCTGAAACATGCCCTTCCCAGTATGAACACAATATGGAAAAGCTAATCCATTATAATACTTTGTAATGATAATAAGCTACAGTGAACAAGTAGCCTAGGGAAAAAGATGGTACTAGTCACCTTTAAACAGAAAGAGAATAGCAAGTAATTGTACATTTTTACAGTAGGCTGATGACAACATTTCCTATGACTTTGAACTTACTTTGGCTGTCACTGTTCTGGCAAACATTCTGCATATCAATCAGAGAGTATATTTCCTGCATGACATTTGCAGCATAAAGTATAAAATTTACTTATGCGATCTTTACATGTAGTCGCCCTGTTTATATGTAAATATATTAGTCTTCACATACAGCTTATGGTGCAGAGGCAGCATTAATCCCTTCCATAGGGTTGCATTGACCTCTGCCTATGCAGAGTCTGTGGATTGTTTCTCTTTTGTTGTTGGATTCAGCTTTAGCAGTTCATAATGTTGAGCATGGTGGTTTTCTGCAGGAGTTAAATACAATCCTAGTGCATAGCTCTGTGTGGAGCAATGTTTTACTTACATTGAATCATATTCTTCTAAGCACATATGACTAATTATTGAATGCCCTTGCACGCTTTTTTGATAGGTGCCCCAATTACTTCCGTAATCAGCAAAGAATAACTTGGCATCTCTTTTGTTTTATGTTCATAGAAGTCTTTGGGGGCGGTCACTGGCACTACATGCAGCAACCATACATGCTGGTCACTCCCTCTCTTCCTGGATGATGGCTCTTCTCTTGTATAATTAGCTCACTGCAACAGGGGTTTGATATCTGCCAACTTTTTTAAAGTAAATGCTGATCAAACAGGACTGCTGTTCACTTGCCCTTTCCAGCTGAAAGGGATGTTTTTTTTGTAGTTCTTGAAATTTCTTGTTCCTCCGAGGTTTTTTTCCCCTTTTTTGATAAGCAATTCAAGGTGCCTTCAAGAAGTACATAAATATGCTACTCTGAATTATTAAACATAAAAGAAGTAAGAAGTCTCTGCTTAAGTAGAGAGAGAGTGAAATGATGTCTGAAGGTAGAGAGTTAAAAATAGTATTAAAGAAAGACCTTACAGAATCCACTTTTATCTTCGCTTAAGGGGAGCAAATACTTATCAGAGATACCCAAACACTGACAAAATATATCTGTGTGTACACAATGTATCCATCACATACATACATACATCTGAAGTATATGTACAGCCTGAAGAGAGCTTTAAGAATAGTGCCTTGTGCAGCTGCTCAGCTCACCATAGCACCATGTCTCTTCAAAGGTCTCAGCCTGATCGTGCTTCCCTCTGTGACAACCACCTCCTTTTCATTTGAAAGTGAGAGAAACTTGATCACATTAGTGCTTTGAAAACCAGAAGCTGCATTTTAAACCATCTGGAGGGGAATCTTGATCCCTATTGTCATTGGTATGATTTTCTGTGGAAATCCCATCCTTTGCCTTTTTACAGCTGCTATTTTTGACTACAGATGTACATACAACAAAAATTGTCTGCACAACCTTTGACACAGCAGATTTGAGCAAGGTACCTGTGGTTAAAAATTCAACGGTTGCTCTAATATAATTGCTCTTAGGCTGCTGAGCTGACCAAAATTCCCCATGCTTCTCTGAAACTCCTGCAGAAAGTAGTGTAGGAATTCAATGGTGTTGTCAGCGTGGAAGGGACAATAGAGAGATCAAAATGTGTGGCAAATTAGAGCAACTTCATTTCTTTTGGCTGACCCACAACCTTGTCTTAATAAATATCAGTAATGCGGTAGTTCATATTGCCCTAATGCATGCACAGAAGTGCCAAAAGTCATGATTAATACAAGAAAGTACGTATACCAGTCTACGAGTTGTAACTTCTGGGCTTCATCAGCACCCAATGTCAACAAAATCCATAGGATCTTTATCCAATCTGTTCATTCAAAAATTTAATACGAAAGGGGCAATATATTTCTACAATAATTTTATCTCTTCCCAAAACTTGGTACTGTGCAATAAAGGCAATTTTGTCTCCATAATTCATTACTGCATTATTTAATTTACTATTTGAGTCCCTGCCTGATTCCATCTAACTTATTTGCCCACCCTGGTATTTGTTAGGTCCAGTCCTAGCAGCAGACACCTGTAGCATCTGCAGAATAATAGGTGTATCTTATTTGTATATCGTGTCATTTAGTTGTCAAAATCTGCAATATGGATAACACCCCAGGCATGTGATTTTGCAGATGTAATTAATTAAACCTAGATCTGTTCATTTAAGTTTGTATTTATTATTTTTGTTTCAAGGATCTTCCTTCTCCTGTCTGTAAGATATCCTCATGTGTAGGGTTCAGTGCAGCCCTTTCTAGAGGCTTAACACAAGGTCTGTTTCTCCACTTAAATCCCCTGTACGTTCTCAAAACGCATTTGCTGAAACCTTGAGTTTTGCTTAGTTTAACATAGGACATTTGTCTCCACAGGAACTTTATCCAGTTTGAGTCAAATGGTCACACAGACCTATGTTGTTTATGTCCCAAGAAGAGGGATTCCACCTCTCAGGCCAAGGAAGGACTGCGTTTTGCTCTCTATGAAACAATTCTCCAACATTATTTATTAAAAGCAACAATACAGGAAAGGTTTACATTAAGAAAAATAAATGCATTCACGTGCCTGCTTGAACATCCAAGTTACTCAAGCTGAGATACGTCAAATTGCTGCACAGTCAGTGTTTTTACTTACCACCTTGCAGAAATAAATGGAGAGGTACAATGAAATAAGCGTTACTGAAGTGTTGACTTACAAGGGATAATGGATGTGGTGGAGTTGTGAAATGCATAGGGTGATGGTACTGCTCTCCATTTTCAGGGCAGATCATCCAGGAGTCTTTTTATACAGTGAATCTCAGATGCTGATGACGTGTCAATGTAATTGTTTGAGTGCTGCTGTTGCTTTAGCTGATGCATGTGTGTAGATATATCAGCCTACATGTGCACACTAAGATGTGATTTCTTTGCACCGAAAGAGTACTTCTTGCATTGTCCTTACCTTGTACTTCCCCAATAACTTTTGAAATCTTATAAACTATATTTTTATAGTTTAAAAGTTCTGTAAGGCTCTCCAAGCTCTTTCAGTGGGCAGGTGAATACTGCTATGGGAATTTTAAAAAGTAATGAAGACTCAGAAGGGTTAGGTAAGCTGCCCAGGGTCTACAGAAAATATCTAACATGGGAAATAGGGCCTGAAGTACTTGATTCCTCAGCTGTTACACATGCGCTCATCCAGATCTGCTACAGCAGATAACGAGTTGCTACATCCCATTTGCCTTTCAGCAGTCCATCCCTCCTTTGTTTTTCCACAATTACTTCTTTAATTTATTTGCAGCCTTACACATTAAGCTCATTGCTAAGATGTCTGCATTGCACTGGAGAAGTCAGTTCTGGCAAAACTGCTGTTCAAGAGCAGTAACCCATATCCCTGAATATCCTTTTGATTAATGGTTTACTATATATATAATTATTTTATAAGCTTAGGTGTATGCTACAACAATTTCCAAAACTAATTATGGTAGCATCTATGTATCAGAGCTTGGGGTAGCTCATTTGCAAATGTAACCTAACGTTCTATTTTCTTTACATTTAAAGAAAGCTTTGCTCTGAAAACTAAACACTGATTAAGGCTGTACTCTGCTTCTTTGTGGTGGTATTTTTAATAAAATATTATCCATAGTAAAATGTAAATAAAAAAGCAAATTGGTTCATTCATCATATATTTTAAGCTGTTAAAATGAATGTACTCTCCTTTGAGAAAACATCTGACCAAGCAAAATAATGGTTATGCGTTTGAGAAAATGTTTAATGAACTCACTGGTTAAAATGCTGTTATTTTAGAGCCCATTACTATGTGTTTTAAATTAATTGAGGCTGTGTAGCTTGAAAGGCCTTCCTCCCTCCCCACTTTCTATCCTGACGTACCAAAAATAATTGACCTTAGTAACATATGTGGGAGAAAAGATCTTCCCTGGTCAGGAATGCTGGGTGCACAGTGAAATGTAAGAGCCCACAAGTGGAGGAGTAGCTATTCATGAATCTTCTCTCCATAATCATTTGTCTAGTGTCAGTTCAAAGTCAGGGAACTTGCCAAAGATCAAACACATTTTTTCTTTAAACCGTTCTTATTGTAAATATTCTAGCTGGTATTCATTTTCCTTTTCTTCCTGTTTTGAAACATACATATTTACTATGCCAGTAATGTTTGGGTTTTATAGGTTGAAGGAAAATGTACTGCTTGTCTGCAAAGTAAGATTATTTCAAATAAAAATGTGTAATCCTTTGGTACTGGAAATTGGGAGAAATTCAATTACATGAAAATAAGAAAACAAACCCCCAAAGCCAGAATTTGTAGAAGCTCAAAAATTGAACCTGAACATAACAGCAGATGCCAATCTAATTTGCCCTTTAGATGAACTTTAAAACTTGTCCTGTTTGCATGGTTTGATAATATGACTTAATGTGTTATATCTACTCTTCATTAATGTTCACAGATAGCAAAATACATATATATGCCCTTCCTGTGCATATCAATTACTAATATATTTCTTTTTTTTGATGGCTTTAATATTATCTTTCTATAGAAAAGTGAAGGTGTGATTATCAGTACTGAGTTTCCAAACCAGGTTAAAAAATTGTAAAAGCATCAGAGACTCATTTCAGACCCCATTATATGATTTCACAACTGTATCAGGCTACCTGTATTTGAGGTAACTCTTCTTGACTCAGTCCAGCTTGAGCCTGCCCTGCTGCAGACTGGGGAACAGCAGCATTTGCAGCTAATGGTTGCACTGAGCTAAGACTAGTGCCCACCAAGAGATGCATAAGATGTACAGACAATTCAGACATGGAGAGGATTCAGGTGAAGGAGGTGTGCTTGTACTGTAAGTTGACTTAGAGGAGAAGGCTGAGGAAGGAAGCAAGAAAAGTAGTACTGAGCTATCAGAGTCCAGGGTGTCCAAATCCAAACCGTCAGAATGCTGTTTTATATAGCATTTATCTGATGAGGTATCGCAATGTAAGTTTGATTACTCTTTCTATATTCTCTCTTTGCAGTATTTTTTCTAATTGCTATCAATACAAGGAATATAAAACATATATGATGCTAAATGTTTTTGTCTGCAGCCTTCATTTTCACCAGTTCCAGTTCCGGGGTTTGGTATTGTTGACTTTGTACCAGTTTCTGGAGTCTGGCAAGCGGAGGGCTGCTCAAAATCACATTTTGTAACAAAGATTTTACACTTCTGGATGAAAAGAAAGCCCATATTCATGGCATTGTAAAAGATGCTTGTGTAAGGCAAAGGGGGTAAAACTCAAGGGTGGAGCCAGCCTTGTACCTACCTTCAAGGTATACCCTTCCCAGTAAATTTCTGTGAAATAAAATCCAAAATATCCAAGTAATCTTTGAAAACTAGACAAGATTCTTGTAAATCTAAGATTATTCATAAAAGATTTTGGTAACATTTTCAAAGAACTGAGTTTTATTTTAAGCAGGCTGTTTTGCATCAGTGTAGCCTGACTCATAAAAATGAGCTTCTCCTGATCTGGAGGCTGACTCAATTCTTGTAGAACAAATCTGAATCTTGTGATGGCTTTGGAAGACACTTCTGACCTTTTCAGTTGTGCACGTGAAAGAAAAGGAGACCCCTCAGGGGTCTCCTCAGGTTATTTCGGAAGACAGCAACCTGTTTGGATTCACTTACTTGCAGTCAGGTCACAAGGAGATAAATGATCAACTGGAAGTGTTAGATGCAAAAAATTATCATGAAAAAGTAGTCTCACAATATGTAGATAAGATGCATTTAAAAGAATGCAAGTTTGAAAATAAGCCAAAATTAAATAAGCCAAAATTACCATTTCCCTGATATTTTTCACATTTATGAATATAGAAGCTGAAATAAGTGCAGGTGTTGCAGACACAGACTCCTAACAAAACTGGAAAAGAAACTCACAAAACATAATTTCAGGGAGAATAGATGACAGTTATTTATATATTTCTCAATTCTTTTATTTGCATTATCTTATTATTTATATACAGTGTATAATAGATTGTTTCATTTTCTTTTATGTTTGTAACAGACATCATTCGTGTAATGTGTTGTGTATATATAATGCTAGCAAAAGGCAGTGCTCAGTCTAAAACTTGATTATTGTACAACATTATTATACTACAATAATTATTATACTGCTGCTGATTTACTATTTATCTATACACTAACCCATGCATCCTACATACTATTGCGTGGTATGAATATGCCTTTATAAGGAAATAAATACAATTTAATTTTCCATGTGATACTAGCCCAATCTCGAACTCTCTATTCTCTACTTTCAGTTTAAAATTTAAGTTCAGTGAATGTTTCTTCTGTTAAAAAACATAGTGCTTAGTGGAATGAATGGCATACGTCATTTAAGCTTCAAATCCATGCTTGTTCTGTACAGAGTAAAGCAGTTATAGGAACCAATATTTGTATAAAAACTATATAAAATTAGACACGATTTATAAGTGCATAGACAATAACAGTTGATCTAGATTGCCTGAAGTTTGTGCAAGAAATATTTATAAGGGAATTGCTTTTGCCTTGCATGTAGATTAAATTTTGGCACATATCTTAAACGCTTCCATATATATTTCTTGCCACAATCAGTTTTCATTGGATCAGGAGCATATGACAGAATACTTTGAGAGGAATGAGACAAGATGGGATTTACCTGAACTGACAAGAACAAAAGGTGTTTAATGAAGTCTACAATATGCACTAAAGGTCACGTAAGAAGAACATTGCCTCAATATTGAAAGTCATTTGCAATTAGAAGCAGAAGTAATTGGATTCCTGCAATACCTCCTTCTTTCCTTTCTGTCTGACACACATGGACATTACCTATGACCCTGGATTAAATATTAATAAAATGCAGATTTAAAATATTAAAACTTTACATTCATGTTAATAAGTACTGTCAATCTGTTGAGACTCAACATATGCCTAATTTAAGAGTCAAGATCAGATGTTCATAATTCTCTAGATTATCAATGTCTTTTTTTTTGTCTTTTTTTTTTTAACTTCAGCATTTCACTGCGGAGTTAAGAAAAAATAAGTTGGTGTTTTTCTGGGCCCCCCTGGAAAAGGAATCGTATTTTCACCATTATCTGAGATCAACAATACTAATAATGATTATAGAAAGGTACAGTTTCCTCATTCGGATAAATTCCAGACTGTGGATTGAGAAGGTGTCATTCATTAGGGGAAACAAAGACTGTGATATGGGTAAATCCTAGTATTAACATATGTATATTTGCATTATTCAAGTCAAAGGAAGACAGAACAAATAGACTTTATTTCCAGATTTATCTGAAAAGAATGCAAATAAAAATATAGGAGGGGTTATGTTGTTTTGTGATTCTCTTTTTTAAAGATATTGATGAAGAAGAAATATATATTTATATGTGTACAGGCATATATATACTTCAGCGTGGCACTCCAAATAGGTACAAATAGTAATAGATATTTTGAGTGCTAGTGTGAAAATCTCCATTTCTGCCACTTCTGAATTTTTCCTTAAAGTTTGTCAGAAGTTAAAATTTTTGGTCACTCAGAGGCTTTTCAGTAGAATGTGATGTTTCTAATAGTTCTATTCAAACTGGAACACTAATGTCAAAGATTTAACATATAGGGTTTGCAGGAAACAACTAACAAAAACTGTGTTTGTGAAAGAAGACAGAGCTTGAGCGAATTGTAGGGAAATTGTTGGGTTTTCTTTTGAAGTAAGAAAATGGATGTTTTGAAAAGTGGGTATAGCTTCCCCTGTTTTCTTCCATCTAAAAAGGTAGTTCCTGCTTTAAAATCAGTTTATATCTCTCTCCTTTCACTCCCTATATTCTTTTTCATAATGGGACCTGAACTGCCTTTGTTGTGACTGCTTCTTCCCCTCTCTGTTCTCTCTGGACTCTGGACCATCTGCTAACCCAGAGAGAGATAAGGATTGTGCAGGAAACAGCACAATAGACTACATATAAAGCACATAGTTATCTAGCAGGGATGAGTAGAGACAATAAACTGTGATCTCTACAGCTGTTATCCTCACTTCTCATATGGGAAAAATGCAAAAAGAGGAAGCTCATGTTCAGTTTTGAAAATGTTTTAATTTTAAAGTTTTCAAAATGAACCCATTCTAGGGTGATTTACCCCCCTCCTTTTTTTTTCTTCTTTTTACTTTAACATTGAAGGATTCTAATAAAATGTCTTATTTACTCCAAATTCCATCTGAAACATTTCAATAGCTGCTTCTTAAACTTTTCCACTTTAAAAGCTGCAAGAAACTTTTGAAAGATAACCAATGTTGTCAATGACATTGTCAACAATTACTATTTTATAAGTTGCTGAAATGAGTTTATTTTTTATTTTTGCAAGAAACTGTAAGAAAAATTTTGATCAGTTCCATGTGTGCTGTTTGCGCAGAATCACACAATGTATCAGTACTAGGACCAGGATTAAAATACCCAGTCTTAATCTTATTTGTTCTGACCTTTAATGCCTAGCTCTCTCATTACCAAGTCTGCTATTAAAAGCATTTAAATCAACAGTATGATACATTTTTGACAAGGAAGTTTAAGTACAAGCAGAATTAAGGGAACATTATTAAAAAAAAAATAGATCTGAACTATACTTGTAATGTACAGACTTGTCCACCTTCTAAAATATCGTCTGTGCAGCACAAGGTCCTCCAAGTGACCAGCATTACCAGATTTCAAGTGATAGTGTACAGCTGAAACTGGTGTGAATAAATTCTTTAAACTTCTGGCTGCTGGCTGCCAACTGTCTTTCTTTTTCTGTTTCTATGGAGATGGCAGTTAGTTTAGCAAAAGGAAGTTAAGTGAATTCTCTACAACAGTCATGTCCAACCATTGTAGCCTCAGGGCCTAAAATATTCTCTCAAAATAGCCAGGGAGACATAACCAATATTTTGGGGATAAGTTGTCTCTGGGTTAAGAGCAGAATGGAGAACTTCTGTGACATGGGAACATGGGCATGAGGAGAGCAAAGGAACTCAGTTTTATATTTAACATACACATTACTGAACAATCAAAAGTAGTCAGAGTGGGGACTATTTCCCCCATTTTGACTGCAAAAGGAATGCATAACCCAAGAAATCTCAATCTTTTCCTTTTTTTTTTAAATGTAAAATTCATGCCACCTGTTTCATCAGAAATATCATGAGTGTTCTTTGGCATACGTAAGTCAGGAGAGAAGGTTGTTGTTTTTCTTATCTCTGCCAGATCTTGGGGGGTCCCAGACATATAGCCTCAAAATGTATGCACTGCTTTTACCAAGCTAGAATGGAGCCAGCAAGGAATCTTGGCATTTTCTTTCTTTTTCGTTTAAATCCTGTCCAGCATTACAGTAAAATGTTACTACAGCTGCTGCCTGGTTCTCCATCTTTAGCAGAATCATGTATTTATAAAGTCACTGCTATGTTGACACACAGGAAGGATTTTTCTTTTCCTTCTCAGCCAAAATGACAGGTGTCTTGAAGCTCATTTTGTTTCTAATTTTTTTTTTTTTTTTTTCCCCAGTATTTTGCAGACATAGCTGACGTTAAAAGAAACTTTGGTCTTGGACAGATGTAAAGGACAATTTATTGTACAGACTGAGCCTTTGGCTTAACCACAGGTTCAAGGAGGGCTGGAGTAAGAAGGAAGAGAGCAGCAGACCTTCAGATGATGTTTCCCTTTATGTAGCTCTGTGCTGAAAGGAAAATGCAGCTGTGTTGCTTTCCAAAGAAATATTTGGGAAAATCTCACCCAAGTTACAGGTTACGTGTTTGGACTTTTGATGAAAAAACAGTAAATTCTTGATATGTAAGAGACATACGCTTCCCTCCTGCTATATTATTAATGTTACACTAGCTTTTAACCTATCTCCTAAAAAAAGTGAGTAAGTGTAGAGAGTTTATTAGATGATGGCGTTTACTGGTTGGTCTGAAAGGAAACAGGAAGATACTGGATTAATCTGAGGGAAAGTTCAGGATCTCTACAAGAAATAGAGAGCAAACCATAGAGTCTGTGTTCATTTTTTTGTCCTTGAACCAATGTCTCTCTCTTAAAGGCAGAAATATCTATATTTTTTTAATTCTTGCAAATAATCAGAGTAACTCTGCAATCATCAACAGTTCTGTTAGTTAAACTTACTCAAAACTATTTCATATACCTTTAAAATTGATACTGTAAACCAAACATTTAAAGCTAATCTCTATTCCAGCTAATCAAGAGCAGCAATTAAACACCAGGTTCCTTAAATGATATTCTATCACAGCCTTCATGTTTCCCATCACACTACATATGGTCCAATTGTTTACAGATGACAAAAAAAAAATCCCTGCTCAGATGTTAAATCAAGATGTTTTCTTCACTTTCAAATGGTAGGCTAGCAGCCAATTTTTACAATGAGTTATTCTGAGGTTTAAAAAAAAAAAAAAAAAAAAAAAAAAAAAGGAATAGAAAAGAAAGGAAAAGAAAAGGTTTGGACATTAGGCTTGCATAGCCCATCAATATAAGGACATGCCAAAATGAAGCAGTTTCTTAAGTGTGTGTTGAACCCTGTGTCGGAATAATCTCTTGGGAAGTTTATCTTTTTTGTGCACATTTGATGCGAGGCTAGAAAAAACAAGAGGCAAATGTTTTATAGCCAGAAATAGGTAACGTGACATCAAAGCATAGACAGAGTTCCCCCATAGGTACTCTTTGGCAGTCTGAATTTCATCGTGTTAAATAGCAGAGGATTAAAGCATCTCGGGGCTTGACTCTACCATAATGCCACTGCAAATTTAGACTAATTTCTTTGTATGCTTGTCTGAAACAAGTACAACTGCAAAAAGAAACAGGCTCCAATCATGGACTTTTATGGTGCAATTATTACTGACACTTTTATGAGATTCCCTTTCAGAAAGAGGAATCGGGTCACAAGTTCTCAGGCCATGGAGGACAGGAGCACACATTGGAAAAAAAACCTTAACCTCCGAAGCTATCAGAGATTATAAAACACTGCATTTCAAGTCTGCTGTGTCCAGCTTTTTCCAATATGTTCCCGCTAGGGAGGAAAGAAGAAAGAATGAAATGGGGTCCCAAAGACAGGAACATGTTACGTGCAGAACTCATCTGCATTTTTGCTTTGTGTTGTGTCACATGGGCAACAGGATTAACATGCTCTGCCCTATTTTGATTCCAGCTTTTAGCTTCCCCAGATGTTTAAAGCTGTGTGATGCAAATTTTTAAGCTATTTGTTTCTGATTGTCTGGAAGAAGTTATTGTGTATAAATTTGAAGCTAAAACTGTACAAAAAGCGTAATCGAAACAGAGGCTTTCACTCATGCCAAAGGGCTCTTCTGAGGCTGTGGTGAGACTCTGCCCCATGGGTTTCGGAAACTCTTTTCTCCACATGGCTGGGGCAGCAACTTCAAACCTACTTTCAAATTAATAAATGTGAAAACAAAGAAAGAGAGGAATAGATTATATTTTTTAGTTGGTTCAATGATGATGCATAGCCCTTTTTTCTAAGATCTCAGAACACCTCAAAACTGATGCAACAAAAAATAAAAGAACTAAACAAAAAACCACCTTTCTATCCCAGTTCTGGAGCTGCTGCCTTAGTCCACTGTCTCAGCCTTGACTCTGGTTGAAACTAATTTTTGGTGTGGCTTTCACTCAGAAATGTGCAATTCCCTTTCGTAGGCATACTATGACTGCCCAATAATTATGTATTTGTATAAAAGGAGGAGGATCAGCCCCCTTTATAGTCGACATGGTCCTGAGCACTTCATGGGCCAGTTTTCCAGGCAGCATTAGAAGTTTCTTTCCCCTGCTTCTGGGGTCAGTTGCAGGTGGGTGGGAAAATTCTAGAAGGTTAATGCATTTCAGTCGCATTACCCTACAGAAAGCTGTCATGGTGAGAAGCTTAAACCAATGTGCTTGAGAGTACCTTGATGCTTCAAGGTATCAGGGACCCTTAATTCCCAACCAATACAAAGACAAACTGGATACTGCTACTCAAAAAATGGTAAGAAGTGTCTGAATTAATTCCATGTGAATTTTTCAGCTGCCCTTTGAGGGAAGTCAAGGGAAGACTGTCAAATTAAAAGTATCAGTTGCTTTACGTTGGGCTGCTTTTTGGTCAAATGAGAGAAGGACATTAATTACATCCTTGGCAAATGTTCTTGCTCTGCTTTCTCTGGATGTATCATGGATGTAGTATGCATTTAGCACTGGCACACCCACTTGTTTAAGTGCAATATTTACAAATGAGTTAGATATTTTCTGGCTTTAGGAGCAGAAAGAACAGTGATATTTCAGATGATTTCTGTTTTAATCTCAACAATTAGGAACAGAAAGGCAACCTTTAAATATCAAGAAAGCGAACACACTACATAATAGAAAAATGTCGTTTTAATGCTGTTTGAAAGGATGAAAGGAAATGCATGCACTATAAATTAATTTTATACTGTTTCACACGGGCCTCAGATAAGACACAGTATTTTAATGAAGGCATGACAAAATAAAGAGCCACTTTTTTTTTTTTTTTAATACTGAAAATAATTCATGTTTAAACTTACAGGATACAGAGGAAAGTTTAGAGATAAGGCTTACTTGCAGTCAACAAATACGGCCACTGACAGACCTAGACCAGTCCCCAAACAACAATGTGGTGAGATTGCATAATTAACAAATTCAAGAAATCTGAATTTTTATATGCTGCATATCTACATAGAGATCAGAAGATGAAACTTGCATTTGCATTCTTGATATGTACAGGTTTCATCTAAGTATATGTCACAGTCAGCATCAAATACAATCTGAATGAGAATTTAGATTCCTAAGTTCTCTCTTTGTCTCTGTCCCTCACGCATGATGTGTGAAGTACAATTTAATGGCTTAGACTTTCAGTTTTTCTTCCGTGAGATGACGTGCACTTACTTAATCAAGTGAAAATTTATTTTCTTCCTTTCTAATAGAAAGCCCTCAAATTTTTTGTTTGATGTGTGTTGGATGAATTAAAAGCTTGTGAGTATTTTTGAGATCACATAATGAAATTTTTAAATATTAAATGACATCAGATCTATCGAAGTATTGCCAGTAGCCTGCAAAGAGAATACAATAGGAATAAACTGTAAAGTAAAATCACTGAAAGGAAAATGTGGTTCTGCTTTAGCCAAACCAGGATATCATGCAAGTGAAATTTTCAGGTTTATCATTTATTTCTGGTTGAAAAAGTTATTGCCATTATCTCTTCTGGTTTGCAAGCACATACATGTTAGGAAAGGTTTATGCTGATGTTTTCCAAGAATGCCTAAATTGGAGCTGCCTTATTACATAGATGTTTAACCAGAGATTTGTCTTTTTGGGATGGAGTGTGAAGACAGGAGACAATCACAAAAGCAGCATATTGTATATCACAAGTGTTCCCTCCTGTGCCAGCCAGAATGCTTTTGTCAAGTAAAGGTTTTGATTTTGAGTGATATTTCTTTAACATTATGCAATAATGAACAAAATAAAGGTAAAATGAATACAAAGAGGTTTGTGAGATAGGAGTGGAGAGGAAGCATTTGTGCATAGCAAATGCAAAGGGGCTGAAACAAAGATCAAAAACTTGAATATTCTTACAACACTCTGATAACAGACACTTTTTAATGTTCTGTAAACCTGAAAGTCTAGCTTGATTCATTGCATTAAACTACTAAGTTTCTCTCTCTTGAAGATTATTTTGAAATGAAACAAAGCCTGAACTTAAAATATAAGTTAGTATGTGAGTTCAGGTGTAATTTTGTGGACTTACCCTGGGTTCATGAGCCCTCCGAAAAGTGTACTTGGCCCATAAAACTTTGAAAACTTGATAAGTCATCCTCAATTGTTATTTGTAAGGCACTTAAACATAAACTATAGGATTGAGAAAGCAGTTATATAACAATGAATCTGCAAAGTCATAATATAATATATATTCTATATATTATATTACTTATGAATGAAAGTGGTCTTTATATTTTACTTTTTTCTTGAATTTTACACAATATATGAATACATGATTATCCTTTGTGGATGAGACATCCTTGATTTTTGCAAAAGTGTGACAGAACCAGTTTATCCACTCTCTTTGGTTTGTAATATACCTAATAGTATTAGAAAATTTATTCTGTTGACAAAGGAAATAAGTCATGTAAATGGGACACAAAGGGCAGCCTAGTTTGTTATGAATGAACTATGCATAAGAACCAAAGACTGGAGAATCCCAGTCTCTACTCTCTGGTAGCAAGAGATGGCAGAACATGGGAAAATGGTACAGCCAAACCTTGTAAGAAATTCAATAGCATAAAATGTAGCTCAAGAACAAAGAGGGAACTGTGGGGAGATATCCTGAGAAAAACTGTCTGTCCTGCATAGTAAAGATGTACTCTTTTTTTTTTTTTTTAATCATTGCCCAAGGATGTGAAAATACTCTACATTCAGCAGACTTAGGGAAAAAGTCCTCCTCCTATATAGATGCTGCCTATATTTAAGAAATAGTAGATAAAACAAGCAGAGGGTACCTCCTTCTGTCTTCTTGAATCTACTGCAGCAACCTGATTCTTAGAGGTTCAACACCTGACTTGACCAAATATCAGATTCAACCCAGAGGATCCAAAAGCTTTTTGGACTAATCAAAAATTATATAAAGGACAGGTATGAAGCTAGACCTGTCCTCTTACAAGATGAGAAGGTCTAGGGTCTCAAGGAATATTCTTTCACAGGCTAGAATAGCATAAGCTGTTTAACATAAATACCTATTATTGCCATTTCTTTTCTTGATCACTTGTCCCTTTATTTTGTGTATTTGCATTGCAAACCAGGTATTCAAGTAGCTTCTGAAACAGTGCATACTATTTTTTGCCAGATTTAAATTCTTGGAGGAAATGATTCTGAAGTCATGCCACTGTGTTCTGGAGCAATGTTTGTGTTGGTGCCCATGAAGGGGCAAGAGACAAAGGAGGAGGGTTAAGGTGAGAAGGAGGGAGTAGAGATCAGGCAAAATCTTAAACTGGGTGTTGTCACCCAGCACCTTGAGTGTCAGATCACGGTGGAAAGTGGTATCTAAGGAGTAATTGTTACTTTAAAAGCTGTGTAGTATAAATTAGCCAATTTAATTTTAAGAGATGCATACCACTTTTGTCACGAGTTTTTATTGTCTGTACCAAAGGAATATGACGCTGAAAGTTTAAAAAGAATAAACTTTTGTAGGTCACCTATTTCATCTTTCCAGTAATTCTGAATTGTTCCCTACAGTACATTTCCTACTTCTTTGTCATTTTCCAAATTAAAAACAGAAGCAATGTGTATAAAAATATTAAATTAACATTTATTTGACAATAGAGCAAATTACATTTATATGTGAACTTCTCAATTAGCCTTGTAAAGCTTCCTTGGGACCACTATACTGTGAAATCTGTAACGTATTTTTATGCTGCATTAAAGGCAGATATGAACTTTGTGCTAAGGAAAGGCCAAGTTCAGAAATTGTGGAATTAATTTACTGTTTATAAAAGGAGATGGAGTGACGGCACTAGAAACTGGGTTTGTTTATATACAAAGTGGGAGTACAAGTAGAAGCAACTGAATATTTCTTATCTTTCCCTGACAATATACAGCTACGCTTTTCTGGTAGATTCTTTTTAAGTACAGTACTACTTTTCCTTTTTGACAAGAAGATTTTAATTGAATTGGCATAATAAGGTAAGTTTTGCACCCAGTTAAATTATAGCATGACAAAGTATGGGATTTACCTCTGCGGAAATAAACATGACATTCAGGCTGTATTGCTTCAACAATCAACCTTTTGGACTCTGTCTTTAATGTTATAAAAAAATATGCTTGTCTAAAAACAGCTTGTAAAGGCTAAGGGGAGAGCTATGCTACTAGGCAATCGAACAGAGTTGGGCCATGGGGTGGTTTTGATCTTCTCCAGCCATTGCTGTGAAAGACAGGGTTAAAAACTTTGGAGAGCTTATTTCCACCCAGATTCTCTGTTGAGATAACTATCCTGTATCCATGATATGGTCATGAAAAATTTGCACAAAATCCTTTACAAGAGGACCAGATTTTCAGAGATTTGACTCCTGTCAATACCCATGTGTTTATTTGTTTCAAATCCATGATTGGATCTTCTTGACAGCTGCAGGAGTATCTGGGTTGTAATTCCTTATTAACTCACCCAAGTAGGACATCCTTCATGCATAGCAATGAAAGTTCATTGTGTTCATATGTATATGGGGATGTTGCATGTATGTAATAAATTTTGTCTCTGAACTGACCAGTGCAGTTTCTGTTTCTGCAGAAAAAAAATAAAGGATATGCCTGCCAACGGTCACATTAATTCTAAAAGCAGTTTGTCTGGAGATGCCAGTCTTCCTGTATCTGTACCAAAAAAGTGATTAGATTTATTTATGAGAGGCAATTGTTTGTTACCAGTCTCAAAAGTTAACCATCCTCTGATGGAATTTAAGCAGCAACAACAACAATAACCCTACAAAGACCTATGGGATGTGTACACTGAATCTGAAATTTTGAGTACTTCTGGGAAAAAACAGATCAGTTCAGCAGAGGGTAAGTTATTTCTAGTACTGTAACAAATAACAAGAGCTCAACATATACTAAAAGCAGAAATGAAGCAATGTTTTTCCTCTTTTTAAATTTTTATCACCAAATCTTAAAACTTGATTTTTTTATTGAAGACCAGAAATGGATTTACTACACAAGCATGACCATGAGTCTACTTCTGACTCTTAGTTAAAGCCCAGGTACCATTAAAACCTCACAAGAAGACCTGTTCTTAGAACATCTCCAGTTTGAAAATTTTTAAATATACCTCTTAGACAAGTACAAGGATTTTAAGTATTTCTGTGAACCATCTGATGTTCATCCACCACTCCTATTTGCCTTCAGTTCAAGTGGAGAAACAGGAAGTTCTTATTCTGCGTACAACTTGTACATCAGTTTTTCCTATTTAATTTCTGACTTCTAAGATTTGGCCTGATGTCTAAAACACATAAAAAATCCCCCAAAACACCTGACCATAAACATAAGACCACAAAAGGGGTGGGACAGAACTTTTACACATGACTCTGTTGGGATCTCAGTCCAAGCTTTCCATCAAAAACATACAGCAGAGGTAGTGCTTTGCCAGACCTTTCCAGAGTGAAGCTGACTTCTCTGTCAGATCTTAGGAAAAGTCAGACAAAGTGGAAGGTCACTCAAATTTTTTAGTATAATCAAAACACTGTAAAATTAAGTTCTTCATCTTGCTACATGGACGAGGACATGGAAGGCAAGTGTTTAATTAGATTTATTTTTTTTTTCTGGAGTGCTTTCCTCTACCTGGCACCCACTTTCCAGAACTGAAACTGGTGGTTTAATTCTCCTCATTTCCTGCTAGTTTCACACTTTCACACCACTCAGTTTCCAAACTGTCTTGTGAAATTGCCTCTTTTTCCTGCTAAAGTAATAGAAAAAAGTAAATAGGCAGTGTATCTGGGCACACTTGAAAATAGGCTAAAAGTGTTTGGTAGATCCAGTGGTACAAAGTTCTCACAAATGCCAAAGATCTTAATGAAAACTTTCCTTTTCTCCTTTTCACTTCCAATTGCTTACTTCAACTAAACAGCCCATTAGCTGCTACAGCTTAGTGTTCTTCACAGTTGAAGCTGAGGAAGATTAGAGTAGGTTTAAGGAATTTTGTCTAGCCACTATGGCAGGTGCCAATTTCCCCCCTTGCCCACCCCCCAAAAAAATAAAAATCTAGATTTTTATAGTCCCTAGAGCTATCAATCTGCCATATCCTTTGTCTGTTATTCATACTTCAAAATAAAAAGTTTCCTTGGTTTGATAAACTAGAGCCCTGGAGAACAGCAAGAACGTTCAAATTTTGTAATTATTTTTGTAAGTCCCTACAAAAACTTGAACAAAATTATGTGTTCGTGAATCTTACATGATATGCAGCTGGCATAATTTATAACTTCACTTCTTTTATTTTTTCCATTCTTTCTTAAGTTCATGACTTGCTGCACAGTTATATGACTAGCTGCACAGTCCTTTGAGAAGACAAATTTTTGATGCTGAATCAATGAGTAAGATCTGGGAGCTGTTGAAACTAGTTTGCTGTTGACTTCTAGGTAATAGAAATCCTTTCCCACATATACAGTTGTTTGCAATTCATAAAATAACATGGTGTAAGTAAATGTGCATCCATCAATGGCACATAAGAGAAAGCTGAAAAGGAATTATCTAATGAGTTCATAGGACTTTCCACTTAACCACTCAAAGGAATTTTACATCACTTTCCTAAGGATTATACCATTGCTGTGCTTTCACTTTGAAGAAGAAGAAAGGACTGGTATTTAAAACAATTGAATAAGTATAGTCTGGTAATGTAAAAATATTTTAGGATATTTCCCTTCACTAACACTTAAAACTGAAGGCAGGTAAACAAACAAGAGGCTGTTCTGGGCATAAACAGATAAGTCCATGATTTTCTACTTCAAAACAAAGATCTGAGGTACTTTGACACTTGGTGCACACAGATGAGGAATATGCCACCTAAGGATATTCTCGTGGTGTTGTTCAAAGTGTGTTTGAAGAGGACACCATAGACTCTAGCTGTGGTTTACTCTGTCATGTTCTCTTCCACTCTTAAATCTTTTTCCTTTCCTCTTCTATTGAAAAATCCAACTTGACAAGAATTGGTGTAGGCAGAGAGTAATCCAACAGCAGTTAGAGGCTGTAGTTTCCATAAGTTACATTTGTATCTGAAAGGCACCCACAATAAAAATAGCAATTAACAAGTTTGAAAGAGGGTGCAGCAGATGAACTTTTCACTCTTTGTCACACCTCAGTTTGCACCATGTGACAAGGTGACTCTCAAAGACCCTTTGCAATTTTCATAGTGTGCTAGAAAAATATTTAACAGGCATCTTGAGTTAGCCCACTACACTACATAGTAATACCTCTCAAATTAATTAGACAAATATGACAATGCCTCTCATATTCAGTTATAACTCTTTATAATTAAAACTTTTTTTCTGGGGAAAAAGAAAAAAAAAAAAAAAAGAGTACACTCCATTAAAAAGATGGATAAATTTCTGTAACCAGAAATACAACTGCAGGTTTAGCAGATGATATTCATTATGAATGGTGACAATTTTCTGGAAGATTACCACACCAATATAGAAAAGGCTTGCTCAATTCGAATGTTGTTATAGAGTTTTGCAATATTTTCCATAGTGGTTTTAAATTAAATAAGCCTGCCAAATGCTTAGCATCCAAAACATTGAAATTTCTCTATCGTTATTTGTCAGTAAATATCCTGTAATTACTACCAGAAGCATCAGAAGAAGAGCTTAGAAGCTCAAAGAGGAGGAGAGGGGAAATGGGTTGAAGGAAGATTTGCTAAAGCAGATAGTTGAAGGTTATGTATTGAAGGCCACTAAATAAACTGTGATGTCCTCCTCTTAGATCTCTGAGAGTCATTTCACTCTCAGAAATGTATCTTGTAAAACAGACAATACTAAAGATTTTCTTTTATCTGCCTTTTAAAAGGTAAAGTGTAGAAAAGGAAATCGCAGAGCATGGTGGGGTGGTTTTTTTTGAGGGGGCTGATGGTTTGAGGTTTTTGTTCAAGGAAGGTAAAAGTTAATTACATACACAGTACTGTTTATAAAAGATTAGAAGTTAACCTCCTTTGAGCATTTAACATAGATTTATCTTGCCCTGAACTCCCTTGTTTAAATACAGATTGGAAGGGAATGTTTTGGTGCGGTCTGTGGTCAATGTAACTCCCTTTGACATGACACAGTTAATGTATCTACTTCAACCTGATAAAGCCAGACAAACAGATGCTTTCCCGTCAGCCGAAAGACAACTTTTCAGGGAAAGAAGAAACAAATTTGGGCAAGTGTTAATGCCACCATCCAGAAAACCTGGAGATACAAAAAATGGTGATGGTTTGTTTATTTAAAAAAAAAAACAAAAACAAACAACAAAAAAAAAAACAATAAAAACCAACCTTCATTTTTCCCTTTCTAAATGTGCATACAGCTTTTGTCCTGAAGTAAAATAAAGCTAGAACTATACAAGTTATCAATGTGATAATGACCTACTCTGGCCTGATTCACTGCCCACTCACCCCAAACCTCCCTTACTTTTACATATCCTGCAACATAATAAGCCTGCCACCACTAATGTTATAAAGTAGTAATTGTGCCTAATTGGTAGGGAGGTGACAGACCATTCTGGTAATGTTGTGAAACTGTAAGAAAGGAGGAGTGAGAACATTCACAGACCCAGCAGTAATTATCCACTAATTTGGCCTGTTTGTGTGGGGACAGCTCATTATAGCCCTTAAGAAACCTCAGAATAAAGAGAGTAAGTAGGTAGGAGGTAAGGTTAAATAATTAGTGTTCAGCAGATTTTTAATTTACTTTTTTCTCTTCCTTTAATTCAAAGGACAGGATTAGGGAGGGAGAAATGTGATGAGTGTAACAATTGGGAATGGTGTAATGTCGCCTTCTAAGTGAATTGTACATATTCGAGAGCAAACACAAATAGTTTACAATGCACTGTGGGAAAAATGACATATTTCTGCAAGCCTCTAAGTAGGATAACACTTAACAGTTTTAACTTTATCACATTAATTTTATGCACTTCAGGTAATTTATTAAATCAAATTTTAGGTTGAAATGGATTTCTTAATTTCAGTGTTCTAGGTATCTTGTATTTTTATTGAATATCCTAATGTGTACCTCAATTTAAAGTGTAATCCCTTACGTTTCTATTAGGAACATAGGTCCAGATTTTTCTAATCTCTGTTGTTTCTTCAAACACAGACTTGCTAATGAACTGTGCTTGAGAGGTCACATGTTAGATTTTAAAAGTGAGAGTAGTCTGGGGAAGGGGAATCATTTGTTTTCCCAAAATGTGGAATTGCACTGATTACTTTTTCCTGCTGAATAGGTTGGTGATAATTTACAAAAATGAGCAAAAATATGTAAAATGTCTCCAGAAATCTTCAATATCACTCAGATCTATAATTTTATTATGTAAATTCCAACCACTACTGAAGTCATTCCTGAGACCGATCAACAGAAGTAACTAATGTGGTCTTTTTGAAAACCTCTAAGTACTTTGAAAAATTGATTAGTTCCCAGCTAGCAAGCTGTGAAAGTCTAAAAACAGTCTTCAGAGACTGAATGTTAGCAGCAGAAAGATCAAAAATAAGGCCATTGTTCTGATCCTCTTTATACAATTCTGTGATGAAGTGTCTTAATAGACCCCACTTTACAAAACCAATATTACAGTTCAGTTTCCTATTGAGCCATCATGGAAAAAAATAACAAGAAACTACATTAGGAAGTGTTTGCCTTTTGTTCAGTTTTTTTCATGTCCTTATGCTACTCTCCTTCAATTCTTTTTCTTTTTATTTCCTGTTTGAATTCCAGATACTTGTTGATGATGAATAGCTTTAGTCTGGTTTTACTTGTTAAAATTATTCAAATTAGATCTATCGAACTTTATTTTGCTGCATTTAGTCACCATTATAAATATTTTCTTCTGTAAAACAATCGTACTAAGGACTAATTCTAATAGTCTCCAACTAGGACCTTACACTTAAAGTGTAAGGATACTGCATTTAATTATAAGGTTTCTGTATAGATTCTAAAATTCAAGTCACATTAAATCATATTTGTGTAACTGCCTATAGCATATTTCCATCATTCTGAAGTTGTGTAGCTGTAGTAATTTTAGTATTTACTGTACTATACTGCTGAGTTATAAAAGGATTTGAACGAGAGAGATGCAGAGGCAAAAGAGGATGTATAAGACTTCTTTAGCTCAGAAAGCTGGAACTGGACCTTGTATGTTGAATGAGTATTGATGCAGACTCTTAATTAAAATATTTGCTGTTCTTGCAAGCTGTCTGGTAAAACCAGGGTGCTTTTGTTTTGGTCTTAGCCATTACGAATAGAGAGTGAAAGCTTCAGATCTGCCTTGTTCTGAACTAGTGTCTCCTTTCTCTTTCCCCACTGCCTTGTCCTCTCAATCCAGGTTTTCAGGAATCGTGCAGCCTGATTATCCTGTTATTGACCTAGGTGGGAGTGATAGTTAACTCATTAAATCAGTCCAACTCATGGCCATCCACTTTCTGCTCATAATACCAGTCAGTATGGCAGTTAGTGCTCTGTTTGAGTTTTTGTTATTTTCTTTAAATACAAGCACCTACTTTTAAGAGTGGAGTTGTTGCCTCATTCTGTATACATCACCAAACAGCCAACAGATGGTGATAATGTTCATTTTCTGCGCATAGTGTAATGTACCTCAGCAGAAGGCCTGAAGAGAAATGGGGATCGGACAAGAATACAAAGTTGTTGCTTCTCTACTCTTGCTGATACCAAAGCATTTTTTTTCTCAAATAGGACTTTACAGTTTAAATACAGAATATGTCATTGATTAATACAACCTATTATTACCAAATTAACTGACTTGATTGGGGAAAAGTTCTTTATGATAGAATTTCAGCTATGTGGCATTCTTTATATCTATTATCTGCTTTTTTAATATATGTTTTATCTACTCTTTTGATTAATGCATATTGCATAAGGATCTCCTTTTTTCATATGTATATGAGATATATGTATATATACATGTGATGTATGTACAAGTACTATAAAACAGATTAGATATATATTCATTATAATGATATTTGGTCAATGTGCATCTACTAAAGGAAAAAAATATTTGATATTATCATAGATTATAGACATGCATTGATGGGACATTCTACTTGTCCAGCTGCAGTTAAGGGAAAAAATTCAGAACCTGTGGCTACCTTTGTAAGAACATGCTTTGTAGGATGTTGGATATGTTAACAGCAAGAAAGGACTGGCAGTGAAGAAAAGTAGAAACTTGAAATTGAAAGTACTGAGAAACGTATTTACTTCCTCTATTTTAACACAGACTTTGGCTATTGAAGGTTTATGACTCTTGAAAATTTTTGACTATGTGTACATATCTTCCACAGCAATTGAAATCTAGTTCATCATAAAAAGTTAGTTGGAGAATCACATTGAAACATATTCACAAATAAAAAAGATGAAAACGTTCATAAAGGAAAGGGTACAATACCTTTCCTAGGATCAGTCCACTACATGCACTGAGTTCATTCACACTTTGATGCCAGTTAGCTGCATGGCTTGGTGTACAGAATGAATCTGTCTTCTATCAAATAAGACAGAAGGAACGTACTGCTGCTATTGAAGTTTCACATCATTCCTTCATAAGTTTAAAATACATAAATAAATAAAAGTCTTTAGATTTCATAGAAGATAATACACATTAAAAATACTTTCTTAAGGAAATCCTAAGGTAATTGAAAAGTAACAAAAATATGAAACTCATTTATTTTGTGGAAATACAAGGTAAATTGTCAGTCTTTTGCAGTTCTGATATAATTTTCTATATTCATTCATTTGTTAAAGCTATTTTTCCTGATCTTATTATAGCCATTACTCAAGAAAAAAGGGGTGTGTGAATGTATGGGACAGAAATCAGGGCTCTCTGTATTCCCTCAGGCCTCATGAGGAAATAGCCTTCAGTAATTTGTCTATACTGCATTTCAATACCAACTTTTTCACCTGTGCTATTTGAACATCCCTTCTCAACCTTTCTTATATTGTGGAGCTCTCATCAAAGCTGTCTATATTGATTTTTTTTACTTGCAAAATGGATAATAATTATTATCAAAGTAGTTTGCAAACTGGTTGTATTTTCTTTGAGGTTTTACTCATGACACGTTTGTGGAGAGGGATGCTGAGAAAAAGAGCAAGAAATCTGCAGCGGAAACAGTAGGGTTCCCTCTGAAAGTCTTTGCTCTGAATGTTTCTGGAAATCTGAAATACACTGCAGATAGGAAAGAGTTAAGAAGTGTAAAGTCAACTCCTTGTTCTTCAATATTCTGGTCTTCTAGTCCTCCATACCCCTACTACTTTTACTTTTTGGCTTATATTTCCCAAAATTTATATTTAATCTCACAGACTCTGCAAGATCTGTCAGAAAATTATAGTCATATGCACATTTTATATTGTATTTTCCCTAAGTTTCTTTTTCAATAAAATTTTAATAAATCAGCTTTTTAAGTTATTCTAGTCAAACATATTTGACTGTCCTGTATAATCTTGATGCCTTGTGGCCCCACGCTCTGTAGAGGTCTTGAATTCCCAAAAACACATTGCATCAATGTGAACTATAACATTAACTGGCAGGTTTACAAAGAAGAATGATTATGATCCGTCATGGCAAATGTGCCGCGCTTGGCAGATCAGGACATTGAGCTGAAAGAGGATATGAAACCAAAAAGCAAAAAAGAGTATTTTTCAGGAAGCTCATTGATATTTCTGGGTTTTGAATTTTCTTCAACAAATGGCTGATAAAAATCTGGCCTCTAATAATCATATTTTTATTTAAAATTAACTTGTAAAAAAAAAAATCATTGACAGATTTACTCTCTTTTTTTTGGAAAAAAACAAACCTACCAAAACTAATATTCATTTTTACAGGAAATTTCAACAAAACAGAAAAACATTTTAGTTATTTTAAAGCACAAATGGTTCAGTGATTAACAAAAAGGTTTTAAAAAATCTAGTATTGACATTTAGGAGTAACACTGCTTCATGTAATAAATCACAGTTCTACATGACTTCCAGAACTCAGGAGACCTCTAAAGAAAAGATGTACCCCTGTAATCTCCTAGGAGATTAAGTTCATCCAAATAGCAAAGGCAAAATCCAAAAGCAAGATTTTGGAAATTATTTGGAAGATTCTTGAAAAGTAAGTGGAGGAAAGTGTTGTTTTTCAATCAGTTGAAGAATGTGTTGGTGAAATGCAAAGAAAAAAACCCACTGGTTATAAAGTATTTAGAAAGGATTGAGTTGGAAAATAGAGAAGGGGGACATGGTTATAGAGACAACGAGCAAAGGGAACCATGTAAAAGACAATAGACATATATAGGTTTTTAAGTACATTAAGATAAAACAAGCAAATATATATAACATTAGTCTACTACTAGATGAAGCTGATAGATTTCTTTATAATACAGAGAAAGCAGAAATATCCAATAAATATTTCTGGTTTATATTGGAAGGAAAACCTAGATAGGATATTCTTATCGTATGACAACAAATTTACTTTTCCTTTAAAGAATAATGGAGGATGTTAAAGCTGCTGTCAACATATTTTAATAGAAAATCCATTTAACTTGGATTCAGTTTTGTAAATCTTTGAAAATCAGGAAAAAAACTAGAATACGGAAAGAAACTTGATCTAGTACTAACATTTAAGGAAGGATAAACTTTTTGATTTAAACATCCCTAGACTTGTTGAACTGGTACTATTCCTAAGGCAAAAGAGTGGAATACATATTGTACAATAATAAGAAAAAAATTAATAAGATACTCAGTCCGGTCTTGTTCAGCATATTCATCAATGACCTGGAGGAGGGGACAGAGTGAATCCTCAGCAAGTTCTCTGGTGATCCCAAGCTGGGAGGGGTGGCTGACATGCCAGAGGGCTGTGCTGCCATCCAGCGGGACCTGGACAGGCTGGAGAGTTGGGCAGAGAAGAACCTCATGAGGTTCAATAAGGGCAAGTGCAGGGTGCTGCACCTGGGGAAGAAGAATGCCAGGCACCAGGATAGGTTAGGGGGGGACCTCCTGGATAGCAGTTCTGAGGAGAAGGATCTGGGAGTCCTGGTAGACAGTAAATTATCCATGAGCTGGCAATGTGCCCTTGATGCCAAGAAAGCCAATGCCACCCTGGGCTGCACATGGCAGTGTGTGGCCAGTAGGTCAAGGGAGGTCATTCTCCCCCTCTACTCTGCCCTGGTGAGGCCGCAACTGGAATATTGTGTCCATTTCTGGGCTCCCCAGTTGAAGAGAGACAGGGAACTACTGGAGAGAGTCTAGTGGAGGGCAACGAGGGTGATTGGGAGATTGGAGCATCTCCCCTGTGAGGGAAGGCTGAGAGAGTTGGGACTCTTTAGTCTGGAGAAGAGAAGACTGAGGGGTGATTTAATTAATGCTTACAAATACCTAAAGGGTGGGTTGAGGGAGGGTGGAGCCAGACTCTTTTCAGCGGTTCCTGATGACAGGACAAGGGCTAATGGGTACAAGCTGGAACATAGGAGGTTCCATTTAAATATGAGGAAGAACTTTTTTCAGTGAGGGTGCTAGAGCACTGGAACAGGCTGCCCAGAGAGGTTGTAGAGTCTCCTTCTCTGGAGATTTTCAAGACTCGCCTGGATGCAGTCCTGAGTGATGTGCTCTAGGGGTTCCTGTTTTTAAGCAGGGGAGTTGGACTAGATGATCTATAGAGGTCCATTCCAACTCTGAAAATTCCATGATTCTGTGATTGTGTGTTTAAAGGGGTTAAGCAATATGAGTTTATAAAAAATGGGTCTTGTCAAACTAATATTTTTATAATGTGTCATATTTCTCTGGTTTTTTTCCTAAAATGTACTTAATAATCTTTGGGCCTGTTACTGACTTAGCCACAGCATTTGACTGCAGAAATAAAATATTATTAATCAAAATGGAGTATATTCATAGCTAACTGTTTGCAACTTGGTTTAATGTCAAATATAAAAAAATATTGTGAACATGATTTTTTTTCCAAATAGACTTGGTTTTTTTGGAGTTCAGGTATTAATTGTTAGTCCAATGCTATTTAATATTGTATTGACGATAAATAAGTGAAAGTACAAGATCATTAATAATCAAGTTTGCTGATGACAAAAAGACTGGGAAAGTAGTAAATAGTGAAGATGACAGATGATAGTGACAATGATCAGTCTCTATGCATTGGACCACTTGGTAGAAATAAATAATGTGTTTCAATGCACTCAAATGTGTAGTCTACAGCATTTATGGTCATGCTTAAAAAAAAAAAGAGGGCTTCTTCCTGGGAAGCAGTGATTGAAAACATAGGAAAGCAGTGGTGGGCTGTGGACTGGACAAGAGCTTGTAAAACCTGCATTGGCTGCAAAAGCTGACGTTCTTCATGGCTCTATCAAGGAGGGAATGATAAATAGTAATAATGAAGTACTGGTTTTTGTGATGTAGCTCATATAATCTTAAAATATCACCACTTAAATAATTCACTTACTTTATCCTGTGAGAGACTCAGCAGCATAGTCACTGCTATCTATAAATCATTAGTGCCTCTGAGGAAATACAAAGTTTACATCACTCTAAGCATCTATTCTTTCTCCTGGAAAAGCCACTAAATCTCATTCAGGACCTAATGCCACATGGGCAAGGTATATGCAGATGTTTGCCCATGCTAGACTGGCCATAAGCCTGTGACCTAAAAGCCTAATGAATCACTTAATACCTTCAGTTGCTTATCCGAGTCAAACACAAATTAGTGTTAAAGAAAAAAAGAAAAAAAAAAAAAAAGAAAAGGAGAAAAAAACCCACACAAATTAAAATCAACATGCTAAAAATTAAAATCAACATAGTTAAATGCTATGTTTGCATGTGCTTTTCTTTTCTTCCCAGGGATTAAATCTGATTAATGACTTCTACTAGCCAAACAGTGTTACGTGCTTCAGAATAAATATTTAGGAAAATTGTTTCTTACCAAAACTTCCAATAAAAATAATAATTGTAAACTAAATATGAGAATATAACTTACAGCTTATATCGTAGAACAATACATTTATTTTCATTCTGTGTTTGGAGTGTCTGGAGTCAAATTCATGGGTAAGCATCCAGCAGCTTTAAATCCGGTGTGGTCTTGTGAATATGAAACAAACAATTCAACTATTATTCGATACTTGATAGTATAAATTAAAACTGGATTAGTCAAATAAACCATATGATACTGTTTTGGATGCAAGCTGAGTGAGCATGATGATAGGTCTTGACCCAAAACCTTTGAAAGAAGACTGCCTCAAATTAAAAAACAAAAAGAGAAGAAAAGGAAACTTGACTTTTGCAACACCACATCTGGAATTTGAGATGTGATCTTAGCTTGATGACAAGTTCATCTGTGAAAAAAAAAGAGTTGATTAAAAAAGAAAAAAAATAAGACCAAATGTATTAAAAAATGATGGTAGTCTTTGAGGTGTTATTACTTTCAAACAAATAAACAAACAAACAAAAAGCACAGCAAATTACTGAAATCCCAAAGCTAAATATACTAAATATTATTTGTCTGTATTCTAGGTGTTTTCTCATAAATCACACATGAAGTAACTAGCCACATATGCCTGACTCTAGCTAGTAATACCACAGCTGGATCCTTCGGGTCATGTTTAATTACCTTCATACCTACTTTCCAGCAAGAAGGATTGAAAATGTTGTCCCCTTCAGTCTTTGGTAAGCAGAAGCCTATTATATAAACATATAACAAAAGTATTACATTTCGTAATATGTAATTATCTTTCCTCACCACAACACCATTTGACATGTAATAAGTGTCTTCATAGGCAATTGTAGCTTTAAGGGGTGTCGTATTACTTTCTGCCTTATTTAATCATCTGTGGTCATACAAGCACTTTCAGTACAAATTTAATATTCACCACCTTGGTGAGTTGAAGTATCAAAAGCTAAGATATGCATTCTCTAAACACTGACACGGAAAATTTTCTGTACAAGACATTTCTTTTCCCACTTTCTCTCTTTGAATTTCTAGTAAATAACTGGGAAAGGGTTTTGTGACATTTGTCTACAAATAATTATCTACAGATTTCTCACCACTAAGTAAAATGCAGCAATATTGAACACTGTGGGAACTGCCAGGAGAAGTATGCATATAGAACTGGAACTGAGTTCAGCTGGTACCAAATATTCCATGGAAAATACTCCTCTTTTGAGACACTCAGCATTGTAAATGTACTAGGACATTGTCCTGTTGGGAAATCTAAATCATTAAAGGAAAACAGGAAAGGCAGGACAAACCCACAATGGCCACAGAGCTTTGTTCTCTGACTCTGCCTCTAAAAGCACTATGTTCAGAGGTGACAAGGAAAGCCTCTGGCCAGATATCTGCGTTCCACTGGAATCATTGATGGTCAAAAGTACCATCAATGTCCCACCACCATGGGAACTGATCTTGAACTTCTTATGTCACTCCTTCCTGCTTTAACCTGAGATGTGCTCATTTTAACACCCTCAGTCTGAGAAATGGATTCACCAAACAGGTCTCTTCAGAGAAGAGAGAAACCTGCACTGCCAGGTTTGTTGTCAGAATCTGATCCCTTGGACCTGCTGGTTCAAGCACAATTTTCTGCTGTCATCATTTTTATCTATGTTTTTAAAGTAGTGTTGAAGTGGGTTTCAATGGAATCTTTTACACATTGATGGTTCATTGATTTTTCCATTCAAATACAATAACCAAACAGGCAAGGAACAGTGGTTTAAGTGGATGACCAGAGAGTGCTGAGGTCTTTAGTTAAGAAAATGAGGGAACTCTTCCCCAAATATATATTAACTATTGGATGGCAGAGCTGCAATGTTAAAAAACAAAAAAAAACCCAAAATAAACAAAAACCTCAATGTCCAGAAAAGATTCACCTAATTTGTAGTATAGAGGAGGAGGGACAGATTTCTCATACTGTATCCAATTGTGATTAATGTAATGAGTCACAGAAATGGAAATATGACCAATATGTTTACAGATTTGAAGCCAGAATTCTTGTATGTTGGGTAAACTAAAATCTCTCTGCCAGGAAGTGAAATGAGACCTACCAGCTGGAGGGAGACTGGATAACAAGTAAATGGACAATTTGACTTCTTGGTTATCTGTACTAAATGCTAATAATATTGAAAACCAAATTTTAATACATTCTAGCAATAATTTTAGACTGTGCATGTAAAATATATATAGTCTATAAATATATTTATTATATCATTTTTGTATGCATATGTTTGTACACACTTCTAAAAATATGGGTTGTTCTATTCACCATCTTTTATGAATAGGGGAATAGGTCTCAGGATCTACTTCTAATTTTTATATATTTTCTTATTTTCAGCTTTGTAAACTCTACCTGTGCAGGTGACTTCTTTCAGTTTTTTCTTGCTGTAATCAACAGATCAGTTCTTGTATAGGAAAATCCAGGTTTTGCAGAAAATGGCTAACTTTCCTGGGCACTGGTCCTCAGCCACTACATCCATGCCGTGGTAGTGCTGCTTGAATCAAAAACAGTGTTAGAGATAAGGAAAAAGGTTGATTTCTTGCAATATCCTGTGTCTTCTTTTGCCAAGAGGATCTTTTACCTGCAAGATTTTTGCCAGTTTTTGTCAGTAAATATTACTTTATAGCAACTGTTCTTCTTATAGGTTCAAGTAGGAGTTCATCTGTGGGATGCTTTTGATTTAGATATTTTTATTTTATGTCCCATTACAGGATTCCACCTCAAAAGCAATGGCCCAGAATTTGTCACAACTTGTTAAACAGTATTTAGCACTACTGTTACTCATGCAGATCAAATGATGCTATTCAAACAGGGATGCTGCCCTATGAACAGACTTCTTATCTTAATTTTAATAAAACATTAACGTAGCATAATATTTGATTGTTAAAACTAACTTTCTATTCACCAAACAGTATTAGAGCTTTAAAAAAGTAACAGAAAATGTCAGTAATGTAATTTCCAGTTTTAAGAACAAAGTAACCTTAGATACTTGTACAAGCACTGTCTGACTGTTCTGTAAAATCACAGTTTCACGGTGAGGGTAACAGAGCACTGGAACAGGCTGCCCAGAGAGGTTGTGGAGTCTCCTTCTCTGGAGACATTCAAAACCCGCCTGGATGCATTCCTGTGTGACCTGACCTAGGTGCTCCTGCTCTGGCAGGGGGATTGGACTAGATGATCCTTTGAGGTCCCTTCCAACCCCTAACATTCTGTGATTCTGTGATTCTGTGATATTAAGAACAAGAATAAAAAGAATATGTGATAACATGTCTGTTCACACCTTTGTTCAGAACACAGAATTTCCATGTCTTATATGAGCGTCTCCTGGCTGCATAATCTGAAATTGTGCTGAATTGAGTATTTAAGATTTTTCAAAAGGCCTTTTAAAATTTGATACAACATTTACTTACTCTGGCTAGACTACTCTTGCTACTTTAATACATATTGCAAGACCTAAACTACAGTAGTGTTTCCTATACAAATATAATATTTTTTTAATTAAAGTGAAGTTAAGACAGACTGGCCAGAAGTAAAGCTCTATTTAAGCAGAAATGTATGTATAGTAAATCATCTTTTTCATTTATTATTCATGTGGAATAGTAAATTATTCTATTACTAATTTGTGTTCAATTTATATTCTAAAAGACCACTGATGAGAGCAAAGGACCAGGTACAGGAAATGGGTCCTACTATTTCCTTTGGTCATTTCTTTATCAACGATGCTGATTTAATTTGGGGAAAAATTCAACTCAGAGATTATATTAAACCTTAAATCCAATTATATGTAAATTTTTGGCCTAGATTCAAACGTAGTCTTACTCTGGTGTAATCAATCCACAATGAATTTGTCCTACTTTAATAAATGCAGA